>CM040631.1:34381264-34711076 GCA_022818045.1 Neotoxoptera formosana | reverse complement strand
TTTAACTAGGATATTTGAGGTAAATGCCTAAAATATCTTAGGAAAATGAATTATTTAGATTCTTTAATAATTCTATTAAAACTCAAAAATATTATTATTTTACAATTTAAAATATGAATTTACTTTTTACATACAATTCAATTTTAATTAGGCATGCCAAAATGTGGAAATTAAATGCTAAGTGTTTCCTTATACCTTAAATGTACATTCAACTCTATGATTAATTTTTTTAATTTGCTTAGGTATCTATTAGATTTGAGCAGTGAGTTCTGTCAAAATATAAATTTGCACGATGACTAATTCCAATATAGAAATGCATGGTCGCGTAATTCGTCATTTGGAGAATTCTCATATTATAATACCGTCAGAAAACGAATGGTTTAAGCAATGTGTGGATTTCTTCATGTCAGATAATCCAAATGTAATAAAATAAAATTAATAAGTAAAATTAATAATAATCAACTCTAATTCATTTTCAGTGTGATGCAAAAGATTTATCCTCTATGGTTGTTGAACAATTAAGCTTATCTGATTTTCAAGAAATTGCATTGTTTAGTTTACCAGCCAATTTAAATAATTGTGATAAAAAAGTTTTGAGTGGAAAATATTGTCTTCAGGTATTTTGTAATGATATTTTATCCATACTTCATAATTTTTTATGTAGATTATTAAAAAAAAATGTCATTATTGCTATAATTATTGCTTAGTGCGACATTTTGGGATGCATTTATCCTGTAATATTTTTCATGTAGGCTTGTTTATTAATTTAAAATAAATTTTAGTTGTTACCTTTCAATTTTCTCAATTTTTTCTGTAAGTGTAATGACTGCCTACAGTCTGCAAAAAAATATCGAAGAAATCTTAGCAACTCTGAATAGTTTTTATAATTTAATGATTTTTTAAAATTGCTTACATGGTAATTACAGCACCTAATACTACTGTCATCCTGCTGTTGTGTGTACATTTTCTTATTATTTTTAGTATTTAAAATGGAAATCTCTAATCAAATAAAGTATTTCCAATAAAGTGAATTGCTTTGCAGTACAGCTAGGTAAAGTGTCATATTTAAATGAGGTAGTCAAAGAGTTAATGTTATAATAATAATAAATATTAAAATACCACCCAAGATGAGTTATGAAAGACATCAGGATTCCATAACTTACCCAATAATTATATTCTTAATTTTATTGTACAATCATATTCTAAAAACTATAGGTGAATACCATTCTTGATGTTGGCCAATCGTGTTATTCACAATACAATATATTAGTAAAAAGAGACACTACTAATACTGAAATCGGTGATAATAAACCAGCTCCTTGGGAACCTAAATCACATAGAATGTTAAAAATGATGTGTTCTGATGGTCAACAAGACATAGTGGCTATGGAATATGAATCATTGCAATGTCTTAAAGAGCCGTTTATACCTGGTTTCAAAGTATGTTTTAATTGAATTTAAGCTAGTTTTCTTTGAGGATGATTTTAAATTTTTGTTATAGATTGTGGTTGTTGGTCCAGTTGAATATAGAAAAGGAGTATTATTATTAAAATCTAGTAATGTACACTTCATTGGTGGCGAGGTCGAACATTTGTTAATAAAAAATGCACCATTAAATGTTTTATGTAGAGCTCTGTAAGTATTTAATCAAAACTATTTCATTCATTTATTTATCTAATCTTACAAAATATTTTCTAGAAACAAACCCGAATTAGAAAATCCGTACATGTTTTCTAATATTGAAGTTGAAAATGCTGCTATGGAAGTACATGAACCACATGATATTAATCCACCAAGACAGATAGAAAATGTTTCTACAATTAGTATAAGAGAACAAAACTCTAGAATTCCCCCAACTTGTACAAATCAAAGTAATAATAGCAATCATACTGGAAATGGAGTTATTACAGTGAGTATTCAATTATTATTTATTATGTTCATTCTATCCAATATAAATTTTATTTATTTTTAATTTTTAAGTATGATGATTTTTTTGATGGTGATGATGATTTGTTATACCTGACTCAAGCGGCAGAAATTGAAACAAGATTCACTCAATCTAATAATGTTGTAAATTCGGTACCATTACAAACATTTGGTACACATCAACCTAATACCAAAGTCAATACAACTAAAATTGCAGTTCCTAAAAATAATAACATCATAACAAATAAGAAGCCAGCAGTTACTACGAGACAGACTAAAATATCTGATATGTTAGGTCCAAGTACTTCAACAGCATCTAGTGGAAGTTCAGTAGCTGAACCAACTAGGCTTCAAAATGATAGGACAATAGAAAACAATAGCACAAATGTTAAACATACATCAGGAAAACGTATTGCTAGTTCACCAGTTTACACAGATACTAAAAGGCCATCAATTGAACTGCACATACAAGAAGATGATTGGGGTGATATTGATATGGATATTGACGTTTCAAACCCATTGGTTAAGGTCCTAAATTCTGCTTCTATTGTAAAGAATTCAAAAATTCAAGTGAAACAAAATGAATGGATATGTTCTGGTATTGTGATGGATGAATCAAAACATGAAGAAGTTGAATTCTCATCAAAAGTAAGTCTAAAGTAATAAATTAAATTATATTAAATATAGTAATGCATAAGTATGTATTTTATATAAGTTCATAAATGTTTTATGAGTTTATACACACTTCTTTTATATGCCGTGTCCAGACACCTGACCAGGGTCATTAAGATAAGGAACACCTGTCCATTCACACAAATAAAAGGTGCCTTTATTTGAATATTGGGGGTATTTTGACTTTCTATTTATACTTAGTTATCGACAACCTCATTTGAACCTAAACTTTTCAGTTATCAATTTTCTTATAATTTTAATAATTTGTTAAATTAATTATACAATTTTAATAAATATTCTGAAGTTGGTCAAACATTTAATTCTTATTTTGATTTCCAAACTAATTTGGAAGAGTACCTATAAAAAACTATTTTTTGACATTTTTCAATATCTGATTGTCAAACTTTAAATGCAGCTCAACAAAAATATCCTCAACAATTAAAACATACTTCAGACTATTTAAAATATTATTTTATAAAATTAAAATGCATTCACAAAGGAATTTTTAAGAAGAGTTTGGGCGTTCCTTATCTTACTGACCATGGTCAGGCATACATTATGTTACTGGTCATGGTCGGGCGTCTAGACACAGCATAGTTAATTACATAAATTAATTTTTCTTTTAGGTATTGGAACATTTAATTGGAATTTCATCTGAGGAAGTTCTTCAATTAAAAAACAATCCTCATAACTGTGCCCCACTAAAAGAAAAAATTGAAAAAGTATGTAACTTATGTAAATTATTTTTAAATTATATATATTTAACCAAAAAATTCTGTGTTTAGGGAATTAAAGGGGCATATAGAAAATTGCACTTATTTAAAGGTACGATAACTTTGACATATTCATTAGATGGAAAAAAACCAATTATTACAGATATGGTAATAATATAACTATAAGTATATAATAGTGCATTTATACTGTATAAGTTTATTCTATCAATGATAGGAATTATTTAATATTTATAGTATGTTTTTCAGAGACAAAAGTTGTATGTTATATTATTATTTTAATTTTCAATAAAATTATTTTTTATTTTCTAATTTATTTGGTAATTATTTAATATATTTATATTTCTAGTTTGTATTTATAAAACTGTACAATTGTTATTTATTACTAAAAAAAAATAGTTTGGTACATGAAATTACACAAAAAGTTAACAACATACTTTGAAACTAAATAGTAAATCATTACTTTAGCCTGTAGGATAATGATAACAACCACTGATGTTGCTGTTTATAAGCACTGAAGTTCCAAAATATTTATTTAATACAATTTTATTTTCTATAGCTATACAATTTACAGTGACCCCACTCGACGCCCTCTGCACAGCAGAGCGGTACCCACTTGCCGACCTTTTTATAATTACATTTATATTATTACACAAATAAAAAATATATATTTATTTAATAAATATACATTTATTTAAATTCCTTTAACTCAAATACCAAATTTCAGTGTATTAATTACATATATAAACACATTTAAGTTAGGCAAATATTCAATACAATAACAGTCTTAGTTAACTAAATATTTTATAAATTACATTGAAGTTAAATTATTTTTTTAAAATTCAAATTATTTATGTATAAACAATAATTGTGCTTGTGGTTAGAAAAATACAATTTACGAATTATAACAAATTAGATAAGTTACATGCCATTGTATTGTGAATAGCTAAAATTAAAACAAATTAACATACATAAAAAAAAAAGTACATAATATCTAGAAACAGAATCACAATAAGCAGAGTGCAACTGCAAGCTTAAGGCAGAGGTTTTGTTCTTAAAATTAGTTTTTTTAGAGTATTAAATTAATTAGATTAAAAATAATTACTACAAATTTAGTTACAGTATGAGTTCAGAACTTCATATTAGGTAAATATAAAAGTACACGATTGATCGATCTATTAGCGATCCATGGTTATAATTTACGAACTGTATAATTTGAATTTGTTTATTTCGGTAGGATATTTTGTTATCACGCAAGATCGATTAATCGTCATGTGCTTCAACGCCACCGCCCATGAAATCTTTAAAGTCCAATGCCATTTTGTACGGATAACACCTATAGGTAATAATATAAGTAAGAACGATAAACAAACCACAATGCGTATTTTAGTACACAGCTGTCGTTGGACACTTTATATTTAATAATTTTAATTTACCTGAATATGTTATTGAGGACAAGCAATGGACTCGGAATGGAATGTTCAAATAAGTTCCTTCTAACCGCGGATATGATTTCTCTCGCTGTCGATTCGGGGGTTACGAGCGGTAACAAACTCGGAAACCTATATTTAAAATTGTTTTTATCAGTAAAACGTTTACAAACACCAGCATACAGTTGTACTGTGTAAAAATATTGTGTTGCATCACCCGGACTCCGGACTTACCGAATTATAGGTTTCTTGCACAGACCGGTGTCGACCATGTACGGGAAAATAGAGGTGAAATGGAGATTTGTGTGACCGTCTTCTCTGCACTCGTCCATTATCGCTTCCGCTAGACCTATAACCAAAACAACAATGTTTAGGTGATGACCGCCTCTATATTATTATGGACTGTCCGTTGCGAGCCGACAACCACTAACCTCTCACTGCGAATTTGGACGCACAATAAGGTACCAGGTTCTTCAAGCCAATTATACCGGCCATCGATGACAAGAATACTAAATGTCCTTTGTTCAGGGCTTTCATTCCGGGCAAAAATGTATCGAGCATCTATACATGTAAAACAAAATTTAATAACTCATTCTAGAAACAAAAACAACAGTAAGTATAATATAAAATTACCCATTGAAAAAAAAATTAATTTATCATCAACGGATCGGTTTTATGCACGTATCGTAATAGTATGGGCTGCACCCGAATTCGTTATTATTCCTAAAAATTGACATCCGAATATTGGTTCCCGATAAATATATAATCTTAAATCTAACATATATTTCCCATCATTAAGAACGGTGATGTATGTAAAAAAAAAATGAAATAAGGAGATGAGAACAATTTTTAAGCATACTTGCATAATCTGTAACCAGTCTTAAGTCCGTATAATAATGGGAAGAAAAATTGAAAATGATTTTAAAATAATTTGGGAACTAATTCTGTTATAGGTAGATATATTAATAATATGTTAGTATAGTTTGTAATTCAAAAACTAATAACAGTCAATTTTTGACATTTTCACCAAATATTTATTTTAGTATTTTCTAGACGTGATTATTTAGAGCCATATTTTGATTTTTGGCTCTTTGAATTGTTTATAGACAATTTAAATGTTCTTCTTTTATAACTTAATATTTTTTTCAATTTATATTTTCGAGTCAAAACGCTAGAAAAATTAATAATATGATGTTCCTCATAAGTTCTTCCTGGATTAAAAAACGAATTAAGCATAAGCCAAATTAATTTTTTATGAGCGTTTGAAGTTTATGTTTTGTCAAAATTGTATTATATTACCATTGCCACATATTATATTATTATTATAGGTATTACCTATTATGTTGTATTAGAGCATCGATTATATAATTTAAAATAATAAATTTGTAATTTATAATCAAAGCGTATGGTTCCTTTGTATTTTTTTAACATTGATTTCTATAGGTAATCTTTCTCTTTCTCTTTCACTCGTCTCTATTCAGTACCGCAAATCGGTGCTATATCGATGCTTTGGTATTATTACTATTTCTATACAATTGACATATTAAACAATATCTACGACTTACGAGGTGTTCAATATACAGTCGGACTTGGTTAACTCGAAGTAGAAGGGACCTGCCAAAAAGTTCGAGTTAAATGATAGGATACTTTAAATAGGTAGGACATTTTTGGGACCGGGAAAAAGTTCGAGAAGACGACGAATTCGAGTCAATCAAATTTGACTATATTAAAGAAAACACCAAATATAAGCTAATTTCAACTGAATTCTTTTAATTTTTTTTGCACAAATAACACTTTAGTTTAAAATATTTTTAAATTAGGCAAATTTTGAATAAGATATTTTGCTTTCTGTATAATATTTTAAACGAACCGTGTATATATTATATTTCCCAAAAAAGTATACTGCGCTGCAGGTTATTATCGGTTGACTTGAACTTTGATTTATCGATAGTCATTATGGTCATTATTAACCGTATTAATTATTTCCTTCGTAGGTTGGTATAAATACTAAATAGTAATAATGACCGTACTAACTCCCAAGTCCTGACCAATACCCAGAAATTAGAACTATTTAACAGTACAATTTGATATAAATAAAATAGCTGCTGAATATAGAAACTATAGGTACTTAATAAGATAATCATAAATGCATAATTTTATGCCGTTTGAAATTTCAAAAATTCTAATCCTGATTATTATATTATTTTAAGCATGACGTATATAATTGTTGTTTTAACTGTGATTTAAAGCCATACCAAAATCGCCTAATTAGTAGAATATATATATGTATTATGTGTAACGATAATAATATTTTGATAATATAAGCTAATTAGGTGAATGTACCGGTGTCATTGATATCGATTCGACTTATTTAACGGAATACATGTATCCACTACATTATACCTACTTATATAATTTAGAATGAACAAACTAACAAATTGTTATCATCAAACCGATTTTAACACGCCGTGTATTGTGCTAATAAGATCCACAGGATACAAGGATAGGTACATATAGTTCTTAATCCGCTGAAACCTTACAAAATCATTCTCATGTAAGTAGTATCATATTCCATTAATTATATATAAATACAAATGTTCATAAATCATAATCAATGTTTGTTAGGTAGTAGGTACCTATTATTATAGTATACAAGGTGTACAGGGCCGGATTTAAGCCTAGGCCCGCGAGGCCCGGGCTTCTTAGGGCGGCAAATGTAAGAAATTGAAAAAAAAATCAAATAAATATTTTATGCATTTATGTAACTGCGTAAATTAATTAATATTATATAATATAAAATTTATTAGTAATAAATACTACATTTTTTTTTCTTGGGGTATGGGCGGCAACTGTTCTAAATCCTGCACTGAAGGTGTATAGCCTGTATAGTGCGTACTATAGCTTGAGCACCTCCTGGCGCCATGGCCCCTTTGTAAAACACCAAAAATAATGTGAGAGCAGTTTCTTTATTTCATGTAGTTTTATTTTATAAAAAAAAAAACAATTCAAAAAGAGGCTTTTTCCAACTATATTAATATACAAATAAATAATAAAGTTGTTCTACAAAAATCCGTTATTTATAGTTTTAAATGTATGTGTGAGGGTCTGGTACTCTGGTTGCACCCATAAGTGTATAGTGTTTATACGTATTAGCACATTTTTATTGAGTTTTAGTGTTCATATATATTAAAAGCCTGTACTCGGTAGGTTAAATAATAAATAATTTGAAAAAAAGATTTATACCAACCTACCTATGTATAATATATATTAAGTGTGTTTTAAAAGCATTACAATTTCCAAATAGTGTCTGCAGATTACAATTTATTATATTGTATTTCTGTGCAGATCTCAAGAACGTAGTTTCCTAATTTAGATAAATGAATGGATTCAATCAATTTTTGTAGGCATGATAACGAGTCGTTTTGTCAATTTTGACGCATCGTGTACACAATGTCACAATGTATATAGTACATTAGTACCTATAGTAGACAATATAAGTATTCAGTATTATATAATATAGGTAAACGCGAATTTCTTTTCACTTGTTTATACGATATTAGCACAGTGCTGAATGCTTATATATCTTACGAAATAGATAAAATATTCTAGTATGCTGATATAGATTGGTACCTATAAGACTTGATAATAATATAGGGCACCCGATGCGATGAACTCTATTGATAAATCATAAATGATAATATCTAAATTATTATCCTAGTGAACATCATTGGGAAAATAATAGGGCTATATAACTACGTCAGTAAGCCACGAAATCATTAAATTATTAAGACCTATACTTAGATTGCAGGTCTGATAAAAAAGTGTGTTATAAGTTTTTTTTATTATTTCATAGATAAAAGTATTATTGTGTTTTGCGGAACCTTTGACTTTTTTGGCACCTATTTTTTTTTGCGAATATGTAGAAAATACAATAATATAAATATGGATGAGCAAATATAGAACACAACAGCAGCTATTGCTTAGAAAAGAATATATAGATAACTAAATATCAGTGTAACAATATGTAATATGTGCGTAAAAAGTTAATATACGCAGAATATTGGTATATGAACATTCTGTGATTTTTGGATTTTTCATATTATGATATATATTAATGTCTGAACTATGAAAGTATGAACATACAAAAGAATACTATTTCAAAAACCATTTTATTATTATTATTATTATTATTATGAATCCAAAACGATACAGATCAATATCGATCGATAACACATGATTTATATATATATATAATATATATACCTCTGGTACCTCTCTCGTACCTATATGGCTATATACCTAATACAATTTCGTGTAAGTAGAATTGTAGAATAGATAATCACTATAGAAATAAAGACACTACATATTATGTAAATATGGAATTTAAATGCATAAAAAATGAAAGTTCAGCAGTACGTAACAATACTAGATATTGGACTATATTTTCATTTGTGCAGTTATTAGTTCGAACAGCACTCAATATGCTATTACAAAAAATATATATTATTCATAAATGTATTACTTTTACATTTTTTTTTATATACAATAAGTACCAATAAAGATAAATTTATAAACATTTAAATGTTGTTAAGCTCAAGCATATACATTTTACTTATTAGACATTTGCAAATACTATATTGTTAGGTATATGAATACTAATGTCTAATAGTATACCTATTATACTGTTATTAACAGTTTATTAAGTTATTTTTTTTTTAAAACAGCTCTTATGGCGTTCTATTTTGTATCACCATTAACGAGATAAGATACGCTACATCTGTTTAATGTTTGAATTTGAATCATCCCCCAAGTAAAAACAGACAACAATTATAATGACTTTGGCAACAATGTATTTATCTATCATAAATATATATGTATATAGACGGCAGTAGAGCGATGTCCGAAATAACTTAAAAGCCTGCAGTGACGATGACGTACGTTCCTATTTTAAAACCTAAACATTTTATTTTAATTATATAAACGAAAATTCCGTTCCGGAGACGAATAAAATAATATACTGAATGATGACCGCCATTATATAAATCGTAATACACTCGCGAACCGCGATGATTAAGCGGCAAGGCACATCGCACACATATAATAAAATAATATATATATGTTTATATTTTTTACGTAAAAAATGTAAGCATAATGAATATACATAATGTTTGTCTATGAATAATAATAGTGTCCACGTCGTTAATTGCCATTATAAAAAATCGATTGTCTTTAAAAAATCATCCATAATAATAGCCGTACACCTATATAATAGATAGAGAGTACCCACAACATATGTGAAATGATCGATCATTGTGACGTACCTACTTTTGTAAATAATGAAGCATTCAAAATGATTGCATTAGTCATTTATTGACTAGAACCTACGCACGCAAATGTATACCTTGGCTTTAAATTTAGGGGTCATATAATTACTGAAAATAAAAAATAATGACAATTGTTCCCGAACGTATTACGTATGATGGGCAGGCACTATCACGATTATATAATAATCGCCTAATCATTGGCCGTTTGGTAATTTATTTTTAGTATACTCGTATATAATGTATTATGTGAATAATAATAATATTTAATATATTATAATTATTTATTATAGATAGGTATGACAAAACCTATTGGCTATTACAATAATGGACATAATCATCAGTTTTGACATATTATTATTTTAGTACAATTATTTTATCTATAGACGATATACTGTTATAATAATACGACTGAATGCCGAATGGTCTGGAATTATTATTTTAGTCGGCCGAGTATTCCTCATCACCTACCTAACCAGAGCTGGGCAAGTTTATTGAACTAGTTTAAACTTTAAGTTAAGTTATTTTAATATAAAACTAATAAAGTTGAAACATAAGTTGATTTCTCAAATTTCCCGAATTTCTAACTTAGTTTGTGAAAATTACAACTTAAATTGGAATAAAAGTTAAAAGTTGATATATTAATAATCATTATATATTTATAATTTAAAATCCATTCGTGCAATTATTGCAAAGTATAACACTAAAATAATAATTATCCAACCAAAATTAACGATGATGAGGGACGACTGTTGATCGAATTAAATACGTAAACATTGTATTCAGCAGCATTTTACAGCTAAATTTACCGCCCACCACGTGTATTACAACAAATTTAACTATAACTATTATATATTATCTCACACTAAATAATATCTATTATAGTTATATAGATGATAGGTGTATAATATAAAACAACATGGGATATTTATTGATGATTAATTAGTAATTATACTATCCAGAGTTTTGCAGTAATATAACAAAAACATTACATAATACTATAGTTATTTTTAATTTTTAATGTGTTAGATTAGAATATATAATTTGATACAATATTCAATTCAACTCGTTGCTACTTGCTAGTAAATTGAATTATAATTTAAATCGTACAGGAGAGTTTCCCAACCGGTGTTGGTGTGCTCAAGGCCTCTATATAGGTGTGCCGCGTTAGATTTAAATTCAACGAATTAACAAATTTAATATTTGTATAAATTAAAATATGATTTTACACGAGTTTTCCTAACCCAATTAAACATAAAATGTGAACTTATTCACTTTTAATTCGCTGATAATATTCTTATATCCGTACTAATATGATAAAAGCCTATAATATTAATAATAACTAAATCGGCCAGTGCGTCAAGTGTGCCACTGCTAAATATATATAGCCATATAGGTTATAGGATTAGTGTGCTTTGGGATCAAAAAGGTTGGAAAACGCTGTCGTACACTGTTTATCTCTGTACCTATATTAAGTATATAGTTAATTACATAATAATATCGCATACTGTCTAAAAAGTTTACCATAAGAGTACACGACTGCACAGCACACAATATACACCAACATAATATATTATAATCGCAGTACCCGTGTTTTGTATGCAGTTCGAGAATTCGACTCTATTGTTATAAAAGTTCATACGTTTGAAATGTATTTTAGATTGATATATTATATTATATGCCTACATTTTGTTTTCTACTAGCATTATGTATTTTTAACTTGAGCTGAAACACAGTCAGCAGTCAAATACCCGTATAATTTAGTACACAAGTATAAATTATAGGTACCTATATTTGGAATTTTTGCTTTTAATACCACCTGTTGAGGTGTTTTTAAATATAAAATCACAATTCACGGTATACACTATACAGGCAGGTATAATATATTTCAAATGTATTCTAAGTACAAAAAAGTATTTGTATACCTAACCTATGTATATGTATCTTAGGTTTAGTGCTTGAATTGAGAAGGGACGCTGGGGGATCGGAGTCCCTGTTCTTTTTTATAAATTATTCATGGGTACCCCTTCTAATTTTATTCTTTTCAATAAGACATTTAAATAATCGGGTATGAACATTTTTATACTTTTGCATCCCACTTCTAATTTTAATTCAAACACTGAATACCTAACAATGGTATTTACAAATGTCTAATAGGAATATTAACAGTTTTGATAACTTTAACTTATAAAAAAACTTGTTATCCATAAAGTTATTATGTAACAAATCAAATAGCAACTAATTAAATGTACTTTTATTTACTTTTTCTGTACAATTATCTTCTTAATAACTTGTTTTTTATTTTTTCTATATAAATTTTAATTGTATATTACAATGTTACATTTTTTCATTGTATTTTAATCTGTAAACAGTGATGAAAATTGATCTTACAATACCCGGCATTACCCATGTGTATATATATTTATTTTAAATTAATTTAACTGTGGAAAACAATATATAAATCTACGTAATGGCTAATAATAACGTTTAAGTTCCTGGTGACCTGGTCCCAACGATTAATATTTTCTGAATTACCTACCTACCACACAAAAATATCCAATTTCGTCAAAGTTTGAACTTCATCAAATACATGTATAAAAAAAATTGTGCATGATATGTATTTTTGATAGTGCTATTTAAAGCTACTTATGGGGAACTTTATGTTCAATGTTCAAACCTAAGCTATTCAAATAGCAAATTTAATGAATTTCTAACTACAAAATAATTTACCAATTTTCGTAATTTTGACAAAATTTGAAATCAACATCATAAATTTATGTTGACTTGTTTATGGTAGTTCTAAATTGTTTTTTTATGATTTGGACCCTGCTAATAACTCGCAGCAAAGGTCATTTTGTTGCAACGAAAACAGGTGGAGTATATAATATGCATATTGCATCGTTCTATTAATTACCGGCTATAATAGTGCAGACACTTGTGTTTATGCGCGATTGCAACTGACAGCTTATCACCAATAAAAACTTAAAATAATCTTCTATTAGTTGCTATACAATGCTATACCTATCGTATTTTGTTCTAAGAAAATCTAAATGTACACAAGGTCATAAGATAGGTATAATTTCGATTACAATTTAAAAAAATAGGTTGATCAAATATTTGAGCAAAAATGACATAAAGCATTAGCCAAATTATGCAAAAATATGACACAAATTAAAAAAACTAAATTTTTAACGTCTAAAATATAAAAAGTATTACTATAAACTATTAATGTTATTTAAAAGTATTACATGAGAGAATGATATGATGTTAAAAATTTTCAAAAACAAAAGACCTTCTTTCAGATCTTAAAATGCGTTTTTATACTTGCTAATAGACTACGTTCAACATCATAATACGTAATTTTTCAGTTTTTGATTTTCCCGCATGAAGTTAGATTGTAATTATGAAAATCTTCATCCAAATTAATTCCATTTATGCATTTTACATACCTACTATATACATATATATATATATAATTACTTGGGTATTTGTTTTTTTTGATTTATTATATTCTAATTTTTTGTCTTTTACCAACCACCGTGGCTAAAATATACCGCATAATACATGAATTTTAGGTGTTTATTATTATTTATTGTTTAAACATGCAATAATATGCATTTTATTAGAAATATGCAAAAATATGCAAAATAACCACCATTTGCTTCATCATGACGTAATTCGTGGACATTTCAAACAAAAGCAGTATAATCTGAAGTTGCAAAAAAAATATACTAATGTAGGTATATAAATCCTAGCCCTAATTATGATGCATTAATATTTTTGTAATTTGCATACTGCTAATGAATTATTGTACATGATGCGCTAACTCAATAAGAACGTTTGAATATGGATTAGCAACGATGGCAGTGAATCGTAACATAGACTTAAATCCAGAATATATTATTATCGACATTTTGGCAAATAAAACTAAAAAGTAAATATAATGATGAAAAAAAAATTATTTCTTTCGCTATTATTTAGTTGTTACTTATATTTATATAGGTACCTATTACTGAAAACCGTTTACCTCCTCATACAAATGCCATATTTTGCAGGTCCTTACGTATACTTATTTATTTATTTGTTATATAATATTATACACTACCTATCAATATAGTGCGCTTGGTAAACTTACTGCTGGGTGGGTATGGTTTTGACGGATACGACCCCCGAGGGTTATATAAGTATATAAGTGGGGTGCACTGAGACGTCCCTGACTTACATATAGTTACATATTATACCGCGAAGACTGTTATTATTATTTAATATTATAGCTACGCAATTATTACGGAACATGATATCTGTTTACGTTTACAGATGTCTTATTAATAAGTTTTATAATTATGTTCAAAGTTCATAAGTGTAAATACTAATGATATGGCCTATTATATAATAGGTAGGACTAATTATATATATATATCAATATAAAGTCAATATTAGTGTAACATACAACATATATCTACTATTCATTATAATTATAATTGCAAGTGCTATAATATGGACTATAATAATGATATGATCCAAGTTCCTTTACATCGGAATCGTCGAATTCATTATATTTTAAACTCAAGTCTCAAATCTCAATGTATCTCAAACACTCAATAGTCGAATTGTTAATCAGTAATCATAATTTATCAGTATACCTACCTAACCAGTAACCAAAATTTACTGCTGTGTTTTTTTATTTTTGTGTGTATATAAATATAATATAGTATAATTTAGTCTTTTGGTTTATCAACAACTGTTATTCCGATTATTAAATTATTTATTATAAACAGAACTATAATATTATTATTGTTATAACGAAATACGTGACAAAAAGTCCATACAAGTCTAAGATAACGTCCTGTAAATAAAAGAAATGAGAATAAGAAAATCGAGTATCGCTTATATATTATCGCTTGTATTATAATATTTTTTTAAACCACAACTTCGGTACCTACGTATCTACTACATACCTAATACTAGACATAGGAAAAACGGTAAAGCTTTAAGGTTTTTTTTTATACACAATATCAACATTTTAAAATGTTAATTACCCGAGTAAATGAACTAGTAAGTAATATTTTTCACCCATTAAACAATATATTATATATAATAATATGTCATATTATTGTCATTACTATAATATTATAATAATGGATCGAATATCGTGTAACACACAGAACAGCTTTAACAAAAAAACACATACAAATGTTCTTATATAACTATAATATATGCTTTGTTTCTGTGTTTCAGCGTTGTGAAATGGTTTTTATTCATTTTTAAAACGGTTTATGAATTTGGTTAAATTTAAAAATAAACTACCTATTGATGGATAATAAAATGTGATATTGTTATTGTGGAGATATATTAATGTGTCATAGTATATTATACGTAATAATATTATTATCATTATACGTAACTATAAACGTAAAAAAAAGATAGGTACATTATTTGCTCGTAGCTGGTACTTAAAAAATATTTATTTTAGCCGGTGAAGAGATTATAATGTCCATCCAGACCTATAATACGAACATAAAACCGTCGATATTTTTTATTATTTTATTTCAGTTTTTGCGCGTAATATGATAATCCGACGTGTACTACCGCGCGTGTACCTATATAGTTATACTGTTTTACATCATTATTAACTTACCCAGAAATGAGCAAACACGTTGATATCGAATATTTTCTTTATGGTGGCTTCGTCGTGAGCCTCGAGAGGCTTACACGGCATAATCCCCGCGTTGTTGACCAGAATGGTGACAGTGCCGACTTCGCTCTTGACCTTCTCGCCGAGCTCTCTGACTTTTTCCAACGACGACACGTCGCATCTGAAAACCCAGTAACAAAATAATATTAATTACTATGCATTTTTGGAACCAGAAACTTTTTTTAATGAATAACAATCATAAGTGTTCGAACATTAGTCAACGCTTGCGTGGACGAAGCTATAGGGGTACACCAAAAACATCACTCAAAAGTCTCTTCCGCGAAACAGTTTTCAAATAAACAGAGGCCCCTGCAGAGCCCTTCCCAAAAAAATACAAAACAAATTGTTGTAATAAATTTAAGTCTTAATTCGATCGGGTGGTTATCGTAGGTTTCGCTTTTAGTTATGCACGTATACCTGAATAATACACTTGTATTTAATTATACTATATTATAGTATAATTGTATGGTAATTCGTAAAACCAACATTATATGACGACTGGCGAAGGCCGAAAGTATTTTAAATATTATAATTTAACAATAATTAGGTAATCACAAAGATTAATGAAATATTATTTATTTTACGCGATAGTTATATAAACAGCTTTTTGAACAATAATTATCTATTAGTCTATAATCTTGTAAAAAAAACCGTTTATTAGTATTACACGAATGGCATATTATAAATTCATGAAAATCCGCTGTCAGGCAGTCCATTATTGAGAATAAAAAGCGAGGTCCACAAATCATTAATTAATTCTATAATTATAATTGTCGAATAAAATGGTACGTTTTAAGTGTTTAAACACATTTCAAACAAATCATGTTGTAATCTCACAATATTTACAATATTTTTATATAAGTACTGACGCATTGTAATAATATATACCTAATGATAAATACCTATATATAGCACCACTGGACCAGTATGGTAGTATATAATGTAGGTGCGGCCATATTCACAGTTCCGCGGTACATTATTACAATATTATTATGTATTTATTATATCTATTAATATTTATATATAATATACACATTACGCTATATTTACCATCGATTTTTGAATCTCGTTGTATAACTAGCTGTATTATATATTTTAATCTTTACACGTGTTCCATATTGTTTAGACATTTTTTACACACAAAATACTACATTTTTAATGTATTTCCAAGTATAGTGGTAGCTGCAGGCGCGTATAAGAGGGGGAGGGGTGTTAAGGGTTCACCCCCACCCAAAATTAAATAAATATGCTTTTTTGTTTTTTCAGTTATTTTATTTTTAGAAATTGTATTCATTAATAAAATATTAAATGACACACTACATACAATTGAAAGTTTTTTTATAAGAAATAAATAATACCATAGAAATTGTATTAACTTCTTATTATACAATTATAAAAGTGTACAACCCTAAACCTCCCCCAAAATATTATTTTGTGTTCGCGCCTGGGTAGCTGGTAATACTATATTTTATCAAAGGCTCTGGAGGATCTATCCTCCTCCCCCTCCCCCTTAATTACGTCACGGCTAGCGTCAATCATAGGTCCGGACACGTCATAGCAGTCATCACAAGTCGAGATCGTGTCCACTGGTATTTTGTGTGATAATAATCTTGCAAATATATTTGGCTACTCAGTGAAACGTCGGACATTATTCATAACACTCATAACTCTGCAATAGGGAAGTGACATTTTTTTCATTTATTATATATAGAGGTTTTCGACTTATATTATACTAAAATCGATAATTTAATAAAGTTTTCGCCCGCGGGAACGGCATTAATTTCGACTTATAGAGG
The DNA here is from genome assembly GCA_022818045.1 of Neotoxoptera formosana. Taxonomy (NCBI): domain Eukaryota; kingdom Metazoa; phylum Arthropoda; class Insecta; order Hemiptera; family Aphididae; genus Neotoxoptera; species Neotoxoptera formosana. The sequence goes on along the minus strand of CM040631.1, from coordinate 34,693,505 downwards.
TTTTCGACATGACGATATTCGACTTATCGGAGTTCCAACTGTAGGTTAATACTATATAATATCACCCGAAAATGCAATCTCTGTCTCTGGCGTGGCGCCTGTAAAGCCAATATTATCGGCCGAAATCCGTTCACCGTATCAACATAATAATTAATATTTATAAAATATTATAATAAACTATTGTACTCTGCACTCACGTGTAAGCGAAAGCTTTTCCTTTCCACTTGGCGTTGATTTCCTTTGCGGTCTCCGCGTTTGACTGTGCGTTGACGTCAACGCACACCACTTTGGCGGACACGTCGGCGAACTGCATCGCCAAACATTTCCCTATTCCGTGCCCTGTACCTGTGATCTATATGTTTATTATACAACTATATATTATTACAATATAAACGAGTAAAATGCACCTATAAAATGCAACGAAACAATTGCCCAAACAATATTGTGATAAAATATTTTTTATGTTTAAATGATAACAATCTCTATATATAAAGGAAAGTCTACTTACCAATAATCAACGCAGAGCCGAACCTATTTGAGCTATCGACTTGAAATTTCGAGGATAGATTTTTATAATAATTTCATCGGGCACTATAAGGATTTTTCAAAATTTTGATTTTAAAGGGTTGAAATCGGTAAAAATAATTTTTTACATATAATTTGTATATCTATTTGATATAATAATAACAATAGCATCCGGACAGATAACAGGAAATAAGGTACGGCACGGCGGCCCGAGGGTTTCCATCTACCAGGACCTTTTTCGTGTGTGTGTATTTTATTGGCGTGTAGATATGAATTGTTCCGAGGCTATATTTACGAGTTGTATAGAAAATAGGTTCGGTTATTGGTAAAGTACACTATATAGAGATTGCATTAAATGACGTGGCTAATCTTAGTTTTGTTATCTTACTATTATATAAATTTGTTTGTTTGGTCGCAAAAATCTCAAAAAGTAAACAACGGATTTTAGTTCGGTTTTCACTATTAAATAGGTCTAGACTCGGGGAAGGTTTTAGTGTGGAAAAATTAATTGGGTGCCGAAAAAAATATTAATAATGCAAAAAAATTAACGCCTTACGTAGTATTCAGGTATTGGGTTCGAACTATAAACGCGTTAAAACACTTTTTACCCGACATCCATAATTTGCTTCGTACTAATAGCTTACAATATACTCGCACTTTCCGTCGTTGTATCAAAGATGTCTATAGTTGAAAATGTGTCTATAAAAGCAGGGGGAATCCCGGAACGGTCACGGCACATATAGGACAGCTATATATATATAAAAGATGAATAAATTGTAGGTGATACTAAGTTCACTGGGTCAAATTTACCTATGAAAAGTATAACAATAGCAAAGCATTGCCGGTTCAGCTATAAATTTATAAAAAAAAAACAAATCTTTTGCATGGGTCTTACGCACTTCATGGGGTCCGCAATCCACCGCAGGTGGATTGCCTACCTGATCATTTACTGCTCACATATTTCCAAGATCCAATTCAGTGGATTACCTTGGTGGTTTAGATGCATGTAAATCACTTGAGGTTAATCTTAACTTAATATTTGCCTCAGGCAACGCTGGGCGGGACAGAATGAGACGGATCAGACTTTTCTCGATAAAACGAATAAAAATACATAATGACCCAAAATAAATTGAATATTGTTGTAACGATATTACTTGGTTTATTTTAACCGTTATATTATAAAATAAAATTTATTATTCATATAGACTTGGCATTATTAGTTTTTTTTTGGGGCAACGAAGTGCACGGGATCAGACAGTATAACATAATATTATATTGCTATTTTAAAAAAATTATTCAAGTATTTATTGAATTTAATACAAATCTAAAAAATAGTTTTATTTGCAATATTACCTATATCAAGATTCATTTTTTTTTTAAAATGTGTTTCTTAGTACAATGTAAGTGGATTTAAAAAAAAAAAAATTATTTGAGTGAAATTTTTTAGTGTATATAATTAAATATAGTTTATCCTGTTATAGTTTGTTATTAATTATTATTATATTTTTTAGTTTTATAACTTCATGTTATTGCATTGAACATATTTTGGACTGTAATTGATTGTGACTAATTAAATGAATTCGTTTTGAAATATTAAATGCACTAGAGTTCAAGTATTAAAACAAAATGTGATCTATAGGTACCATCAGTGGTCGAAGTGGCTCAAAATATGTGGAGGGATGCCCTCAATTTTTTTTTCTCGCATATAAGAACTAACACAGTTAATAATTAACTGTCAGTTATACACATGAGTGTGGAGTAGATGAGAGGTTTATAAACAGTAAACGGTACCAATAATATTTTACAGAAGGTATACAAAAATGGAAATACTTTATTTATTTAATAAATTGTCTTTATAACAAAATTATTATGTTGCAACATATAACATTATTAAACAAACAAATAAAAATTATTGTAGCTTTAAACAAAAAAACAAATTTATAAAATAAACCAATATTATATTAATTAATACAACAAAGTTTTGTACTTAAGAGTTATGTAGCAATAAATAATATTTAGTCTATTAATAAACACAATATTATATTATAAGATTTAATTGTAATTTTAGATAAATTTGAATCAGATCAGTGTACCTAACAGAGCATAATAGTGAATTAGTATAGAAACAAACTGCATTATGATATTAAATGTATATTATTTTGGGATAAAAAACTAAATGTTTAACAATATACAAAATGTTGTTCAATTGTAACCATCTTAATTTAAAGAAAATAGTATGGATACTCAAAACAAATTATTAAACCTACCATAACATTGCTATATTATAATTATTATATTAATTTTAGAAAATGTAATCAAAATAATTGTATCAATATAAAATTATAACTTAAAACAGAAAAAAAATAAAATATACCAAACTGGTAAAATTATAATCAAAATACTATTAAAAAAGTAAATGAGTTTTCAAATATAATTTTTTTTTACTCAAATTCAACAATTAACAAATTATACATTTTAAATTATTATTGACCCTCATATATAAGTTTATTAATTCAATTATTTTTAACTTAAAGTAAAATTGAATTATATAATAAATAAGTTATAGTTATACAATTTTTACATTTTCTCCCAAAGACTTTCATACTCAGTGTTAAAGGGAATTGGCTGCTTAGAAACGCATTGAGTATGGTCAGCACTTCTTCTTCCTTTTAAAATCCAAGACTGCACATACGTATTAACATTAAATTTACACAAAGGTGGGGCAACACATTTAATCCATAAGAGATCGGACACACGAGAGACTTCTAATGAATTTCGAGCATCATTATGAATTATATTCATAGCACTAAAAAGTCTCTCACATTCAGCTGTAGAAACTACCAAAGAATTTACAGCTACAATAAGAGGTTTTAGATTGTTTGGTATTATAGATTTATTATCTACATACTCACGAAAACCTCTGATTGATTCTCTTTCATTTACTTTGAATATGTTTGATAACTTTTTTATTTCTTTTTCACCATACATTATATTAATTTCCAAAGGCCATTTATGAGGGTATAACACTTCTAGAAGTTGAATAAATTCATCATATTTATTAGATGTATTAGATGATGAAGACACATGAGATGATGTAAAGCAAAACATTCTTGATTTTAAATTTGCAGCCAAACTTTTATAAAACTGATTAGGATTTATTTTATTTTTATTTTTTGAATGAAGTTGAATATTTTTGAAAGTTAAACTACAATTGTATTCTTCAGCTTTTTTATAATACCCATCATAACAACTTTCTGACATAGATTCAAAAATGAGAATTTGTCTCCTAATTAAATTATGAGCTTCTGGTAATTTTAAACACCTTTTTTGAAGTTCTAATGAAAGATCAGACAATTCTGTTAAAGCATCAAGTAAGAGACCTAAATTTAAAACAAAATCAGTTGATGTTATTTTTGATTTTAAACCATTAAAAATTGCTTTTTCTTTTGATGTTCTAGAATCATCTTTACTACATTCATCAAAATGTAAACAAAGGGCTTCGTAATTTCTAAAAACAGCATTAACTGATCTTAAACTTGAAGCTACCCATCTAGTATTTAAAATACGACCAATTGAAAGAAATTGCAAATCCAATTCTTTGGCACATTTTCTTAGACCATACTGATTTTTTGGCGAAGCACTATATAATGAATAAAGAGAATCAAAAAATATCTTGAAATGATTAATACCTGTTACTTCATTAAGAACATCATCAACAGCAAGCTCCAGTCTATGGTTAGAGCAATGCCAGATCAATAAATCAGGATACTTATCACTAAGGAGTTTTGCAACTCCAGCTTTTCGTCCAATCATATTTGAAGCACCATCACAAGCAAAACAAATAAAATTATTTATCAAATATTCATGTGAAAACTTGTGCTTATTAAGACATAACAAAAGTTGACTAACTATGGTTTCTGATTTTGTATTTTCTAATTCTATTAAATCTAAAAAAAATGTAATTGGATCTGCATCATTTTAATATCTGTGGAAGCTCTAATACAAACCACTAAACAAGTTTTTTTTGACACTGAAGTAGCTTCATCAATCAATATAGATATTTTAGAATTATTTTGAATAAGAAACTGTGTAATCTTTGCTCTCATTTCAGTAGCAATGTGACTAGAAATATCAGCACAAGCATGATCACTATGTAATATGCGACCCATATCGAGTCCGTTTGACTTTTGAAGTTCAATATCATATGGTAAATCAGTAAATGGCCTTGTCTTTTTAACGATATTATAAACTGTATTAAATACTCTAACTGTACTTTCAAACTGAACAGAAATGCCCTTTGACACAGCTGTTTGCAAAATATTTTTCTCTTGAACTTGAACAATTTCTTCACTTCTCTTATGACATTCGCTGTTTTTATGTTTATGAATTTTTTTTCTTAATGATTGTCTTTTTTCTTTATCAGTCACTCCATAAGTATTCACATTACATTCTACCCATTCAATAGCAAACCTTATTCCTTGTGCTTTATAAGTGGCTAAGTTTTGAATATTTTTACAGACACTACAACCTAATTTTTGGTTCTTCACTACTAACCAGGGATATTTTGCATAAAACTTAGAGTACATTTCACTTGTCCAAACACTTGGAAAATCAAAATATTTAAAATCGCCATCAGTAACATTTTGACTGCCGTCGTCATCACTCTCGCTTAAACTATTTATATTACCACTAATTAAATTGACTGTTTTATCCTCACCATCATTACAAAGAGACATTTTTGATTTTTTTGCTGGATTTTCCTCTTGGCTTGGCAAGTCTGAAGTTGAATTATTTGCATTTGAGTTTAACTTTGTTAACCAATTTAATAAAGACATGTTTAAGTATCTAATACCGTAAAATCGCACATACAAATTAGGAGTTTATGACAAATAATTAAGCATATATTTGGGCATTTGGCGTTAAAATTTTTAAAATGAATTAATTAATTATTCGCGATACACTGAAATACTGAATATTTTGAATTGATACAAATTATTTGAAATACAAATAATCTTATGTTTATTGTTTTTTATCACGAATTACAATACAGTCTACAGCTGCTGCTCATCACTACACCAAGCTGTTGGGTAATTCCGTAGAGTAGGTTAAAAATAATTTAACTTGAATTAAGATTATACTCATATTGTTATCTTATCGACATAATTTTAGAACGAATGACGTTTAGGTTTATTTAATTTAGGCGTTGTAGTGTAATTTAAAGAAAAAAATACTAAACTTGTTTCTTAACAAAACTCATTTAAAAGAAACATTGGAAAAATTCATAATAGTTAAAAATGCCATTTTTATTAAAAACACCAATAGGTATAAATCGATAATCTGAATACATGTTGAATACCTAATATAAAGTGGGATGTATTATTTTAGAGATAATAAGTGGAGGTATGAAAAATGTAAATTAAAAAAAGTAGAGGGATGCCATCCCTCCGTATCCCCCCCCACTTCGACCACTGGGTACCATTAATAGTAGGTAGTCGTTATTATATTTAGTCAACATTATTGTTATTAAAGTCATTATAATTATTAATTATAGTCAATACCATTACTCTGACTGTCGTATAATATATGAATACCCTAAACCTAAATGCCTTATACAGAGCGTGAATGACGAAAACAGGAAAAATATTATGAAAACCATATCATATTGGGCACGTCAAAATTAATATTATTATTAATTATTCTGAAAATTTATCGAAACCTAGCAAAAACCCCTTGCTGGTTTTTTAACACCATATATGTAGACATCTGTAGATCTGCACTTACCAAAACGATGTCATCAGCCAAAGATTTTTCCGGCAACGGCACGAACATGTGATAAATGGTCTCGCCAATGTAGTAAACGCTTTTCACCAGCAGCAGCAACAGTTCCGCAAAGATGCTGGACCACTTCATTCGTTCCATTTGATTGGTCCTGCGAGGGGAAAAATTACGTGCGTTTAAGACTTACCGCGTAATATAATAATAAGATAGGAATTAGGGGGAGCTTAGCCGCTATAATGGACGCAGTCTTTACGGTCTTACGATAATTTAAAAATTGCCCAAAAAAAACTGTCCATACAATTATTATAGTATAATATGTTCAAAAATAAACTGTACATTGATAAATATACTATTCAATGTAAGCCTAGTCAGAATTCAAATATACGTGATTGCAGTGCTTATAAAATAATATAACGAATTAACAATAAATATATAAAATGAATAAAAGCTACTCGTATAACACATTTATTTTTTTTACAGTAAATCGCTCGTAACCCGTGACCCATATAGGTTATTAACTTACAAGGTGGCGGGTCGACGTAATATTGTTAAACATTTTTTTTTATACTCATATACATACAGTAAAATTTCCATATTATTATTACAAAGTCTTGCGGGCAACGAAAAAAATTCGTCATAGGTACGGACAAACGCGTTAAACAGAATTAAATAAACTCGGTTCTCAAAAATATTTCAGAAAATTTGTTAAATGAAAGTTCGATTTATGAATAATAGGTTTCGCCGTGTGTACAACAATCACATAATATTAATACAAGCACTAGGGATTGTTATATTTTATTATAATAATATTATACTCACGTCATGACGAACGTTCGACACTATCTGAATGGCGGGAAGTGGTGTATACACGACGATGACGAGATCTGACTGGTCTGAAATCAAGAAATTAAGACGACGGTGTTCAATAATAATTAATATGATGATGAAGACCGTCACGACCGTGTGACACGCGAGTACAACAGCGGCCTACTGCAAAGTATAAGTGAGCGACAAAATAATAATATAAATTATAATGATGACGGTGTAGCGATTGTGAGTTTCCTGCGATAAACAATAATATATAGGTAGGTAGTATGGGTATGATATTATATCATATTATCGTGTATAAATATCAGTGCACGAGGCGTAACAATGCGGCCTAAACCATATATAATATAATATCGATTATCGACCGGTCGATCGATATTATCTATACGTCATAATGTAGTTACTATAATATTATAATTTATAATATATATAGGTACTCTATAATATAACCGTCGAGCCTTTATTATTATTATTATTATTCGTATAATGGGCGCACCGCACACGACATAGTTAGGTACTATAACTTTAGACGGACGGGTAGTGCAGTATATAAATATAATAATATATTCCTATATTTTTAAGTTACGTACTTATAATAATAATATATTATATACTTGCAGTTGCGCCTTGATGGAAATCGAAAATACGCGGTTTAGCATTTGGAAAACGCGCGCAAACAAAGATCTATTAATATCGTTAAAAAATCGTTACAGGTGTGAAGAAAAGCGTTTTTAAAATTTTTTTTTCTACTCACATCTTTGCATACAAATACTAATACATAGGTACCTATATATACGTTCGCTGACTTATCCGCATTTTCATTCAACCGATCCGGTTCACGCGACGACAACGCACATGGGTATAGTAGGTATAATACAATATTTGAGAACAACAATGGAGTGCGATGTGTCTGCTCTACTATTGTTGTCTCGCCGGAAAACTTCCGGTTTTCAATAGGCATATCGCGCGATCGACGGATACACGCACTCGTCGTTGTTCACAAAATATATAAAACTATTATTGTATATTTCTACATACGTCATATTATATTATTATATTACGTACGGGCAGTGGGCACCCTCGACAATATAATACAGCACGTATGATCAGTGGTGTATTTTCTAATTTTTTGTGGGGGGTAGGGGTCTAAATATTAAAAACATAATTTAAATTAATATTACATTTCTCTATACCTATACCTACGTAACAACTTATTTATGACTTTTTATAACCTTCTTTTTTTCTGTGGGGGGGAGGGGTCGAGACCCGGAACTTCCCCCTTAAATACGCCACTGGTAAAAAGAAAAATTTTATTTAGTATTTTGAAGTAAAATACAAGTAAAAATAATAATTTTTAAAATACACTAGTCAAAAAGTATTGGAGATGTATTTTAAATACCAAAAAAGTGTTTGAATACTTAACAAGACCAGTGGTGCGATGAACTTTTTTTACATATGAGGCCAACACAATTTTGGACACCCATCACCTGTAAAACAAAAAACACATCTTGTGGGAAGGGGGCTAAGGGAGTTCTTGTTGGTTTATTGGTATGTCTTTTTATGGAAAGAATTAACCATGATTAACATCAATAAATGAATAAAAAAATGTTGACTTTTAAGTTACACTATGAATTACTTACAAGAAACCTTGTTTTAAATTGTCAATCCTTAGCTATAAAAACTGAACATTTTATACATTTATAAGTATACAATAATTTGCAAATGTTTGATATTTTGATCAATTGTGGTCAAAATTTGAACTTTGAATGCTTATAAAAATTTTGACCCAACAAGAATGTTTGAAAGTCAGACAAATTATATATAATTGCATAAACGAGTAAGGAGGACCGCATTGCACATTCTGCAAACATGCTAATGATTACCAGTTTCTATAAATTATTATCATAATTTTTTTGTGAGTTAAAGCGAATTGGGTGAGCAGCAGCCGCCTGCCACTTATACGTTACATGTTATAACTTATAAATTTATAAACTAATTCAGCCGATAATATAGTTCGAATATTTATAATTCAGCATTGGCTAAAGGTTTTACAATTTGCATACACGCTTTTGAGATAAGACGTCCTATATATATATACCAAATGTGAATCGGTTGTGTTAAGGGTCACGAACTCACGAAGAGTAGACGTGATAAATTATCGGGCGGATTGTAAATTCCACAGATTATTATAGGTAGTCTATTTTAGGGTTGGATTTATTACATATACATAACTTCCACCGGTACTTTTTTTTCCTGAAAAAAAAAATGTAAACTCATCAGCTTATAACCAGTGCTATTACCTATATTATATTATATTGTTAATTTTGTTTAATTTTTTTTTTTATGAACCGTCACTTCTGTTTATTATTGTTGATTGTATATTTTTTTAAATCAGTGTAAAAATATATAATAGTATTTTTATATATATGTGTACTTAATTAATAATGATGGAATAAAAAATTTTTTAAATTAAATCGGCGGAGGCCATTTTTTCCTTAAATAATTAATTTATTCAAATTCTGATCTTTGAAATTTTTTTGTACTTCTTACGGAGTGTTCTGTATGTGGTGATAAAAACTTCTGTTTGTCAAATGAGAACTCTTTTTTACTTTAAACTATTTAATGGATGATTTTTTTGAACATTTTGATGTACCTAATTCAAATTAAGTAGTTCATCAGTTATTAAAATGTTTATTCCAAGGATAACAGTCCTTAAAAATGGTTTTACAAAAATATAAAATACATTTAATATTGGATCTAGAATTTATTATACTTTGAGCATTTTTACAAATTATTAAGGTTTATGGATTAATATTATTAATCAACAACATTTTCAAATCACCAAAGCCCCCATATCTTCTTAAACGTAATGTCGTGAACTTATATTATCCTTAATACAAATTAAAAAACTAGAAAACTAGTCGTTCAAATTTTGATTTTGATAAATCAACTGTCAACATGTTTAGAAAAATTATTCGCTAAATAAATTATTTGAAAACCAGAAGTTTGAATCTCCACAGAACACATCTCCACTCCATAAATAAAACAAAAAATCTCAAGAATTTAAAATTTTTTTTTTTTAATTTTTGATATATTTTCAAAACAACAATTCAGAAAAGAATAAATATATATTTATATATAAGTTTTTTAAGTTTTTGAAGGATACCGTACATTCTTAATTTCTTATTCCGAAGCAAAATGTTATTTGGAGTATTTCAATATAAAAATATAAATTTTCGGACAAGTAGTTCATTAGTAATATTAGTTATATAAGTACCTATTTAAAGTTTATTTATAATATATATTTTTAGTTAAACTACCATGGATATTACCAAACAATTATTTTATCAAAAATGCTATTAAAAAAAAATGTCTTATGTAAAACTGAAAATACTTTCTAAACATTTCAAATTTGAATTAATAATATTTATTATGATTAGTAGTATAATATATATGCAAGTTGACCTTGTTTTCTGATCTAATTATATTAAAAAACCTCCAAATTGCTTGTCAATAAAAATGCTTGTTAATAAACACGCAATTTTCAAAATTTCATTTTTACAAGCCCAAAAATTGTTTTATTTTTTAAAATTTTGTTACTTAAACTTTGTTTTAACAATTAGTTTCGTTACTTAGGCAATAACCAATGACATACATCAAATATACAAAAATAAAATAGACGTTACCTACAAGAAAAAAAAGGAAAAAAAAATAACTTTATTTGTTAAAGTTACCTATTTTACGCTGTCTATAATTAATGATATAATACTTCAATCAATTAATAAATACTTGTTTATAATTGTATAAATACTTTTTATAATTTTGTAACTAATAAAAATAATGGTACGAACACTATAACATTTTCAATCAAAACTGGGCTACTTATAACTTTTGAAGTACTCATCTAAAAAGTATAGAAGAAATCAAAACTAAAAACATAGTTGTGTAACGTAAATTGAATACAATATCATCGGAAAACGGAAAAATCACATCGAAGGTTACAGTAGGTCACGACCACAGTATATAGGTACCAAGTATTATCAACCCCATATGCAATGATTATTGCAGAGAGGATCGAATCGATATAAGTTATATTATGCGAACTATAAATAAATTATTATTACTCAATTAACATTCAATTAAAAATAATTTGAATAATTTCCACGTCAAAATAATTATATTACAATACTATACATCATCGATAAGCTGTTTAGCTGTCGATAATAATATAAACAAAAATATTAGTAATAATATTATAAAGATTAGGTAACTAAAAAATATAACTTAATTTAATCTATCTATACTTTTAATCAAATGGTCTCTACATCGTCCTAGGTAATTAAAATAAATTACTCAAACGCGGAGTACAACATATATTCAAGATCAAACCAGCAGAGTGGTGTAATTAATTATTATTGTGTATTATTCTTTTATTTATATTATTATAATAACCACTAATCGCATATATTTACTAAATTATTGTAGCAAGTAGGTATAAAAAAATTGTAAATGTTATAAATAGTGGCTTAAAAAGTGTCTAAACAATTAAGATATATTAAAGTAGGTAGGTAAACCTACTTTATCGAATATAATAATTGTAAAGTACATATTTTGTACTTATTATGAAATAAAATTGCTTACAAGACTATGTCCAATTCCAAATATTTTGAAATTTTTAAATAGAATTTTATTATCTTTCTGCATTTTTGAATAAAAAAACGTGAGCTTTTATTTGTAGGTATTCATAATCTGTATAGATGATTCGCTAAATAATGCGACACATATAAAAGATAAAACTAAACGGATAATAAAAGCAGTGCATATGCCTATCTACGGCACAAGCATATACGACACAAGCACTTACATAAAAGTACGTACTAACATTTTGCAATTAATTCACAGCGTATATCCATCGCAAGTTTATTATTCAATTTCGAAAAGGTCGTGCGCATAAATGATAAACTGAAATAACATTTTCAAAAACATTAAATATATATATATGTATAACTTTAAATGAATGGAAATAATGACTGTCAAGTGTCAAGTTGCGTATTTTACATATTTTATAGTTTGCATACTATATTATGGTTTAGGGCTTTGACCGCGTCCGCTTGCGATTTTTTATATTTTGATATGTGCAAATGATGTCTCACCAGACTACTCTTTTGTGTATACACTAAACGCCGAAGTATCACCTGCCACCGATATAAATATAAGTATACCTACTTACTATATAAGGTATATATGTTTACCAATTTCATGAGGTGTGCAATGTGTGCAGGTGTGAATACATTAATAATATGCTGTGCGCCTGTGACTTAGGAAATAATAATATATGTATATTATCAAGGCGTTACTGAAAATAAATTTCGGGGGTTCCAACTTTTTTAATAACATATAAGATATTATATAATTTCAAAAAATAAGCCACAAGAAATAATTACTAATTTCAAGTGATCAGCTGGTAGGCCGGTGGTGAGGTTACAAAATATCGTTATATGTGTTTATATTATACTTTATGCAACCGTGCAGTTAGTTCAGGCGCTCTGGCGAGGAGACGCGTTGAAGTTCGCAACCAAGGTTTTCGAAAGAACATTTCTGTACGAAAAGTATCTACCTACTTTTAGTAACAAAAGCAAGAATTTTGCACGTGAGTGATAGAGTCAATCATCATTATGTGAAAATATTAGGGTGTTACAAAATACGAGGATCGCTGCTGAACCTATTTAAATCTATCACTCGGCAGTCACCGGGTATATGTTAGAGATGATTTGAGATGAAGTGGAATATCGGTTATTCGTATTATACCGTCTGCACTCAGCAGTTGGTCGTTAATCACTGTAAATATTTATATATTATACGTATACCTCACAATATATTAGGTAGGTAGGTCAATTTCGTCCGAATAATATATAACGTATTATAAAACACATGGCCAACACTTTTACTTTCCTTTCCGGCATACAGCTAACAGTATTTTAAAACGGTTTCCTCGTTGAGTATAATATGTACAACGCCGGTTTCCGATACTTTCACTTTTTTAATTTTTTTTTGTTTATTCCTACGCCTACCAATAACTATTATCACTCATAACTTACTATCAAATGAACTATTTCTTTGAAAAACTGTATAATTTATTAAGTATTTGGAAGGATTAAAATTAATTTAGAACAATTTATCAGTAGGTATAGAAATTATAATGAAGTATCCAAGTATCCAAACTACCTATACAAATTTGTTTTCTAAGATATTTATTCTTTTTCTATAACATTGTGACTATATTATAAACCATCTAATTTCAAACTTCACGAATTCGTGGTTATTTTAGTTCAACAATATTTACATACAATTTTAACTTTTAGTTAATAAAGACGAGTACAATACAATTACTTACGAGTATACGTGCGTTACCTATTAATTCGTTAAATTTCTTAAAATCCACTATATAGAAATAACTCATTTCATGGTCCACATTTCAAATCATAAGCATATATCAATTTTAAATGATGTTTGTTTGCAAATTGTAATAATATTCTGATACCACTCGTACGCGGAACACAAAACAGATCTACAGATCTCAGGTTGAAGTTTTACTGTTTTAGTATAAGTAGCTGGTAGGTTATCAAGTTAACTTGAATTAAGTACCTAATAACTTATACTATTGTGCATTATAGGTGTTATTATAATCAGTGGCGTCACGTACGCGTTTATTCATTAGAGATTTAGAGTAAATATTGAAGATATTGTAAATGCGTATAATTTTCAATTTTTTTCTATTATTATAAATTAAATATTTATATTATTCTACAATAGCAATTAACATTAATGTAGACATCATATTATAAGGTATTTAATTATTATTGTAGGGTACGCGCGCTATAATAATATTATGTATTTTCCGAATTTCCCTATTATTACATATGACGACAATGCAACATGCGTTTTGTCACCTACGTGCTGACTCCTATAGAGAAAGTCAGTAAAATAAACCTATACTTATTGTACAACGCTAATTTACCGCGCTGAATTAAAACCAACTTAATATTACTCATTTAATAATGATAGTTAAATAAACATATATTTTAACAAAATAATTGACCAACCACCTAAAATTGATTGGGGCAATCGTCGCCAAAAAATATGTCCGTCAGATTGTATAGTTCTCGGATAGTTGGATGTTGTAAATCGGTTTTCAAATGATAACAAAGTCCGATGCTCACACGGACTCGCACGGTCGCACACAATAATAATAACGCGTGCATAAAATCAAAAATAGTTTATGCGACTACTTATTTGAAAATCCGTAACTTTACGCAGCGCACGGAAAGGTTGCAGGTAGAGAAAAATATTCAAATTTAAAACAAAAAAAACGCACGTGGTACGATATGATGATGGTATTATTATTATAATAATCTCGAGTCACCGGACACCGGCTGTTAGCGAACTACAAGAATAATATAAAAACGAAAAGCACAATAATTTATTACCTACCTAATAATATTAATATACCTAATCTTTACGAACGAATTCACGACTTACTCTATTGCTCCACACGGCAATAAAAGTATAAAATGCCCGTAAAAATGTGACGCAGTGTACTGCGATTTAATATTATTACTAAGTATAAAAAAAACTTACGTTTCCTCGCGGACGAGTCAATAACAAGACTATGATAATAATAAAAGGAATTAAATAATAACTAATATATTATATATTTATATTATTATCGTATCGACGAACGAACGCGTAGACAGGTCTATTCACTCGGACACGCGGGCACGGACTGCTCGAGCGCGCGATGAGACTGCGACGTGCTATAGTGAGATCGGTCCTCACGCGCGGCAACAAAACACCGACGACAATAATAATAATATTATTATTATTATGATTGTGTAAACGCCGTCGCCGAACAGCTGGTGCTGTCGCGCTCCGCCCTCTGGATTATTACGACTGAATAGCTGCAGTTGTAGTGTTGTCGTCGTCGCTGTATTTTACCTAGGTATATTATAACAATAGTAAAGTTATTTAAAAAAAAAAAAAAACGAAATCACCACCGTGGCGGAGCGCGGAGTGTCGTGAGTGCAGCGATAAATGCAACTACTAGCGCCGAGGCAGACACCCACTGCGGTTGCGCGGACGAAGGACTTACTAGTTACTACACCTACGAACGCGGTCTTATGAAAGAAAATATTCTATTATACAGAGTGATGCACCGCAAGCGTGCTCACCCCCAATTTTTTGATTTGAATTTATCGAAATATGATTTTTTCTATTTTTGGAAGACCACACATCTTCAAAATTCTCTCTGCAGAGAGTGTCCCGCGGTGATGTGAACTTCTGTTTCTTCAAATAAGAGCCCCCCCCCTCGTTTACTCTGTAGATTATTTGGCGGATAATTTTTCTGAACATTTTGAAGTATATAATGATTCTAATGAGTATAGTCTTTGGGATATATTCGACTTTGTGAGTTATATAATTGGATATAATCGGTCCACGACAATGGGTTTGGAAGTTATGGGGGCAATGGTATAGGTAATTAACATTTTTTAGCAATTAATTATATTAGTCTATCAATATTATAATAATTTATAAAATTGGTCCACGTATCTATAATAAACAGTAAACACTAGATTATTTATTTATTTATTTATTTATTTCAAACATTACGGGCAGAGCCCAATTACATTAAAAGTTTACAATAAGTATATAATTACATTTAAAAATTTAAAACATTAAATAATTACATTTTTAATAAAACAGTAAATAATAATAGAAAGTAAGATTAGTTTAAGTAGGGAATGGTGGTTGTTCATTTGCTATGCGCATCATACGATATATAGGATTATTACGGCCGTAGTTTGTGGAACAATTAGGGATGAAGAAGGTTGTATAAGAACGGAGGGAACGCTGTGGTACTTTAAAATTGATACTGGAGAGAAGAGTGGGGGCGTCTATTGATCCGTCCAAGAGTTTACGTAAAAATGATAGATTAGCAGTTGCTCTTCTATCAACCAGTGAAGTTAGGTGTAGTTCAGTGAGCACCGGGAAGTAGTCATGAGGGACGTGATCTATCTTAAGAACATAGGCAGCAAATGATAAGAAGCGTCTTTGCACACGCTCTAGTTGGAGGGAGCTGGAGGTTGTATGTGGGTCCCATAACACGGAGCCATATTCTACAATAGATCTAACTAAGGAGCAATAGAGAACTTTTAAAGAAGATTCGAGCTTGAATTCGGAAGCTATTCGCTTCACAAATCCTATAGTACTTTTAGTGCCCTACAACACGAAGATTCGATGTGGGAGTGAAAATCCAGAGTAGGATTGTATTAGATTATGTCTTAAATTTATTTTATACGATTGTAAAACTATTTAAAATAATACTCAAATAATAAACGTATAAGGTATAACCACGATAGTCAATAATTAGTCACAAAATAACGTGTTGAATGTAAAGAGTATAAATAAATTAAATAAATTACTCTGCCACTCTCAGGAGTCAGGACCACCCAGTGACGTAATTAGGAATTGATTCTGGGTGGGATAAAAGTTTATATACAACTATCGTTATAGGGGTGGGGGGCTATGCCCCCACACCCCCTCTGTTTATTAAGTTTCATAGACCACAATATTATATATATATTTTTAAATAGATTTTTGTAAAGACTATTTTTCTAAAAATGCTGTTGTTAAATTATCAATTTTGGTTCACTATTTCATTAACTACGATACTCTAAAGTTTATTTAATTCATAGTTTTTATTTAAAAAATTGGTATAAATTTCATTTACTATAGAGCTAAATGATTGTTTTTAACATTTTTTTTTATGCAATTTTATATACACTTAAATCGTCACTTAAAATAGCAGCCCAGGAGTTTATTTTTTTGGACCATTAGGTATGTCATCCTTGTCTCTGTAAGACATAGGGATTAGAGTCGGACCAATATAACGAACGTTTTGAGAATTCAATATACGCATGAAGTATGTACTGCACATATTTTTTCTATCTGCAATTATACAACTACCTACTTATAGGTTTTAAGTTTTAGCATTTTTAAATAAAGTTTTTAAATGAATTATGTATTTTTTTATTAGTGTTTAGAATTTTAGTTCAATATGACATTTTATTGTGTGAATTATTTTTCTAAATTACAATAATATGCATTAATGCATTCGATTGAAGAGCATGCAATGTGTTGAGATAATGTTTTTTGTCTATGGTCAAAAGACTTTAAAATGTATTACATACGGTTCTTCATATAGCTTGTTGTAAGTTAAAATTAAATAAAAAGTTGAACGTAAGTCTATAATAGTTTTTTATAAGCGTTTTTATATCCATAGATGTAATAGCCCATAGACTAGAAACATCTTAAAATTAAATTTAAAAAAATATATATAATATATAAGCGTCGAAAGTTGAAATTTTGACAAAATACGTAAAATTCACGAATATTTGCAATTGTTTTGGATTTAAAAAATCCTTAAAAATTATTTTGTTTAAATCCAAGATTTGAAAATTTAACACAATATTATCCATAAGTATTTCTACGTTTCAAAAAAAAAAGTTTACCGGAAAGTCAAACTAATTTTTATGAGAGTTTAAAATTAGACATTGGTTATTCACCCGTAATTAACTATATACCTACCGATTTCTCGGGGAACGATTTTCTTATTTTATTGTAATTCAAACACGAATAACCGTATAGACATTTGAAATTTCCACCGAATGTTGAGATTATCATTTTCCATACACCATATAATTTAAAAAATATTTTGTTTAATCTTTTAACTATGATAATGTCCATGAATCCTTATTTCTTAAAATAAAATTAGCCAAGTAAGGAATTAGTACAGGAATTTAATAATGATTATTTTTTAAAAAAAGGCTCTGGGACCACCTGGTGTAAGAATCTCACAATGTACAATAGTCAATAAATACAATTTAAAAACAAAACGCTGACGAGTGAGTCGAGTGACGAACGATCGCGGCATGCATACACTGCCGGAGTACTATATATTTCACTAACTACGCCGTCTATATACACTTTAAAGGACTGTTTTTTATAATGTTTTGTTTTGTTTATATTATACTGTAAGCATTTTAATAGTTTAAAAACTAATCGTTCGAATTTTGAATTTGCAGATACGTCAAAATTGTCATAAAAATGATCCACCGAAACATTTATAGAAAACAAGAGGGGTTCTCATTTTAAAATCAGAAGTCGGTTTCACCACAAAACACTCTTTAAGAAGTACAAAAAAATTCCAAGAATTTGGAAATATGCATATAGACCATGGTCTTTGAGTTAATTTAAAAATTACAAAAATGAGAATAATAATTAGAATAAATTCATTATTAAATAAAAAATGGATGTGGGTGTGAATCTTACTATTTATCATTATATTCAATTATATTATGTGACAAGTACCAGCATGAGGTAATAAAAATCGATTTTAAGTTTCGAATTGAAAAGTAGGTGTATATACATAATAATATAGGTACTGTTATTTTATTTTAATGTTAACTTGAGTAGGTAATTATAAATTTACCACTAGAAAATCGAATAATTTTCCTCATTCGTGGTTAAGTTATCGATGTAATTAGGTTATTTACGATCAACAGTAGGTTTTTGTGCAGACATAAATATGACTATTATAATGATTATTATTATCATTTTATAATGATTATTATTATAATTGCAGTAAAATAAAATGCAACATTTATGCAACTATCCAGAAATATACAATTAATATGCATTTCTATTGAAATATGCAAAAAAAACATTTAACCATAAAATCTACACATTTCGACACGTCGACATTTATAATCAAAATTATTCTAGGTGAATAATTGTAGAATAATATGCATTTTCATATAAATCCGGAACTTTTATTATATCTTATATATAAAATTCTCGTGTCACAATGTTAGTTAAAATACTCCTCCCAAACGGTTTGACCGATTTTTATGAAATTTTATATGCATATTCAGTAGGTCTGAGAATCGGCTACTATCTAAGTTTGTATGCTGTGCGATAAGTGGTTCCGGAGTTATCGCCTCTTAAGTGCAAAATATTAATCAAGGCTGGATTTTAAATCTTTTTAAGACATGGTCTCGAGTTTGATTTACGTTAACGGTTGCAATTTTTTTTTCATTTTTTCCCTATTTTTACTTAGCTATTAGTTTTCACTAATGAATAGGTCTAAACTCAAGGATTATTATAGGCGTGGCTAATCTTAGTTTTGTTAACCGAGTTATCTTACTATTATATAAAGAGACAGCGTTTGTTTGTTTGGTCGCAAAAATCTCAAAAAGTAAACAACGGATTTTAGTTCGGTTTTCACTATTAGTAGGTCTAGACTAGGGGAATAGGTTTTAGTGTGGAAAAATTAATTGGGTGTTGAAAAAAATAACAAAAATGTAAAAAAAATTAACGCTTGACCCGTTAAAACACTTATTACCCGGTTCAGCTATACATTTATAAAAAAAAACAAATCTTTGGCATAGGTCTTACACACCTCATGGGGTCCGCAATCCACCGCAGGTGGATGGCCTACCTAATAATTTACTGCTCACATATTTCCGCGATCCAATTCAGTGGATTACCTATTGGTGGTTTGGATGCAAGTAAATCGCTTGAGGTTAATCTTAACTTAATATTTGCCTCAGGCAAAGCTGGGCGGGACAGAATGAGACGGATCAGAATTTGCTAGATAAAACAAATAAAAATACATAATGACCCAAAATAAATTGATTATTGTTGTAACGATATTACTTAGTATATTTTAACCGTTATATTATAAAATAAAATATATTATTCATATAGATTTGGCATTATTAATTTTTTTTAATGGGCAACGAAGTGCACGGGATCAGCTAGTAACTATATATAATATATAAGACCATGTCCACCTACGAAGTACGAATGACGATCGTCATGCACTCATGCCGCTGTCTAAATAATACAACACTATACTATTGGGCATAGCCCATTCGGCTCCCGTTTTCAAAAAGATTAATTCCCAAACGGCTCCCGTCGAAAAAGGTTTTACGAACAGGTCAATTCCCAAACGGCTCCCGACGAAAAAAGTTTTACTATCAGGTAAATTCCCAAACGGCTCCGGTTTTTTACAACACAAATTCCTTCCCACTTCATACAGACTTAGGACTGTTTCAAAAGAGGTGTGGTTAAAAATGTGTTGTTGTTTTTTAAGGTTAAATTATAAAAATTATATTCTGTGAATTAAATGTAAAAAAGTTTTAAAAAATAGACAAAAATCGTAAAAAAATGTGTGTATAAAAATATAATAAAAAATTATACAATAGGTAAATTTTTGATGCCCATTGACCTGTTCGTAAAACCTTTTTCGACGGGAGCCATTTGGGTATTGACCTGTTCGTAAAGCTTTTTTTGACGGGAGCCGTTTGGGAATAATAAACAATGGACGGGAGCCGTTTGGGAAGCGACGATTTTAAAAATATTATGTTACCCAAACGTTGTATTGCTTTTTGGGGTCTGAAAAAAAGTGTACCTACCTAAACGTGTGTTCCCAATCGTTCTCCCGAATCTCAGGTAAAAGTATCGTTTTGTGCCCAAATGTATTACGGCCGTGTGTAAGATGTGTAAGGGGAATTCGTATATATTATAGTATATTATTGTCTGTTATTCATTTTATAATTTTAAAACAATTAGGGCACTTGCAAACGAGAAAACGGAAAACTGGTATGGTCATCAGACATCAATAATCAAGTATTCCCAAAGAATAAATACAAAATACAATCATAAAATTATGTAAGTCGGAAGTAATAATTACAAAATTTCGATACAATAGACTATTAGACTAATAGTATTAGTTATAGCGAGTAGGTAGTAGGTACTGAATTCAACAAAAATAAAGATAGGTAAGTCTATCTTGTCTAGATAGATGCCAACATTTTCTCTACATTTATTGCATTTTCAAATAATTACTTTGAAATTTAAATTTTAGTAATAGAACAAACAATTTTTGCTAAGGATGGAATAGTTATTTCAACAATTATTTCAAATTATTTCAAAAGTTAGTAATTAATTGTAGGTACCTATCCTTATATCGGTATAACTAGTGATAACTGATAACCATGATTAAATAGGTATATTATCTCTAGATCTTATATCTTTAGGTTATTGGTTGGCTCACCTTCAGGACTATCCACAATCACTTCCTGGAAGTCAAACCGCCAAATATGCTTTATTGGAGCAATGCAACAGTCACCTTTAGCTGCTTTCTTTGACGGTCCTATAAAATATAAATTAAATAGCAACGAACTAATTATTGTGGAAACAATTTTTTATATAAATACTTTATATTAATTCAACCGAAATTTTTTTGCTTACATTTGAACTGTTTTATTTTTAATTTTTATTAAAGCTGCTAGTAAATAACTATATTATAGCTCAACAAATAGAATATATTAATAAACTTTGTTTTTTCAAAACTAACTAGAATTGGGATTTATTTTATTTATATTAAGATAATATTGGCATTCAAACCATCCGATGATATTCTATTATAAAGCCTAAACAATGGATTATATTTTATTATGTTACAAAAAATATTACCTCTTCCAGTAAAAGTAGTGCCATTAATGACACAAGTCGTCTCAAATATAAAAGGGCACGACTGTACCTCGATAGTCGTGTATTGAAGGCCCGGCCTCATTGTGTTGAGAAACATGGTGGGGTTCAATGTTCCCGGGTTTACCGGGAATCTTCTCAAATAACCATTCTAAAATGAAAAGGATGAAGTTATAAAATTAAAGTATAGCTTGTTGTGCTGTACTTGTGTACCTATATCAACTTAAAACCCATAAAATACCAACAACACATGACCTTGAATTTGTACTAAAATCGCTATTTCGTTGGGTAAATAGGGGCAAGTATCTAATAAAAGATGGCAGATAGGTATAAATGAACATATTATGCGATTCTTATATAGGTAGTGTGTAACGAATTCCGTTTCAAAGTATTTCGTTAACTATCGTATAATCATATCTCCTATAATAAACGCTCTAGTAATGGGTTCCATATAATATATAATAATTACACAATTTTCCCATTTCGCCCCATCCATGCCTTCTCCTGATTTCCGATCATCCAAACCGCGTTCCTTATTGGTGAAGTCCACATTTTCACATCCCGCCGCGTTTGCACATCCGGAAGTAACGATGCAATTTTTTTTCTTGCGGGTCTGTAGAGACAGCCATGTCCGAAGAACCCGTGAAGTCGGAACAGTCCGGTGAGCACGTCGCGGCAGAACCATCCAGAGAATCCGTCCCGTCGACAAAGGCCAGTGAGCCTATGCGGCCGAGGAGGGCGGCCGCCAAGAACCATGCTGCGTACAAGGCTGCAGCCAACCGATTTATGCTGGCGAACGCCGCACCCAAAGTCAACAACATAAAAAGACTAGAAATTGTGTCTGACTGCTGTGGGTACGTCTCTGCAGTCACCTATTTCTACACCGGTAGAAGGACGACGGAGGCGGGCGAGGCCTATGAGTGTTTCGTGCCGGAACGCCACTGTGGATATCTTAGAAATTTGAACGCTGACGAACTCCTTAAATTTTGCAAATGTTACTCTATCAGCCAGGGGAGGCTGACAATTCAAATAGGTGCAAAACTACTCAAACAAGGCACCGGAAACGCGTTTAATGAAGGCAAAAAACTAATAGAGATGGCGTTGAAAATAGCGTAGTAATAACACGATTTATTAATTTGCAAAATTTAAGGAGTTTGTCAGCGTTCAAATTTCTAAGATATCCACAATGGCGTTCCGGCACGAAAAACTCATAGGCCTCGTCCGCCTCCGTCGTCCTTCCACCGGTGTAGAAATAGGTGACTGCAGAGACGTACCCACAGCCGTCCGACACGATTTCTGGTCTTTTTACGTTGTTGACTTTGGGTGCGGCGTTCGCCGCCATAAATCGGTTGGCTGCAGCCTTGTACGCAGCATGGTTCTTGGCAGCCGCCCTCCTCGGCCGCATAGGCTCACTGGCCTTTGTCGACGGGACAGATTCTCTGGATGGTTCTGCCGCGACGTGCTCACCGGGGACTGTTCCGACTTCACGGGTTCTTCGGACATGGCTGTCTCTACAGACCCGCTCTCCACCACCAATAGAACAGTCTCCTCTCGGGCCACCACAACCGGAACGGGCTCAGCCTTTACCGATACGGCTTCCCCATCAGCCGCTGCCACGGGCGCACAAGGTACAACATCTGACTCGATAGTCGGTGGTAACAGTGCTGTAATAAGACTACTAGTAAATCGACTAGTAATACCGCAAATAATACTGCAAAGGTCGCGGCTAATCGTAACAACTCCATCAACATTTGTGAGGAAGTCATGTCGTCCTCCAATAATAATTCGAACCGTGAAATGAAAAGTCTTAAAATTGTATATTATTATTATATCTTACACACACGTCATAAACTATTCACAAATAAGTAAGCTAGTACAACTTACGTCTATGCTTGACCGGTGAAGGTACACAACAATTTTCTTCGCTCTTAAGTCAACCGATGGGAATTTCTTTTCATTCGCCACTGACTGAACTTTTATACTATATGCATTATACTATAGTTTTTTAGAAACGATTTAATTAAAAATTTAATAACTTATTCTCAAGGTCTAAGTTACTCGTACTGTTATTGGAATACAACTGATGTATATTTAAAATTGTATTCGATATTAAAACATAATGTTTGAAAAAAACAACTATGGACAACGGATCAGCTGATTTTATTACAGACCAGAAGCGTGTTATTTTTTAAAGCGTTTTCGACAATAAGATAATATTATATAATATAAAGGCCACTCTATATAATATTATATTATATTCGTAATATAATATCAATTTAAAGAAAGCTCGGCAAGTGCATGGGTACCGCTCTGGCTTTATTGGTGTATAGGAAATGATAATCTTATAATGTTAATCTATAATTTTTTTATTGTTTTTCCCGATGCGTTTCAAAACGATTGGGAATTTTTTACTTTTGACCCCCCAAAGTAAGTACCAAATAGATTTACTTTCCGATCAGAAAGATACCAATGAAGCAAATCGGAGCTTTTTTACTGCACCAAAACGTGATGACAGACCCAAACAAAAAAACCATACATTTGAAAAAAAGCGATTTAAAATGTATATTATCTAAAATATTTTAAAGAGCTCTTTACCTATGCGTTTTAAACTTGAACACTAGCAAAAGTATATTTTGTGTTTTAGTCGTCTGGTTCTGGAGGTTCCATATCCTCAAAAATATCAAATTTAATAAATTCTGTTTTCAACAAATAATAATAATAACAATAATATCGGAGAATCTGATTTTTAAACGTCGATTCGATATAGTTATATGCAAACAAAAAAACTATTTAAATACTGATATAAATTAAATCAGAAATTATTATATAATGTCTTACGTGATCGTGAGTATTAGTATTAAATCAAAATATTCGAGATGCAGACAACGCTTGAAGATAGGATTACAATAATCACTCATAATAATATATTCATATTCTAATCATTATTGTATCATAAATAATAAATATATTATATATAATATAAAGATGCGTGTGCCATGAAAATCAATATAGTCACTAAAGCTTAATATAATATTCTGTAATAATACCATTCCTGTTAAGAGTAGTACAAAAACCTTTGGAGGCAATGAGTGGAATCGTATCAACTCTACAATATCCACATTACATACCCCCGTGGTATCAACTATAGGGTAATGTGTTCACATCATTTTAAAATTGGTTTTGAATCTAGAGTGTGGGCCTGAGAGTATATTTTATATAGGTACCGCCGTACCGGGACGATATACTAAGACGATAAATCGTTTAAATGACGACACGATTGTCTTGAGGTTTTTTTTAATGCGATTGATTTTATATTTCAAAACGTCGTCTTTTAAAACGTATTTCTATAACTCTCATCAGTATTACAATATATATAAATATATATTGGTGAAATTGTAAATTTTATGGTCGTTAAAAGATCTGTCAATGTTTTGGATAGCTTATTATTATATTTATTAACACTTTTCTTAAGTTCGCTTTCACGTCCGTCTGTAATCAAATCTTGCGCGCTCGATTTGAGGCACTTTTTGAAGATGAAAAATTCTGAAAATTGATATAGACCTTGGTCTTGAATGACAATACAATAATCCGTTGTCATTTTGGGACATGGACCTCCAGGTAGGCATCTCCGAGGAAGTAAAGGTACGAAGGGTTTCCCTGGGTCAAGGCGGGTTAACCTAACCATTAGTCGCGTTTTACTAGCGCCCTCTACAATAAGAACTTTTATACCATGTTACCATAACATTTCTATAATTTATACACAGATATAGATAATAAACTAGATTGCTAGGTTCCTTATACTGACCGTATAAACGTTTAAAGCCACGCATCCGCCATTAGTAGTAGGTCATTCGTATCTTATCATGTTATAATTTTGATAACACAATTTCTCGGTTCTCACTGATTTCTGATTTAGACAATAATAATTGATTAGACAATAATAATTTATAAATAAATGTTTTTAAATTTTAAATTTTAAAATGTGCGAAGGTAACAAGTTTCTTTTATTATTTGACGTTTGTTAAATAATTTAGAAATGTTGATCTATTGAATAATTTCATGTTATGTTTATTATTTATATGTAAACATATAAATTAGGTAAGTGTATTATAATACTATTCTGGAGATACTATTTTATTACCAATTATATCATTATATTATTAATAGTTAATAATACTTAGGAAGAGCATTTTTCGACACAACACGTCATAGGCATTTTTAACAAAATGTAATATTTTATACTTTATACAGATATAATATAATATTAAATATTATTAACAATACATATAAATTACACTTAAAACTTTCATGTGTATAAAGTAAATATTTTGTTCGCCTAGTATAACATTTACAACAAGTATAAACAGGTCTGTACAGGAGTTAACATATTATGTACAGCGCTATACTGTACACTCCACAACTATTTTCTATGAAAAAGTGTAAACAAATAACGAGTAATAATATATATTATACATAGGTAATAGTATATATTATATATATAGGTAATAACTAATAATATATAATATAATATGTTAAAGAACAACACACTGGTTTTAACGAATAATTCATTTATTGTTTACAATTTTAAATCATACATTTAAATAATTATATACTACATAAATATTTTATTCAAAAAATGTACTTTTGAAAATATACAATCATGATTTATTGTGACAAAAATGAATATCAATGACGAAAAAAATTACATTTCAAATATTTTAAACAAAAATTTAAATTTTGGCGGGATTTCGGCATGCATTTGACCTACTCAAAATGGCGGATAGTAACTTCGCATCATATCACTACTTAGCAATCTAGTTTATTATCTATATCTGTGTTATAGAAAATCTATCACCTAATATATCACCGACGATCAGGGTTGCCAACTATCCAGTTAAAAAAATCGGGACTTTTTTCCAATATGAGAACATTTTTTTCAGGTTTTAATATATTATAAAGGCAATCATTTCTGGCATAACATATTATAATTTATAATATAAGATATAAGTACATAGCACTGATATATTTGCTCTCTATGTGTATACAGAGTGTCCCAGGTCTCTTTGACTAATGCAATAACTTTTACAGCAGTAACAGGCCATAGAGGGCGCTAGTATCACGCGACTTTTTTTTAATTTAAGAACATTCAGAGCCGTCATATCCGTGTTCGTTGTGCAACCATAGTATCTATATTCGTAATCAGGAGTAAGCCTGCAGTGATACCGGTAAATCCAACTATTCCAACTATACTATTTGATTCATACTCCGTTTACAGTTTTTTTTGTTTTTGATTCTTTTTGTTTCACAAACATATTTCTTAAACGTTTAATAAAAATATTTACTTTCAACTAAAAAGTAGAAAATAAAAAATAAAAAAAAAAATTTTAAAAACACACTTTTCCATAAAAACATTAAAAAAAAATATTTTAAAAATTGCACTAAAAAGACAAAAATAATTTTCTGTACTTAAAAATAGTGAAAAATTTATTGATGAAAAATTTAAAAGTGTGTGGTGCATCATACAAAACATTAAAAGCCGAGCTAAGTCTCACATACACTTCTTTGTTCAATCCTGTTTATAAGATATAGTGACTGGCAGTATATGTCAAGTGTAAGAGCAAAATAATGAAAAATTTACTGATGAAAAATTTTAAATCCAAGGAAAGTCTCACATACACTTCTTTGTTCAATCATGTTTATAAGATAGTGACTGGGAATATATGTCAAGTGTAAGAGCACCACACACTTTTAAATTTTTCATCAATAAATTTTTCATTATTTTTAAGTACAGAAAATTATTTTTGTCTTTTTAGTGCAATTTTTAAAATATTTTTTTAAATGTTTTTATGGAAAAGTGTGTTTTTTTATTTTTTATTTTTATTTTTTAGTTAAATATGTTTTCAATCAAAAAATTACCTTTTTAATCAGTTAATTGATTCTATATTCTATTCTATACAATGATTGTATAATACAATAATGGCGTATAACATTGATTGGATATAGATAATATTATGATTCACACAATAGTCTACGATCATCAAAGGAATTATTTTTGTTTAAATTATTATATCTATACAATATCAAGACAACACTCACTTAATAATTATATTCTAAAGTTATTACATTAAAAATCATCAGTTGTCGTACAGCGCGTAATGTATTAATCATTTTCTTTATAAATCATAACATTTTTGAAAACCAAATACATCGAAATGTCATTAAACTCTGATGGGAATTTGAACACGATGGGTTTTATGATTTTTCTTTTTATCCGTTTTCGTGTTGAATTAAAATATTTCACCGACACAATTTTCGATATTTACATATTCGTTTAATGTGAACGGAGAAAATCCATACACCTGTCCAATGCTAGTGTTTGGTAAATATGCAAAGTATCGAAGACAATATCATTTAGTGAGTGACAAGTGTGTCATTTAAACGTATAATCAGGGCCCAACAGTAATAGCACTTTAAAACAGCTAAATATGCTCAAGAAAACCGTAAAATATGCAGTGCCCCCAGCTATTTTTAAAATTTGTTTTGAATGTTTTTTTAAAAAATTGTAAGACTACTAAGTTCTTTAACTCAATAAGGCTGCTATAATTTTAGTTTATCATTTTAGATAATATGTATGCATTTTATACTTCATTTTCTTTAACTTTTTGAAAAAAAAATACCTCTAAATAACGGTATTTGCCGGTACTAGAACCGAAACCTTTATTCTGTAATTTTAAGAACCGGAACCAAATTTTGTTTTTTTGAAGAACCAAATTAGACCGAAACCGAAAAAATTATAAAGGTTTCAAACTTTTATAGTAGGTATATTATTATATTTTATACACACAATGACATTTTGAAATGCAGTATTTTCGGCCATAATTAATTCAATCTGCTGTATTACCGTCTTGACTGATTATACTTTGTAGGCTAAATTAATTAAAATTGTTTCCACTTTTTAGAGCGAGTAGGATATATGAAACATATTATAATATTATATAACATAAATATATAGGCTATGTTTGATATATTTAATCATATACGGCGTACCTATACTATACTGTGGCCTGTAGTGCCTAGGTTTATTTGATTGTGTAAACGAATATTTATTTTCTTACTGGTAAATAAATTATAAAATAACTCAAACTACCAGTGTAAGAAAGTGAGTATCCACGAATTTCAAACTATTTTAACGCTTTTATGTATAGGGACGTATTTATGACGAGATATTAATAACGTATATACATAATTACGTCGTGTTACGTCGTGTCGTCGTACGTTTCGGGTAAGTACTATTGATAATAAATACACATACTTACAATTATATAATAGCGTACATACTATTAAATTATAATATATATGTGTATTATATTATAGAACTAGGTTATAGTTTTATTATTAAACTAGGTATCAAAAGTGTTCGATTTTATCCTGTATTTTATCACAAATGTTAGGTTTTCAAAGTCAATGATAATTTCGGAGTGTTTATCTCAAAAAAATCTTACCTGCATAATATTATGACAGTATATTAATATAAACTTACTTACGTATGCATCGATCGGCGGTCCATCCGGTGAAACCCGAATAAGTATTTAGATATTTTGTGAAAATAAGCTGAGCGTAATGAAATATGCGTTGACAAGTTAAAATACGTAGATAGTAGATACTGTTTCAAAATTTGTCCATCTATTGATGGTCTATATTATAATATTGTTTTAGGTCATCAAAATAATTACAATTGTCAATAGTGTCCGACGAATGTCGACGACTGCAGGAGTTTGCCATAGCAGACGTCAGACGATAAATAATATTAATATGGTAAATCCATAGACCTTTTATACGCTCAGTCAACATAACTGCGGCCAACGATGTAGAAAAGATATCTTCCCAACATTGAGCTGCAGTCTAACCTGATTTAATAAACCAAAAAGTTATTATCAATATCAGGTTCAATAATGAGTGTATTTGTTAATGTATTAATTAATTAACATACAACGAGAGTAACCGATATTCTAATTATTACAATATGAAACATGACTGTTAAAATAGGTAACGAATATTATTGATAGATTTTATATAGTGGAATATTTTGAATTGGAAATTCATGATAAATTTTCTTTTTATATCGTCACCGACGCGTATCGACTTTGGTCACCGCATCGACACTTTTAGATCAAAGTCAGCCTTTCACGTGAAGAGGCAGCTCGTGCGACGTTATCGTCGCCATCGTAGCAAAGTGATTTTTGCACACTGTTAACGTGCGCTTCGTGCGTCATTGCGATTCTTTTTTTAGACGTATTGTTTTATCTAACAAACGCGTCAGTGGCACCCAAGACATATTTTTCAGGTGTGGCAAGACATAATTTTACCCACCACCCCTTCTAAAACTCAAAATTGAATGGTCTATTTTTGGTTACACTAACTGTTCATATCAATATACCAAAGAATAGGTATCATCAGAGTTAGAAGTGGTTTGAGCTATTTATAAGAAAGCGATTAGATGACTGAATTTAATCATAAAAGTGACATATATGAGTATTTTTTCCAAGAACTTTCTGTTATCAAATATTTTTCTTTGAATATTGTTATTCCCTTATTTTTAACATGTAGCGACTGCTACACCTAGTCATAGGGTTGGGCGGCGGGCGCCACTGTCGACATGCAACAAACAAGGTGGTTCTAGTCTTCAACGTTCACCTTCAAGACCTGATGTTTTAAGTGAATTGTTATAATGCTTAATAAGTTTTACCTAGTAGTTTTTATTGTAAAAAAGTTTTGCAATATTACCTTTTTTTTTTTATTTTTTTTTTTAAAAGAAAATTTACAATCTGTGCACAATAATAAATTACAATAAGCAAATTAGATAAAAAAAGAATTAAGTATAACATGAATAACGTGATGAGGAAGAAACCCAATAGTGACACCTCTGTTACTAATTTAATAAGTCTCTACACCAAAGTTTGTTTTTTTTTCTGGGGTGAAATGAGTTACGGTAATGAGGGCTTTTTGAATTTTAATCATTGTTTAGGAGAACTTTATTTATTACTGTAGTAAGTAGTATAATTAGCGAGTTAATAATGGATTTAAACTCACTTATAAGTGAGCTTATTTGATTGGTTAAATTTAAAGAATCGTTATTGTTATGTTGGGGCTGGTTATTAGTATGTAGATTTTGAGCGGCTTTGGAATAAGTTTTTCGTGTATTATTTGGATTATTTTGGCTTTCGTATTTGGAGTTATTACCAGTGGGTTTTTGTACATTAGTTTCTAATATTGTATAATTTTGATTAGTCTTCGCTTTTTTTGTAAGAGTGGATTTTCGTTTGGATTGGATGTCTTGATAGAAGGGACATCCTCGGTAACTGGCAGGATGCTGTCCTTCACAGAGAACACATTTGGGTGGTTGATCGATTGACTTTTGACAGTTTTCGGTCAAATGAGATTCACTGCATTTAACACAGCGTGGTTGGTGATTACAATATGTTTTCGTATGACCGAAATTTTGGCAACGTTGACATTGAATTAGATGCTGACGAGGACAAGGTTCTTCTACTCTAATTTTTGTGAAACAGATAGAAGATAGCTTGAAAATTTCAGAGTTGTGTTGATCAGGTTTCAGATCAACAAAAAAAATAGGAAGTGGCTTTTTTGTTTGCCACTGGAGAACATTGACTACTTGGACTGCTGTGTAACCATGCACTTCGAGTTCATCTTTTATGTAATTTATATCAGTAGTGTGGTGTAGATTGCGGATAACCACACGAAATGGTTTTTCTTGTTGAAGTTGATATGTGTGGAAATTAACATTTTTATCTTTTAATAGGTGTATTACATTTCTATACCCAACAGAAGTGAACGTTTGAAGTTTTAGTTCATTTAAATTACTTTTGCATGTAAAATCATTAGAGCCAATAGCGGCTTTCATCGCGTTACAAAAACCATTAAAATTTAATATACTCAATTTTATAAATATGGGAGGTGGAGTATGTGTTTCGGTTTCAGATAAATTGATATTTGGTTGATCAGTATTATTCGTATCGTCGTCAGGAGGATTTAACACGGTGTACTTATTTAGTGGTTTAAGATGAGTTGTGGCTGATTGGTTTTGTTTGGAAGATAAGCTAGTAGAGGTTTTTTGCTTTTTATATACAAATACATTTGGTGATTTGGGCTTGACTGTTATCCAGTCAGAGTCATCATTATTTCCGTCGTTTGTGTTATCGCATTGGAGGAAGTTTGTATTAGCTGTTTTTAGAACGGTGTTGCGATTAACTATTTTAATTGGTGTTATTGGCGTGTGCTTATCTGTTTTTGTTATAACGGCGGTCGGTGATGCCGTCGGCGACTTATTGATACGCGGCATGGTGTGACTTGTACGGCTTGCAGTGAATATAGGTAATTAATATTTGAGTGAATATTACCTGGGAGGGTCGTTAGACCCCCTAAGTTTGAGAGTTCTTCGAAAAATTTGAATCAATGATTTTTTCTGTATTGAATGATAAAAATTTGAAAAAGATCGATGAATTTGCCCAAGAGTATAAATACAAAATAACGAGAGCGTAATTGATACATGCGTACACGATGACTGCCCACGAGCGAATGTGCAATATTACCTATAATTTTTTTAATACAGATATTTGGCTACTGGTAAAAGCAAATTGTCTTATTCTGTGGTAAAAGTATGGTTGATATTATGTTCAACTTTCGAATTGGAAAAATCAACAATTTCAAAGTTAATATTTGATTGTTGTAATGTTATTTGGAATAAATTAAAATATGAATTAGTATAATAAAATCATTTTTATTTTATGTTAATTTGTATTATATTGAGGTTTGTTGAATATTTATTTCAGGTACTCTTCAGTCCAAGTATAGATGGCTAGTTAAAAATGTCTAATGAATTTGAATCTAAATGGCAAATGCCACATTGTGTTGGAGCTTTAGATGAAAAGCACGTAGTACATTAAGTAATTATGTGATTATCTGAGAATTGAGATAATCTATTTTAATAAACTGTTATTTTTTTTTTTTAGCAAGGAGTGGTTCTATAAATTTTAATTATAAAGGGAGCCACAGCACTATTCTTATGACACTATGTGATGCTAATTGTAATTTTACCTGTGTAAATATCGGAATGCCTGGTAGATGTAGTGACGGGGTGTATTTAAAGCCAGTGAAATGGGCAAGAAAATTTTAAACAATAAATTAAACTTTCCTAAATCTTCTGCCATTAGTGAAAATTATACAAGTATACCCTAATATATTGTGGCAGATGAAGCATTTCCACTCAAAACTTGTATAATGAGACCATATCCAGGACGCAGAAAATCAAAACTTCCTCTTAAAGAAGCAATTTTTAACCATAGGTAATATAATAACTCCATATAAATATATGAAATTAAATTATATATAATATATTATGTAAATTCTATTATTTATAAAATAAATATTTTATTTTAGATTGAGTAGAGCACATTGATGCATTGAAAATACTTTTGGTATACTGGTCTCTAGGTGGAGAATATATAAGAGAATGACAATTGCTAGTGAGGAAACTATAGACAGTATAATTAAAGCTACTGTGGTGCTACATAATTTTGTGAAAACAGAAACTGAGTTGATGTTGCTAATTATAAAGAAGATACTGATAATCATGATACCATCATTATACCAAATGCTGAAGAGCTTGTTGCTAATTTACCAAATGCTAATGAACTTGTTGGTAAATATTGTAAATATTATTACAGTATGTTAATAAATCTTAATTCATTTTAATTATTTCAGTCAAAGAAAATATATCTCAGTTGGCAAACATTCAGCTACCCCCAAAAGTTAAAGTTTGTGGCAGACCGAAAGGAGCTACTTCATCACCTATCGGATTTCCCAAAAAACATGTTCAAACAAAGAAGCATTACATAACAAAAGAAGATATAATCATTGAATGGTTAACTAATAAAAATGTTGTCGATCAGGTCTGTAGAAACAACAATAAAATTTGTGAATCCGATATAAAAAGTCAACCAAACAAAATTTGCACTGGAATACTTGAAGATGATGTTAATATTAATAATATTAAACCATATTGCGCTGAAACTGCATGGGATTTAGTAATAAAAATTTTAAGTTAAAAAAAAAACAATTCGGATATGTTCGTTGTGTGATTTAGACATAAAATCACAAAAATCAATTTTATGCGACTCATGTCTTGAGTGGTATGATTTAAAGGTGTGCAGGTTTAAAAAATAATAAGAGTAGAAAAATATTGGTTTTGTCAAAATTGTATAAATGTGTGTGAATGAACTAATGTCAATGTGATGAATTAATATTGTACATTTTTTTATACTTAGATTTTTAAGTGAATATGTAACATTTGTAACGACTAATATAACTAAATTATTAATTTTTAGATGTTAAGAGCATTTTAGCACCTCGATTTATGAATTTGTTTGTGTTAATTTACATGTACTGGTGGCAGATTTTCTTTCTGTAACGTCAATAAATTTGATATGGTTTTTCTTTCCAACATTATCATTGCCTTTTTTTTATTACCTTTAAATATTATCTTTACCGCGTTCTGCAATTGAAATATTTGAATGATCGATGATTGTGTACTGCCTTGTGACTGTGGTTATGAATCCCAGACGATCCCAGAGTATTTGTATTTATTTATGTGCTTGTTTATTTTTGAGTTTTATCACTGTTGACAGTCTTGTAATTTTATACATGTTATATCTTTTTA
This sequence comes from Neotoxoptera formosana, assembly GCA_022818045.1. Classification (NCBI taxonomy): domain Eukaryota; kingdom Metazoa; phylum Arthropoda; class Insecta; order Hemiptera; family Aphididae; genus Neotoxoptera; species Neotoxoptera formosana. Next base: position 34,659,025 of record CM040631.1, on the reverse strand, counting down.
TATTTTATTTTAAGTGTTTCTGGTGCTGTTCACAGACGCTATACGAAATAAATAAAAACATAATGAAAAAACGTAAAAACATAGAACAACAATTGTTCTATGATACAGACATACAGTCGTAGTGTCGTACTGAGGAAGTGAAAAATCTTGCATTTTTTATCAAAATATCGTTCAACACAATGATTTATTAGAAAGCACAGAATAATAGTCATAAAACCCCATTGTACAAATTAAATTTGTAATAAACAAACATTGGAATAAAATATAATATAGTTAATAAATATTAAATACGTTTCCAAATTCCAACGTTCATTGCTACAGAATTTAGTTGGTATATCAGTTCGTGGTTTCTGGTTATTCTGTGATATTATGATAAGACGACCACGGTCATGTATCAAAAAACACAAAGCTCAACTCGGAGTCATAGGTTTTTTTTTTTAATCTCCTTGATAATCGCACAAAAACAAAATTCCAATGTTTATCTTTTTCCGTTTATCGCTATTCGCTAAATGCTAATTCATATTACAGGTAAATTGTGATTTAGGTAGTATTATAATAACATGTTGATTTGATAATTACGGAGTGCGGTGTCATATTCACTCATTAGTCATTACGTTCCGTTGCGGGGTGTTGTAATTTCTGTCGATGGATATCGGGTTTTGAAAAATTAACCGACACGTCGTAGGCAGGTACGTTTTATGCGTGTGTTCTTTTCGTTGGAAAAAAGATTTGTCGCTCGTGCTGGGAAACATCCACCGTCGCTGTTCATCTGAATGCTGTCGCACACACTCCCGCAACACGTACAACAACAAATAACAATTCTACGTCGTTTACAATCGAACTAATATGCTCTGTCTGTGCAAACACTGAAGAAACACAATGAGGCCCTTTATTTTAATCGGTGAGTAGCGTTTGTCCACTGCCATGGACGTTTATGTACATTGTATTCGGGTCCGGGATGTCACTACATAGTGCCCACGAAAAAGATTGTGCCGATGACCACTGAATGCTTAACGGGGATTATCATTTTATATTGGCTTGTCACAAATTTTTATACCTCTGAATAGTTGATTTAATAACAATATTTTTGTTATCAAAACTAAATTCGGTATATCGTATAATATACCTTATTTGTGAGCCGGCGAGTCTGATAATTATACCTTGGTTTTGGATCTCTGAAAACAATTAGTTTTAATTATATCAAACAAAAATCAATAGGTATTATTGTCTATTAGTTTTACAACGGTTGAACAATGATTTGAAATATTTATGACGAGAACTTTAAGTAAAATTAAATAAACTATATAATTTAGATTTGATTGTTCGTACCTTTCCAAAAAGAGTACATATAATATGTTAACTCATAAAAGTAATAAGTAAACAGATTTGTATAGCTAATATTTATTTAATTAACATGTTATTTAAATGAATTGCAGCCTTTTCATCCCCATCAGAATAGATAATTCATTTTTAATTATAGGTATTTGATTAAAAATTAAGTTAAGATTGAATAATTATACAAAAACATGATTTATAGTTTTGGTGATGTCTTACCGTATAAAACACAAGTGTGGCTTCAGTTGCTAATATTTTTTCTTTGGGTTTTTGTATTGACTGATTTGATTTACTATGTAGTTGATCAAATATTTTTGGAATGTTAAGACGAAAATAATTGTGGTTCTAAGTCAGTTTTACCTTTAGAAACAATTGAACTATATATGTTACAAAAATCCTCTTGTTCGTTTTTTGTTTTATTAAACATTGGGTATTAAATTTACATTTTTGAAGACCAAAACTCACAAATAGTATCTACATGTACATTTAAAGGTAACATACTAGACTAGTATTGAGTTCTAACTACAGACTATTCTGATTTCCAAACAATGATCTACAACTAATGACCTAATCACTTGTACACCATAGTCATTTTGGAGTAAAACATTGATAACGTCAGTGCCTTTTAAATATTAATAATACAAATTGTATGGTATTAGTTTAGTATATTACGACGTGCAGAATTTTAGAATTAAATATAAATACCAAAAACCAAGAACATTATCACCAACATTAATTTTAAAATTAAAATATTAAATTCAATTAAATTAATGAATTAAATCAATATTAAAATTCATCTTAAATGATCATCAAAGGTTAAATGTGGCTTAATTTAATCTGGTAAAAATGTTAGTTTAATATTTGGTACAATAATAATTTAACTTAAAACATGAAGTTATTCATGAACAATTTTATGGTCAGATCAATAGAGTACCTTTGTTTATTAATTTTATTGTAAATCAAATTAATAACATTCATTGTTGTTGTTATATAAAGTGGAATTTATAGCCAGTGGCATTGGTTCCTTGTTATTTTTTTTTATAATATAATACAATAGAATGACAGGTGACAAGTGTATCATAGCTGGGTATTTGAATTGGTTAGCATAAAATCTTAAGGACATTTTTAATGAGTAAAATTTTATTAAAACATAAAATATACTACAATGGTATTATTAAAGAGTTACGGATATTCAAATATAATAGCTATTAAGTGAAAAAAGTAACTGTTCATTTTATTTTGATCCATTTAAAATATGAATTATCAATATTATGTAGTAGATAAAAAAACAATTCTGCAAGAAACTAACCTATTACAATTCGTATAGGTCTTTTAGTATTTATAATGTAACATGCAACTAATAAATTATATGTCTTAATTTCAGTAAATTTATTTGTGCATTTGATATGCGCAAACACTCAGAGGTCTGGAGGCCCAGATAGAGAAGGATATTTCAATAGTTCATCATGGTTAAATTTATTTCCTCCCATTTCATTGTACAAACATAATGGATTCAGCTTTAGAACATGTTCTGGAGGACAAATTTTTTCTCAAACTCAAGACTTGCCATATACTCGAATCTCAGTAGATGTTTTTCATGATGGGGTGTTGTTTACAACATTTCTCCAAAACAAACATTTTGAATCAAAAATCCAAGGGGATTTTTTTGATAATTCTTGGCATAATGTTAATTTTATTTATAAGCTTGGAGAATTAACAATATCTGTAGATAATTTACAACAAGTAAATATTAATTAATTTATATGCATTTAAATTTGTTATAATTAACCAGTATTTAAAATACATACTTATTATAATTTGTTTTTAGGTTATAGCAAATTCAACATATAATTCAGAAATCTTAGATTCTGAAATTTCAACTGATCAATCTATGTTAAGAGTAGGAGATGATTTTGAAGGTTGTTTGTTAGAAGGCCCAAACTTTATTTTTAATTCATCTTTAAATCAATTTTATAAAGTTGCTTGGGGACAATGCCCCTTAAACAGTCAGTCATGTATGTATCTTTAATATTTAATGATTTGGTACTTATTGGTTATTGTCCATCAATCATCCAGAAAACGCAATTCTATTATTACGACTACAACAGGTTTACACTGCGTTACATAATAATGCAACCTATTTATATTATTTTGTTTAGTAGATTACAAAATTGTCATAAAACAGTGTTATCCTGAGGAAGTCCATAGTCACAATAACGTAATTGAGTAGATTGGAAAATCGTGTAGGTTATTGGTAGTCTCAATAACCGATAAGTACTAAAATGTATATGATTAATTGTGTATTTAATATAATTAACTATACATTTTTAGGTACGGGTATTGATTACTGCTCACATGCTCCTTGTATGATGCATGGAGTATGTGTTCCAAGACAAAATAAATACCATTGTATCTGTCAACCTAGGTATTCTGGAAATAATTGTGAAATTGATAATGGTAAATCTAATATTGTTTTATTAGTATTGTGTTATATGAATAATAATTTTATAATCATTGTATTTCAGGATCCCCGTGTGCAAAACAAAACAATCGTTGTATGCATGGTCTGTGTGAAGAAATAAAATACGGCGAAGATTTTATATGCCATTGTGATCAAGGATTTACAGGTAATATATTTTAACTTTATTTTAATACTATTCATATGGTCTTAATTATTAATATTTATTTATTTTAATATTATTGTTCAGGTAAATTTTGTGAAATTGAATTATCTGCACATGTTTGTGATAATAATCCATGCAGAAATAATGGTACATGTAAATTAACATCAGGAGGAAAAAGTTATGAGTGCAGTTGTGCACCAGGTAATTATTTTTTATAATTTATTTCTGTATATAAAAATTGTGAAAAATTATTTAATGATAAAATTTACATTTTTTTCTTTTTACCATAGGTTTTAAAGGTGATGACTGTGAAATAAATATTAATGAATGCTTGTCAAGTCCATGTCAACATGGAGGTGTATGTATTGACGATGTGAATAATTATACATGTGCATGTAGTAAAACTGGGTAAATTTGTATTAAAATTGTATTAAATTAATATTTTAATTAATTAATTCAATATTTATGTTTGAACAAATAGATATAAAGGAATAAATTGTGAAACAAATATAAATGAGTGTGAAATAAATCCATGTTTCAATCAGGGTGTATGTTTTGATAACTATGGAAGTTATACTTGTCAGTGTCAATCAGGATATGGAGGAATCAACTGTGAAATAGTAAACATTTTTTCTTAAATCTTCAATGTTAAATTTGATATAAGTATATAAAATTTTATTTGTATGTATTATTAAGGACTTGAATGAATGTTCATCAAATCCTTGTCAAAATGGTGGCCAGTGTAGAGATCAAGTTGGGGCATATGAATGTCGATGTGCTCTTGGATTTATAGGTAGAAATTGTGAAATTAATGTGGACGATTGTGAATCTGCTGTTTGTCCAACAAATTCAATTTGTGTTGATGGGGTGGCATCACACTCATGCCATTGTAAATCAGGATATACTGGTAAATAATTATTTGTAGTTATATATTCTTATTACCTAGTATTTTTATTTTTAGTTAATGAAAATTAATATTATGTACATATGTTGAAAACATTATACATTTTTGTAGTTTTAACTATCACTTTTCTTTATTTATGCTTTTTAGTTTTTGATTTATACAAAAAAATGTGAATGTTGATAAAACACCTCTTTGTGAACGTAACAACCGTATTTGTTTTATTCTTATTTTTGGTGTTTACAGTTTGATCAAATCTAACCAGAGCTATCTAACCTATTGCTATTTAGTATTTATGAATTTTGTCATTCATGTTTAAAATGTTAGTTGTTATAGACCACTCACTCATTAAATACAATTAAATAGCTACAAAAATAATTTTTATCGTCATATTTAAATTAATTACCGAAATATAACTGTATTTAGTATTTAATACCTTAAATACTGAAATATAAGTGTATTTAATACCTTAAATACTGAAATATAAGTGTATTTAATACCTTAAATACCTACTTTTTATAAAAATATTTAATCAAAACTTAATGGCTTGTTAATTTATTATAAACTCAATTTAAGCATAGTATATTACTAAATTATTTGAAAGTTAATTTACATTTAAAAAAATGTATCAATACTTATTTATTTATTTATATAATTGTATATTTATGTATTTACTTGTACAATTGGTTATATAGGTGTTCCTCCTAATTGTACAGAAGTAACAGTTTGTAGTAGTCATCCTTGTCAAAATGGAGGTTCATGTGGTTTATTGCCAAACGGCCAGTTTAATTGTTCATGTTCATCAGGATACACAGGTATTTATTTATTTAATTTATGTAAAAAGATAAAAATTTGTTATCATGAAATATTCCAAAAATTTTTATCAAATTAAGTTATAATTTTAATTTTTTTTTATATTTAATACGTATATAATAATATATTTGTTAGTTCATTTTAATTAAAGATTTTTAAAAATATTTTTCATCACTTGTTAATATTAGAAGTTTTTAATTAAAGAGTAGTAGATTATTGCACAATATTGCATGGGTATAGTTTTGAGACAATTATTACAGGCGCTTTTTGTGAGCATGGTAATATAGTGGCTCGTTCGCATGCTGATGACGTTTGTGTGCTCATGCCTTGTCTGAATTCTGGCACATGTATATCCCAAGGATCTAATTACGAATGTAAATGCCCTGCTGGCTTTACTGGTCGAAATTGTGAAATGACTATGAAATGTAATGCTGACCCTTGTCAGCATTTTGTATCTTGTCATGATTATGTAAGTTGATTAATGTTGACAGTACACTTTTATGAAAAAGTTAATTCTTTTTTATGCAGAGGCGGCTATCATTTAGTTAAGGTTTGGTTGATGAACATTTTTAAATTGATGTATTAGGTTCTTAAAATTTATCTTAAAATTGCTGATATTTTCAGATAAATATATTCTAATACTTATAATAATGTTTGTACAGTGGTATATAATATGTTAAATATGACAGAATATAATATATATGCTTAATAAAATAATAAATCCTGTGTAATATTTTTTATAGTGATACTTATAAAACTATTCAGCAACACCTTAAATATTATGATAGCTGTAACTGCTTTTAAACATATTAGTGTGCTTTTTTTAAATCACAGCACTACACGTTTACGGTATCACCAACATTATTTTATCACTTGTAGGCTGGTGGGTACTATTGTGAATGCGAACCTGGTTGGTCTGGGCAACAATGTAATCAACGTGATCCTGGTCATGCTTGCAGTCCAAACACTTGTGCTCATGGTGGGACTTGCGTTCTATTAGCAGGACAAGCTGATCTTTTCCATTGTGATTGTCCCCCAGGTTTCACTGGTAATAATATAAATTCTGTTAAAAATATAAAAATTAAAAATGCTTAGGCTTTTTAAAATTTATAAAAAAAAGTTTTTATGATTTAATTTTTTTTATGATTTTTTAAAATGTAAGAAATAGATGTTGGTTAAATCTTATGCTTAACTTTTGAATTAAATAATAAAATAAAATTATAGTATCACAATTAATTTAAACAATAATTAAATATAAAATTACAATCCAAAGTTTAAAATGTATCCCTTTTTTTCATGGTTTTTGTTAATCAAAGTATCAATATGGCAAGGTAAAAAGGTTGTCAGTAATATTACAATTTATTTAATTTGAATTGTGCCAAATATTGTTGCAATGGAATAAAATTAAGACACACTATTATCTTCCACTCTTAGTATTGAAAATAGCTCTCATTATGTAAAGTAATATTTTAAAACCATAAACCTATACTACATTTTACGAGAGAATATGAAATTATAAATATTTAACTTATGTGTTATGCTGTTGCACTCATTCAGTTTTTCTGTGGGATCTGTAGTTTGGGAATATTATAATATTAATAACTGCACTCATATTCTTTTGGGAAATGCTTTAAACATAATTTACTATCATTTAATTTTAAGTTTATCATTATATTATTTAGGTAAACGACTACAGATATTTTTTAAGTATATAAACTGTATATTAAATATATTTTTACTTAAATACTAGGCATTCTTTATCATTATAAGATAAATATATATAATATGCGTAATTAAATGAGTATAAAAGTTAGTTTAAAAATATTGTATTAAATATTAATGATTTAATTTTTAAGAAATAGTTTAAGTATTAAATAATATTTTAACTATACTCTATTCAACAAAAGAAGTAACCTCGGTGGCTGTTGTGAGCAGTTTGACAAGAACTGGTTATCGTCGAGGTTACTTAAGTTCAATCGAGTAAAAATTTAGTTAAAAAATCAAAAAGTTCTTATTCTTTTATCTTTTATCTTTTAATATTTTTATTTATATTATGAAATTAAACTATTATAGGCCAGACATGTCAAATAGATATTGATGAATGTGTATCCAAACCATGTTTAAACGGTGGAATATGTCATGATCTTATTAATGGTTTTCGATGTAATTGTACCGATAACTATATGGGTGCTTACTGTCAATCACCATTTGACGCTTGTACTAAAAATCCTAGCCCTTGTTTGAATAATGGTACTTGTTTACATAAAACTTCATCATTTAAAGATTATTACTGCAAGTGTTCACCAGGTAAAATACTTAAGAATTATCTTTAACTTTTAAGTTATTTATCATTTTATATACTTGATTTTAGGTTTTGAAGGTAAAAATTGTGAAGTAAATATCAATGAATGTTTAACTGGAACATGTCCAATTGGAAAAGTTTGTATTGATGGTATTAATACTTATGAGTGTGAATGTCCTGAAGGATATACAGGAGAAAATTGTTCAAAGTTATTAAATGATTGTCGAGATCATCTTTGTAAAAATAACTCTACCTGTATAGAAGGTCCTGATGGTTATACTTGCAATTGCATGTCTGGTTTTACAGGTACAATACATTATAAATACTTAAATATTAAAAATTATATTTTTATAATATATATATAGGTACACATTGTGATCAAGATATAAATGAATGTGAAGTCAACAAAGAAGTATGCAACTATGGAATTTGTGTTAACACTAATGGTTTGTTAAACCTTTTTATTTAAATTATAATGTTTGTGTAATATCATGTTTATCCTAATTATTATGTTAGGGAGTTATCAATGTTTCTGCCGTCCAGGGTTTTCCGGTGATAATTGTGATGTAGACTTTGACGAATGTTTGTCACAACCTTGTTATAATAGTGCTACTTGTGAGAATAAAATTAATGGTTTTAATTGTATTTGTCCTGCGGGATATAGTGGTAATTATTGATTGCGTCTAAATTAAAAAAATATTATTGTTATGATATAATGTTTTATAGTTGAATAGTCAAAATATAATTCTTTTTTTATCTTTAGGTAAAGTTTGTAATATTGATGTCGATGAATGTAATTCAAATCCTTGTTTAAATGGTGCTACTTGTATTGATAATATCGCATCTTTTACATGCTCGTGTCCTATTGGAATAATAGGAAAGCTCTGTGAAACAAATATTGATGACTGTGAAGTTAGTATAAATATTTTTTTTAATACACCAAAATATTAAATAAAAAAAATATTCTAATCAAAATAAATATATGGTTATAGTCTTCTCCGTGTCAGAATATGGGATTATGTATTGACGGAATCAACAGTTATGAATGTAACTGTACAAATACTGGATTTGAAGGCATGTACAATTATTATTTTAAATAAATATCATTGTGTAATAGCCAATGGTGTATATCTCTTTTATTGTAGGAAATCACTGCGAGTTGAATATAGATGATTGTACAAATGACATATGTGTGAATAATGGCACCTGTATAGATGGAATAAATGACTATTCTTGCAAGTGTTATACTGGTTATACAGGTAATAATAAATTATTATTATTTATGATATATTTGGTTATGTTATTAACAAAATATTTGTATTAGGAAAAAATTGTGAAGTCGATATAAATGATTGTGAAATTAATCCTTGCCAATTTGGGGGCACTTGTCTTGAACGTTCAAATATATCATTATACAATCAAAAAGATAATAATAACTTATCAGCAATATTTCAACAAGAGTTCAGTTATGCTACAGCTAATGGGTAAATTTCATTTATGCAGTTATTTATACAATCATTTTTATTATTAATCTAAAATAAATGATTATAACAAGTATTTTAGTGGTTTTTGTCTAACTTACCAATTTATAGTTATTTTTTTTTCCTATTATCTTAAAATGTATTTTATAGTTTACCTATACTACATTTGTTCATACTTGTTTAAATATAAGCTTAAGCAAGTTAAATACTTATATATATTCAGAGTATCCCAATAACTACTTAAGAATCATAATTTTTTTATTATTAAATATATTATTTAAATCTCTTAATTATATTGTGATGTGTAGAAGCTAATTTTTTATGTGTAGTTATCATACAATCTATAATAACAAATTTCAGTTATAAACCCACAACATCACATTTATTATACTTAAACCCACGACTAAACAAACAGGCATGTCAGCAAAATTGTTCTGCACATGAAGTGTGCTCCAGACTTGGAGTAAACAAAATAATCGCAATGTATTGGGATGTAAATTACTGTTTATTCCAAGTCTGGGGCATAAATAAAATCTAAATGTACATATTTTTCAAGGACATCCTTAATTTAAAGTACCCAATAAGTAATAACATATTTAGTTATTTATTTATTTTAATTATTTAGAAAGTATTACTCAAAATAATTTTGAATTAAATAGTTTTGAAAATTATGTATAATATGTTATACCTTATAACATTTTTAGTTTTTATGTTAAGCCACATATTATTAAATATTACTTTTATATTAGAATACTGTATACTGTTAATATAATGCATATACTACTTATACTTCAAATAAACATATTTCAGATTTGAATGTCTATGTTTACCTGGTACAACAGGTATCAAGTGTGAGATTGATATTAATGAATGTGAAAGCAACCCATGCCAATGGGGGGTTTGTGAAAATAGAATCAATGGTTTTACTTGTGCATGTGAAGATGGTTATGAAGGCAGATTTTGTGAAACAGAAATTAATGAATGTGAAAGATTCAAGTATGATTAATATTTTATATGTTATAAATAATTTTAATTTTAATTATGTTTTTAACTTTTAACAATTATTTTGTAGGCCTTGTGATCACGGAACTTGCATGGATCGGCGTGCTGGTTACTATTGTGACTGTGCACCAAAATATGGTGGTAAAAATTGTTCTGTAGAATTATTTGGGTGTCAGGATCATCATTGTTTAAACAATGGTAGTTGTAAACCATATTTGGTTGATGAGATTGAACATCGCTATAATTGTTCTTGTCCATATGGATTTCATGGTCATATATGTGATAAGGTTAGTCAAATAGAAAATTTAAAAAAAAAAAGATTGATTTATTATTTTCAATAATTTTGTTTTAGACAACTACTATGTCACTAACTGGTGAGTCTCGTATTGTGGTCAACACTACTAGAGATGAAGGCTATGATATATCATTTAGATTTAAAACAACATTACCAAGTGGTCTATTAGCAATTGGTGGTGGATCAACATTTTACATATTAGAATTGGTTAAGGGCCGTTTGAATTTACATTCAAGTTTGTTGAATAAGTGGGAAGGAGTATTCATTGGTTCTGAACTTAACAATAGTCAATGGCAAAAGGTAAACTACCTCATTCAAAATACTTAGTAATAAATAAATAAATATTCTAATCCATTTTTTTTTACTGTTAAGGTTTTTGTTGCTATTAATTCATCACATTTAGTATTATCTGCCAATGAGGAACAAACTATTTACCCTATTAACTTGAATGAAGGGGCTAACCCTACACATACTAGTTTCCCTACTACTTATGTTGGTGGAACTATTTCAAATTTGAGGCTTTTACCCCATGGACCCCCATTTTTTATTGGTTGTATTGAGAATCTTCTTATAAATGGACAATGGGTAAGAAAACAACGTAATATTTTGAATACAAATGTTAAATACTATAATATGGTTAAATATTTTTTTAGGTTTTACCAGATGATAAAGTGGGTACAACTATAGGTTTAACCAACGTTGACATTGGTTGCCAAAGGAATGATCAATGCTTTCCCAATCCATGTCACAATAGTGGTCATTGTACTGATTTGTGGAAAACATTCAGTTGTACATGTGAAAGACCATATCTTGGAAATACTTGTCAATACAGTAAGATTAAATTAATTTGTTTTATATTTACTTGAATCAAAGTTAAAATACTTATACTTATCCAGCAAAATAACACACCATATCACGACAAAAATCGATTCTTCTGCACATCCCCACACGACACCCTCCCATAGTAAAAACGGTCTCAATGGCAGAAATTTGCGTGGGGATGTGCAGAATCAGCATTCTCTACTCTCTTTGTACAGAGTATAGTTACAGTTTATAAGCTTATTTAATTTTGTCTAAAGGTTTCCCAGCTGCAACATTTGGTCATGAAAATATCACTACTGGTCTTGTAACAGTAAATGTATTTGCTGTTGCCAAACGAGCTGTTAGAAATATTGTGGACATTTCAATGTTTATTCGAACACGTCAAACCAGAGGAGCTATATTTTATTTAGGTTCTATGCCAGGAATGGTTACATTTTCTGAAGAAACCCATATTGCAGCTGAACTTGAAGGTGGTGAACTACTAGTTAGGATCCAATTTAATGCAACTCCTGAATCATATACTGTTGGAGGCGTAAAACTAGATGATGGACATAATCATTTAATACAGGTATACCTATGATTTTAATAGACTCTTTTTAAAAGTTTAATTTCATATTCTCACAAAGTAAATTCAAAATGTTATTTATGATTAATTTCTTATAATAAATAAACATATTAATATATTTATTTAGGTTGTTCGTAATATAACATTAGTTCAAGTAAAAATTAATGGAACAGAATATTTTAGAAAAACTATAAGTGCGACAGGTCAGCTTGATGTCCAAGTTTTATACTTGGGGGGTTTTCCATCTTCTAAACCATCAAGACGTGATTTATCAGATCCGTTAATTGTTATGGATAACATTTTACCTCGTCCTAATACTATAGAAAGACATATTCGTCAAACAACAGCTGATAAATTTGAAGGAATACCTCATTTCAAAGGAATAATTCAAGATGTACAGGTAACAATAATAAATTATTATTATTTAAATATTTAATAACAGTATGTCAGTACCCATGGTCAAAATTTAGGGATGACCCAAGTATTTTCAACTGGTAAATTAAATTGATGCTTTACCAATTACCACTAAAACTTCTCTTCCATTTTATACATTTTTTTTTTCTCTAACTTTTTCATAATGTTTTACTAATGCAATAATTATTAGTACCAGGCAATAAAATAATAAAGACATGTAACCGTCATAGTTTTTGCGTTTAAGTTTCATTTGTTTATCATGATATCATTGTGAAAAATGAATTAATACTAATAAATATATTTTAATATTATTATTATATATTTAATTTTATCATTGTTGGATCATAAATAAAAAATATGAACTGCCAAAAACGTTTATGCATAAATAACCTACCCGCATGTGTAGTTTCTGCTTTACAAACTTATAACATAGCATCTTTGATTTAATTTTGTATACATTGTTGAAAATCAAAAAAATAAAGTTACTTAATAAATAACTTCTAAATAATTCTTAGCTTAATAAAAATATATCATTTTAAATTGTAATTTACATTATAGATAAGCAATGGATCTCAAATTATGGTTGTTGAGTTTTATCCATTGGGAATTCAAAACAAAGATTTAGTTGTACCAAAAGCGTTTGGTACTGTATCATTTAATCAGGATGAAATTTCACAAGGTGTATTGTCTGATGATACATGTCGTTCAGATCCTTGCCATAATGATGGAGTATGTTCAGTAACCTGGAATGATTTTACTTGTAAATGTCCATTGGGTTACAAGGGAAAACAGTGCCAAGAAATGGAATTTTGCCAACTTCAAGATTGTCCTTTGGGCAGTGAATGCCGAAATTTAAATCATGGATATGAATGTGTTGCCAATGTTACATTAGATAGTCGAAATACTACTGAGCCACTTTTACAGTACAATTTTATTAAAGGACAACAGGTTATTCCATTAACTCATATTGAAGTCAGTTATCGAACTAGAACTGGTGGAACAATTATGTATGTTTCCAACAAGAAAAAGAGTAGTGATTCTGAATTCACATTCTTTACAATGATCGCTTATAAAGATCGGGTAATACAATTTAATACAACATAAAAACACATATTCTTAATAACATTATTTCTTTGAATAAAAATAAAAAATATTTTATTATGTTATAGTTTATAATCGCATGGAAATTGGAAAAAGAAAGTTCTATTAGTACAAAACAAGTGCATAAAGATCATTTAGATTCCGAGTGGACAACTATTGTTTTCAAATTAGCTGATAATAAAATTCAAGGTGGTTTAGTTGGTGCAATAGATGACACTAATCAGTTTCTTATTGCTGGAAATTTCTCGTTATCCAACTGGATTGAATTAGTTACATCAAATCCCATTCTTATAGGTAAATGTTTGTTTTTAAAGTATGTTATTTTGAGACTGACAAATAAATAAAACATTTTGTTATGATTTGTAAGACAACCAAAATGTAGAAGAGTAAATTGCTACAAAATTATCAATTTCATTTAATTCAGTTTCTTAGCAATATAAAAGCCTTGTAACAATAAGTCAAAGTGTCAAGTGGTATACAAAAATCTCAATTCCCTATTTCTACTAGACAATTTTGAATATTTTTTTTTCATGTCCTAATCATTTATAACTTTTACATAACTTTTCATTACAATTATAATAATAATAATAATAATAAAGTTTATTGCAACAGCATCAATTTTACAGGGATAAGATGACCAAAAAGCTACAAAAAATTGCAACTCATCCTATAAGCAAATAAGCTTGAATGCGGATGAGTTGAGTTCTATTAAGGTATAACAAAAGTGAAAGATATAGACAAAAGAGAGAAAAAAAAAATTTTAGTTACAAATTAATTATTCCAAAAAAAAAAAAACAAACAAAACACTAAATCTAAGAAAGAACACTAATTACATGGTTTTAATATTGATTAAAATTAATAAAAGAAAAAACATTTATATTATATAGTCGTAATAGTAAAACACCTTTAATAATAGTGCTTGACTACCAAAATTAGTTTTATTATGTGGAATATTTAGGTTGTTATTATTTTTTAGTCTTGTATGGTAATCATGTGATGGTTGATAATCCTTAATTAAGTTTTTAATTTTATACATATATAATAAAGTTTGACGTTCATATAATATTCTAAAAGGTTGAACATTAAGAATTGTATGTATTAAATTTGAAGAAAAACATCTTGATTTATTTAAAATAACTTTTATTAAACATTTTATAGTTGTGCATAATACATTAATATGACTAGAAGAGTAAATTGCTACAAAATTAACAATTTCATTTAATTCAGTTTCTTAGCAATATAAAAGCCTTTTAACAATAAGTCAAAGTGTCAAGTGGTATACAAAAATCTCAATTCCTTATTTCTACTAGACAATTTTGAATATTTTTTTTTCATGAAACCTAATCATTTATAACTCTTACATAACTTTTCATTAACAATTACTATTTGTTGTGTATAATGTTCATAAATCTTCTATAGAATCAATATGAATCTTAATCCTAGCATTATGTGTATAATTTACCATTGATTTATGATATAATTTATTGCCCTCGTTAAATAGGCAATATTTTTTATTTATTTTTCTATGTATATAATATTCTAGCTGATTTTACACAGTGTCATCCTTTGCCAATTAAGTAATGCCAGTGGATTTATCCTGTCTTAAACTTTGTTAAATCTAAACTACACATATTTTTAACATAATAATTGTGGTGGTTTTGACAAAATATAGAATATAGGTCTAAAACTATAATTGTAATAACTATATTATTTCATGTTATCAATGGCAAGCAACCCTATACAAACAAACAAATATTTGTTCTTTGTGAGCCAACAAATCCCTTGTGAGCCCATCTTTAAAATGTTTAATTAAACAAATTGGTTTCAAAGTACACATCATCGGGTATAGGATTACCCAATATGTGGTACATACCAAATTTCAAAACAATAAGTGTGATTGATTTGGCTGTGAAATGTGGATCTCCTACACATACACACACACACATTTTATGTATTATTGGTTAATTATTTTAGTGGTAGAATAGCATTACCTCCTTTCAAACTATATTTTTAGATGCAATAGGTAAAAAATATTTATTGCATTTTGCCCTCCTAAAAATGTATTCCTAAGTTAAGCCACAGGTTTTTCATCTCAACAATTTTACTTCTTACATGAAAAATTTAGATATGCATGCTCTATAAATATGATTCATAATAAAAGGTTGAACTTTATTTTGTTATTTAATTTAATAATAATCAATAAATTATACTTATACAAATTATTATGTTTGTGTGTGTATTATTTTTTTATATCAATTATAAATTTGTTTTCTCAGGAAGAGGAGAACGGTATCATGACATACTAGAAACTAATGTCGAACATGCAACATATATGACTGATGCAGATACAAATTCATTAGATATGGTTGATTCTAACACAAGATTGCATTTTGAAGATACAATGCAACATGATGCACCTTCTATAGGAGGCTTTTATAAGGTATTTAGTCTAAATATATATGTACAATTATATGTTTTTATATTTTATGATGTGAATTATAGGGTTGTCTTGGAGAAATAAGAATTGGTGGTTTGTTGTTACCTTATTTTACACCATCTCAACTCAATACCAACAATCAAACTGATCATTTTGTGATGTTACCACATAATTCAATCACTGAACATTTTGATTTAGATTGTTTACTTTGCTATGATTCTGAATGCAAAAATAATGGAAGGTAACATTTAAAAAATAGTATATACTTTCTATTTGTTATTTTACATTTGTTTTTTGTCAGATGTAAAAAAGCTACTGAGTCCTATGTTTGTGAATGTCAACCTGGTTATGAAGCTGATGACTGCTCTGCAAATATCAATGAGTGCTTGTCTAATCAATGCAAAAATGCAGCTGAGTGCATTGATGGAATTGCCAATTATACATGCCAATGTAAAGCTGGTTGGAAAGGCACATTGTAAGTGACTTTTGTACAACAACCATTTAAAGTTTGTGTATTAACCATAAACATTCTATTAACCATAGAGGCTTGAATAAGAATTAAATGGCCCTAGGCTGTGTTTTAATAGTTTGTAAAATTGTGCGTTCATGTAGACTTTGTCTATTTTGTCACTTTTGTTTTATTATTTATGTGTATTCATACATATTAAATTCACTATCTCTGTATTGATATTAAGAAAAAAATGATTGAAATATTTCTATCCAGCAACGCAGTAGTGAAGCTAAGTAAAAAAAAAAGAAGTAACAACCATGTATATAATTTGTAAACTGAACATTCCCATTTAAACAATGTAAATATTTTGCTGTTCTTTATTCAAGCCTACAGGCCTTATGAATGAACCAAATCATTACAATAAGGTATTGACATATTGAAATTGGCATAGGCTATGTGCTTTTGTAATTTTCTAAGTCATTAGTTGAATAATGTTTCAGTTATGACTTATGAGTTACCGTAGTTATTTTGCTACCTCAATTCATGTACGAGATGGTACTTCTCCCCTTCTCCCGCTATTGTATTCCCTCACCGCTAGACACATGCCTCGAAACAAACGTTTTTACACATACATACTATAGAGTAAGAATATACTCACACACACACACACACACACACACATAGCCTGGCTCGCTGCCACCTGGAAAGAAAGATTCAGCCTAAAATTGTATAGTTAAGCACTAATGCACTGTGTAGTATGGTATTAATAATGCAGACCCTGTTAATTTGTTTCCAGCCAATTAAACTAAATATGAATAATTCATTTCTATTAAATTTGGATTAATTACTGTTAAATATATTTTACACATTTGACCATATACTTAGATTCTACCTTATATCACACATTTTAAAGCAATTATTTGTATCTTTTTTTTTACTCTGAGTTAAAGGAGTGTTTTTGTTGAGATTATACGTCTAAAATCATAACTATTATTACAAAATTAAAGTTAGTAGTAAAAAACGTTTTAAGTTATTTAATCTGATATAGTAGATATGACATAAATAATAATATATATATATTTATATATTATCATTGATTATAAATACTAGTAGTATTTATTATGTAGTCTATTCACTGTATTGATATAGTGATGATGGATGATACATTTAGTTATTTAGTAATACACATTAATAATACAATTTTGATGAAGTATAGATATCTGGATATACATGAAATATGAATGCATAATTCTACTTGATATTTGTCATAGTACATATATTTTTCTGAAAAATTATTTCTATACTATACTGGTTAAAGTAGCAACAAATGTGATCCATTGCATTCTGTAGTCGTTTAGTTTTGCAACAATTTTTAGGACATTTTCAATAAATATAGTTTAGTCTCCTTCTAATAATAAGGTATATTTATGTCTTCATGGTATTAACTATTATTATTTTTAGTTGTGAAATTGATATCAATGAATGTGAATCCAACCCATGCCACCACAATGGTATTTGTATCGATCAGTTAGGTGAATTTGAATGTAATTGTACAGACGACTATGAAGGAAAAACATGTGAACAGTTAAAACTTATTACTTGCGATAATATACCATGTAAAAACGGTGCCAACTGTTTTAAAATTCCAGGTATTTTCCAAGATAATTAAAATATTAATTTTACTTTTTTTTTTTTAATGTTAAATGTTAATTTTTATAATTTTATCATGTTATAGATCAATTTGGTAATAATTATACCTGTTCATGTTTGGAGGGATTTTCGGGCACAACTTGTGACATCGCATTCTGTGATATTAATGAGTGTCAGAACAATGGTTTATGTAATAGAGAGGTATTGATGTTTGTCTTTATAAGATAACTATTTTATATTATATCAGAATAAATAAAAATACAAAATAAATTAACAGGAATCTCCTTTCTGTGAATGTCCAATGGGCTTTAAAGGCCACCTGTGTGAGGAAAATATTGACGATTGTTTGGATAATGTCAATCAACAAAAATGTCATCACGGTGGTCAATGTATTGATGGTATTAATGAATTCACTTGTAATTGTACAGATACGGGTAAGATAATTTAAAAATCATTATTAAATTGTATTTATTAAATTTTTTAAATTTTTTTTTAGGATATACAGGTGATGACTGCAGTATTGATATTGATGAATGTTTTGATCTTAATATACAATGTGGTCATCGTGGAGAATGTAAGAACATACCAGGTTCTTTCATCTGTGTATGTGAAAAAGGTTATTGTGGGAATTATTGTGATTTGATTAATCCTTGTTTACCAGTAAGTTACTTTCAATCATTTGTATTAAAATATGCTATTATTAATTTGTTATACTATTTATTAGGAAAACCCTTGTAATAATGGAGGTTTTTGTCAAGAACATTGCACTGATGTAATAGTCTATGAATGTCAGTGTTCCAATGGTTATGTTGGACAAAATTGTACAGAGGTAAATGAAAACAAGTTATTTCATTAATATTATACATTATTTAATAATAGTTTTGTTGCATGTAAAAGGTAACATTTTTTAAATTCAGTAAATTATAAAGTTAAAACTACAAAATGTGTTGCCCATTACTTAAAAATGTCTAATCTATGGTAATGTCTTAATCTACAAAAAGGTTCAATTTATTTTATTTAACTTATTTTTAGTTACTATTGTTACACATGGTACTTCTGCTGCATAAACCAAAATACTTGAAATTTATTTTGTCCTTTAAAAAAAATATATTATACTGAATAAGGGGCGGTATTTTGGTGTGGCGCGGTGGTTGGCCACAGTCACTTATGTGTGATGCAGTCAAGCACTGTTTGGAGTCGCTGGCTCCCGGATGGGTGACCACCCTTGCCCGACATAAAATACCTGTTTCACAACAAACCTTAACCACCCCCAAACAACTAACAGCTATAGTTGCTGATGTTCAAAAACCATTAAAAAAAAAAAAAACCGTGTAATTAAATCAACTTAGAATTATTTTTTGAATTCAATCATAATTACTTCAAATTTGAATACACTTGTATACTATGTTGGTTATATATGAAATGAAAGTCGCAACATTAAGTGTGGTGCCTCTTGATGATAGTTTTTGAAGAAAATATTTATTTATTAATCCCTACTATTATCATTATTTTTTAAATTCATGTAATTTATCTTAAACATTTTATTATTATAGCTGCCTATCATTCATAACTATGCAGATATAGCATTGATTGTCGGCCCAATATTACTTATTCTACTTATTGGAGGTATGGGCAGTTTGCTTGTACTATTAATGATGGCACGAAAAAAAAGAGCTACACGAGGTACATATAGCCCTAGTTGTCAAGAGTATTGCAATCCTAGAGTTGAATTAGACAATGTACTGAAACCCCCACCAGAAGAACGACTTATCTAATAATTATTTTTATTTTTTAAACTATTTTAAGAACAATTATGTAATTGGTTATAAGATTTTATACATTTTAACAGTTTATGAATTTTATTTAAACTATATTAATGATCTCTTTATTTTTGTTTAGCGGCCATTTTATACACTTCATTTAATTTATCATACATTTTATGATTTTTATTTAAATTATAATTTTTTCAGTATTCTTTTTTTGTTTATGTATGTTTAACAAATTAGTTGATTATCATCTAACTTAATTCAATGATGTTCTTTTTTTATTTGTAGTTCTTTAATAACAATTGTTGATGGTTTTTTAATAGTTGAAGTATTTCATTTAATAAGTTAATTAAAAATTATTCAACTTGGAACAAATCCATAACTAAAACATTGATAAAATATTTCCAATTTAACAAAAAATAGTTAGATAGTTTTGTATAGTACTTTTAAAGATAAGTCTGTTATAATATGATAATGTTGCACTTTTAATTAAGACATTTTTATTAAATGTATTTATCATGAATGTTTTAAAATACAATTTAAAACATTTATTTATATATATATTATGTAGTTATTATAATTTTTTTTAAACTTCAAAAGTTTGAAAAAAGTAATTACTTGCTGGTTTTGTGATTTTTCTACTATTATTTGGCACTACTAAATATTTTTTTTTTATATTAGATTTATTTAAAATTGAATTTTCAAGCTTTATTTTTTATTTTTAAATAATTATTTTAACCATAGTAGGTAATTGCTTTCATAAATATGAATTTGTATTATAATTTTTTATTAAACATTCCCAGCTCTCTTTAAAAATTATTAATGTAATCAATTTTATATTTATTGGTTAATTTTTATCCTATTTATTGTAAGAACCATAAAGTATAAAGCAACACAAAATATTGAGTATCATAAAATATTAAAATGTATCTTAACTGACATTGTATTTTTATCATGTTTATTAATAGTTTGTCTTTTTTATGAAAAGTGAATTTGCTCATAATCTGTTTTTTACATAATATTATGTGCTTACTCTATAGTGATAATCATGTTACTTTTTGTGATATAAACTGTAAAACTACATTGTATTTAGTTGTACTTTTTAGGGTTTAATTATTCCGTCCACAGTTAATTGTGTAATAACAGGGTAGTTGTGAAATTTATGTATTTGCATACATTTTTTGAACAGATTTAATTTATTGATACGTATAAGTTAAAAGGGTATGTAATAGATTGTAAGTATTAAAAATGATTTTATGCTTTCAATATTCAATAAACTGTATAGATAAATATGAAATATGTTGATTTGTGTCTTAATACATTTATTGTTGCAGTTTGGTAAAATTTTCTGATTTCTTTATCCTTATTCAATATAGTGTTAAACAAAATTAAATCTGTTTGAAAATTGTGTGTGTATTTAACTGTAATTATATAATAATGTTATGTTTGAATGGAGTTTAAACAAAATATTTGGTGTAAGGGTGTATGTAACTATTTTTTGGTAAAATTGCATTCACTGTAAATGTGCACCCATTGTATATTTTTATATCAGTATTATTTGCCATGTTATAAAAATCGATCAAACATAATCATTTTCATCAAATTATAATTATTTTTATTTTTTTAATATTTTTGGAGTTCAATGTAGTATGTTTTAATATTTTGTAATGATTTAACAAACTATAATAATATTTATGTTTAAAAATTCTTTTTTTCTTTTTTTTATATTCAATTTAATAATTATTACTAGTGCATACAATTTTTATGTTAAATATATATTTTCAAATTGCATCCAACAATAACCATGTATGCATTTTTTTTTTATTTGTCTCTTTCAATTCTCATATAGAAAAGTCTTTGAAAGTGCAGAACTGATTGTTCTATATGAAACCTTCCCTTCCTTTGTACCAATACTTTAAGATATTTGCATAATTTCCTTCACTGTATTTTAAATTTTTTGGTTTGTTTTACAGCCAGTTGACGTATTGAAGAAATTGTTGGTCGTTGTTAAGTCAAATGAAAGCTCTTTTGATAGATCATCTTTGCCAGAGGTCCATAAAAATGAGAAATTTGCATGTAAGTGTACACGGGGTCGTGTTAAGGGGGGGGGATGCCGCAATTGGGGCGACAGATTTTTACAACTATAGGGTGTACGGCTCATAATAACTTATATAGTTAAACAAAGAATAACGATTTTAGTTATTTTGTTGTATTTTAAAAAACTCCTTGAGTAGGTACTTCTGCAAAAATTAACTCAACTTACTGTATTAGGTACCAACTAGGTACTAATTTAGTAATGTCTAATAGTATAATAAATTACATTGATAGCATTATAGCAATAATATCATAAAATATAGGTAGGTCCACTAGGTCCTTAAAGTAAGGTAGACTGTTCGCTCAGAATCGTTTTTCGTATAGGTAGAATGATTTTATAATGTCATTGAATATTTGAATTTCAATTTAACACATCCATTACAGTGACCACTAGACACTTTACCCACCTTTTTTCATACGAGTATAAGAATAGGCAGTGGTGTAGTGGGGCGTATACGCGGGTATACGGCGTATACCCACTTCTCTGATAATAAGTGCGTTTACTTATAGTATAACACATGATACGCGGGTATACGCGTACGGGAATGCATTTATTCTATAAACCAATTTGATAAATAATTTTTAATTAATAAATAAAAATGTCGAAGAAACCTTATTGATGTGACGGTTTTCCAAAAAACTAAAATGTTTAATTATTTATTTCTAGAAGTACCTATGATTGTAGACTAATGAGGCTCAATTGCGGCAGGGTAGTAATATAGTGTCTAGTAAATCTATACTATTTTATACAATTGTAAGGGGTTTTCTACGACCACGCTAACCAAGAAAACTACTGAACTGATTTGGCTGAAAATGTTTACTGTTATATCTGTCAGACGTATTGAAATGTTTTTTTAGCTGTATTAAGAGGACGCTATACACACGCATGTGTTGTCTCCGTCTTACAAGTGCGTAACATAGCAAATTTTACGCTCAGCAGATCACGCGAAGCTCCGTGAATTTAAAATTTAGAGTGAATTGACCTCTTATAAAAATTAAAGGTAACAATATTATCGAGAGCTTCTCATTGGATTTTTATTATATTTTAATTTAAAAGAGAGTTATGAGTATTTTAAAATTGTAAATTGTTTGTATATCTTAAAATACTCATAACTCGCTTTTAAATTAAAATATAATAAAAATCCAATGAGAAGCTCTCGATAATATTGTTACCTTTAATTTTTATAAGAGGTCAATTCACTCTAAATTTTAAATTCACGGAGCTTCGCGTGATCTGCTGAGCGTAAAATTTGCTATGTTACGCACTTGTAAGACGGAGACAACACATGCGTGTGTATAGCGTCCTCTTAATACAGCTAAAAAAACATTTCAATACGTTTTCATTAACCGTTTTTTGTATATATTTACTTGCCGATCACATTAAACGATAAAAATTGTATAAAAAATTCTACATATCGTCCGAGACAAAATAAACAACCAATCACGGGTCGGCTAGTATAAATATCAAAATGATAATATCGTAGTAAATAGTGGTGGGGAGGGGGGGGGGGGTGTTAGGGGCAAGGCCCCCCACGTTAAGCGTATACTCACTAAAAAAATTACGACTACATCACTGAGAATAGGTACTATACGATATATAGCTGGTGCCTAACTGTACACTTTTTATATCATATACCTACGTCATAAATGTACAAAAAATGTTTAAAGGTGACGATTGTCTTAGGTTTTATCATTTTACCAACGCGTGTATGGAAATATGTGAATACCTACTTCTATATTAATAAATAGTTATTTAAAAGTCACCTCCCAAACTTTCTCCTATATAGTTTATAAAGGTGATTGTCTTAGGTCTCGTAATTTTATCAACATGTAACGACAGATTATAATAAATCTATGTAAATAATTTAAAATTTACCTCCCGAACTTTCTCCTGAAGGCTGAAGTAGCTGCAGCCTGCAGTAGATATGTCAGAAATAATAAAACCTGTCAAGGTTACCTTGTAAGTTATCAATTGCCTAGTAATTATAATAACATTTCGTTTGGAGAAAATCTTTTTAGTTCCTTTTAAAAATGATTTCAAATATAAAATAGATTAATACAAATAAATTCATCCGAACACTAAAGAACGAATAATGTGAAAAATGCCATTGTACTGGTTGGACCTGTAATGGGATAATAATCAAGTGACAAGTTGCTTATTCAAAAGCAAAAACAAAAAAAAACAAAGATGTATAAATGTGTTGATTTAAAATTTAAATATTTACAAATTACAGTAACATAGAAATAGTACAGAATAATATTTATAATATACCTACCTAATAATAGTACCTATAGTCTTACCTACTTTTATACAAATACTTTTCGAACATATTTTTCTTGTCACCTTTACCTTAATAAACTGGTCAAATAGTTCTATACCGTGCTTATTTAACATTAGATATTTTAAAAATAATTTAATTTTAGCAAGAAAATACATATGTTTATTCTCCGTCATAGAAATATAAGAATTTCAATTTTTTCCTCTTACAAGTGCGTAATATGTCAAACAGTTTAAAATTACAGCGAATCAACCAATAATGAAATTTAATGACGAGAAAATTCTATGTTTTAAATTCTAGTTCATATGTCGGTTTTTTCAAATTGTTCAGTTTTTAAGGGAGTATGAGCATTTTTAAATATTGCGCTATTTTAAATATAGGCACGTGCATAAAAATACTAGCTAAAAAATTGAATTATCGTAAAAAAAAACGACACACGAACACGGATAATGTAAATATATTATGTGAATAGGTTTCACGATAGGTCACTCTTTGTGTGAAACTCATCTGCAGTCGTCATTGCAGGGTAGACCATTGTAGCTGAAAACCATAAAACTACCTACCATGGCTGATAGCGTATAGAGAACCTCTGATATTCGTGAAAAGTCTTGTGGTAGAAAAATCGTGGACCGAGCAAAAGGCATCACAACTCACAAATAAATATATCTGGTAATTAAACCCGCGGTTAGAACGTGGAAGGTACGCCAAGGTCCTAGGAAACAATGGACAACAATTAACCGGATCAGGACGGAACACGCGGATGAGGTGTGGTTTTCTCTTGTTCAAATGCAGGCGCTATGAGGATATTATATAGTGCAACGTCATGTGACTGCTGCAGATAAGCGGAACGGACTATAATAATATTATGATTCACAATATTCACATTGTGGAAAGTGGAAACGGTATGCCCGAAGAGGCTATTCGAACAAGGGACTATTATAGGAATCACCGAGTTACAGCAAAGAGCCCATCGTAGCAGAAAGGTAAAATTAACTCGACTTGGACTTGTAAGCAACTATTATAATAATTATTATTTTACATATTTATTTTTACGTTGATAGGTATTTGAAGTACATATTTATGACTGTCTGCTAGTATTATATGTTGGGTTTTATCATTCCTGTCTTTCACGATTTGTAATAATGTGTCAGTACATTGTATGTATATACAGCACTAAAAGTTGGCACCTACAAAAAAATAATTTGACCTTTCTTCTTTTTTTTTGTAAAAAAAAAACAAAAAAGCAGTAATAAGATCGCAACGTATTCGGTGGCTACAAAGCTGCATGCCCGTGTGGACTAATTTAAATGATATCGAACTTATTTAAACATTTTATTTGTAGAATATAAAATACTAGTTGTCCCACCCGGCGTTGCCCGAGTCAAAGATGAAATAAGTAAGCGATATCAGAATATTAGGCACACAAAAAACATCGCAATGGTGGTGGCCTGTGCCAAAGATTTGTTTTTTTTTTATAAATTTATTTGAAAAATATGTATATGCCATAGCCCATATTCCTACTAATTATAATAGTTATAAGATATGTATAACCATTGACAACCCTATAAATAAACAGAGATTATTCATATATATTATATATATCTCATCAAAAATAGCACTTCAGTTTTTCCAGAATTTTTGGCGTATAATATGTACCTACGTAGGAAAAACTGTTGCTGTAACACTGATATAACTAATAATTGTAACCAATAGCAACCATTTATAAACAAAATACAAATTTTCGATTTTCATCATGAATTTCAAAATCTTTGTGTGAGCACCTCTTTAAATTATACTTAAATATATTTTTTTGCGATGGGAAATTCTCCGTGATATAATCTTTCATTAAAAAAAAAAATTAAGACAATCGGTTGAGTAGTTTCCGAGAACATTAGCATCAAAGGTTTCAATTTTCGGTTTTATATATTAAGATACCACAATACTTTTGTTTTCATAAATAGTACATTTTGATTCTTACTCAATTCTGCAGTGTGCCAGAATCCGCGATAAATTTATCCGTCTATGGAAATTAATAATTTATTATTTATGTCCAACTTGCATGTTATTATGTTGACATTTTTACATATCTTATTATCATACTTGTTGTGAATCAAAAACGTTTAATGCTCACAAATAAAAAGCTATATTAGTTCAATATAGTTATCTGACTATTTATTTACATATGTATAGCCGTATAGGACATAGTATAAATGTGATTCAGATTTCGAACTAACGTTGATCATTCCTGAAGCTATTCTAGAAATTGTAAATACGTATAACTTATACATACTGTAAAATGTACAATATTAAGTGCCTATTTAAAAATTAACAGTTTCTATTTGGAAAACACATTGGATAGGTACTAATACTACTAACTCTATTATCATGTGTTTTCTAAGTGTCAATAAACAATTTCAAAATTCGTTTGACATTTAGTTTAACGACCAGTATTATTCGATAAAAAAAAATATAGGTACGATTTGTTGTTACTTAATTATGATAAGCAACTGCAGTGTCAGTGCGGTCACCAATCCACCATATTATAGGTATTTAAAATTGATCATATAACAACTCAAAATAATTAAAACATTTTCCATAATAAATAAACGTATTTTCAAAAACTTTTGGAGTGCCTTATATTTAATCCATATAATATCTATCTTATAAAATTTTGTCTTGTTTAATGTTACCAAATAAACGTAATCATAATTATGTTCATATTTTAAAGTATTTTCCTTAGTCTTTATACTATTAACTAACAACTTACTATTAGATACAAGTACATAATATGTATTATATTATAATATCAGTTTAGAAACTTTTTTTTATTTAAATAATTAAATCTAAATTGAGAGTATTTTCTAATGCAATTATTTACAAATTAAATCTAATGCGATAAAGTTATAAATTATAGTAATGCTCGATATTTGTATAGTACAATTAATTGAATTATTCCTAATGATTTTTTCTTAGTTTTTCACATTTCACATACGAAAAAGGTTTCAAACGAGCACGGCGAATCGTTCCATTTTAGACCTTTGCCGTCTCGATTCCATAGCTCTAAGCAATGTTCCTCTTCGCCATTTTCATATTTGAAATTGTTTGGTTCCCCGGCATTCCAGTTAGTAAATCCAATCGGCCGGCCGTTGGCCAACCAAAAGAACGATCCTTCTTCTGCTTGATCTGTACCAGAGGTCCAAAAGTGTTCGTGGCCTAAACCTGTACACAATATAGAATTTCGCAATATTTAATAATAGTCATAATAATTTTAATTTATCACAATTCACTCTACACACAAGCTAATTAGGCACCAGTTGGGTACACAGTTTACGATTGTTTATTTATCAAGTATGTTCTCACCATTGTCTTTAATGTATTTTTCCAACTTGTCATTCTCTTCTTGGCTACTTATGCTAGCCAAATGCATTCCGTGATATCTACAGTATTGCGCAGATTTGTACCAATTAGCCTGGATTAATAATAATAAAAAAAGATAAAGGTAAAGGTTTGACATTCAAATCGTTTTTTTTTAAATTCTGTTTAAATAGTTACCTTAAAAAATATTCCCAAGTATAATTTTTTGTCTCCCGATCGTAAAAGTGGCAGTGACCATTTGTTAATGACGGAAGCGCTATCCTCGACACAATTATTATTGTTGCATTCACCTGTAACATAAAATCACATAATATTGTTAATCGATTGATATTTTACCGATTTTTCAAAGCAAAAATGAAGCAATCTGTACAGAAGGATTCACCAAGCATGTCCTTTAATAATACATTTATTAAAATTCTGATTTTTGGAATGTACAAATAGGTATACTTAATCACCATATTCTAAATTATTTAAATTTTTAGTAGGTAGGTACCATTTAAGTATAATAATTTAATACTGTGCTGTAGCGATACAACATTTTTTTTCAAATAAGTGCCAAATTTTTTTACTGTAAATTGTTAAGCAGATGATTTTTTTTTAACGTTCAAATAGCTAAATCAAAATTTAAACGAGTAGTTTGAGTTAATAATGTTTACATTAAGGGTAATAGTCCTTAAAAATGGTTTTACAAAAATATAAAACATTTGTCAAATTGGATAGTTTGTTCTACTAAATTACTATAAATGTCTATAGACTATAATTATCATTACAGCCCCCATATTATTCAAATGTATTATAATGGACGATGTATATAGATTATATAATAACTTGTTTGGATTTTTGATTTAGATACATTTTCTAAAATGTCATTTACTGAACATTCAACAGTTAACAATTGACGTGGAAAAAGCATGGTTCTTATTTTTTAAAAAAAGGCTGGCATCATCACAGAACATTTTTTAAATTGTAGGTATAAATGTATCTAATCTGAGTAATTGAACATTTTAGTCCTTAAGTATACCTACTTGAAAACTAAAAAAAAATCAAAGAATTGACCTACATTTATCATTAAAATAGAAAAAAAGAATACACGGTGAATCACCATGCAGTAATCTGTATATTTATACGGATGAATGAAAAACTTGAAGAAATGTGGGTAATTAATATTAAATTATTACTTTATGGAAAAATTGATGCAATTACTGTGAGGTTAAAGTACCTATACCTATCTAATGAGGTATATTGTTACTATATTATATTATAGAGGAGCCGAATGGTTTTATAGTCTCGCAAGTGCCTCATTTTAGAGGTTGTCAGTGGTTAGGTCGGTTCCAGATTATGGAAGTTATATCCAATAGGTATACTTGCTGTTATTAGTTAGGTATTATAGTTCCTCGTCGGACGAAGTGTCTATACTTCTAAATTTCTAATAGATCAAGTAATTGTGAAACAAACAATGTTTTTCAAAATTAGTTTAATGTATATTGATGTGAAGTGGCCTTAAATATTTCAAGTGTTTCGCCGAAAAGATTCTTTTCGTTACTCATCAGTCATTACAATAGTTTTGAGTTAAAACCAAATTTAGATTAAATTTTGCCCCGATTCGTAGGGAACTTATTGATATACTTATATCAGTGATATTTTGAATTATATACCTTTAGGTGTGGGTACGACAATATGTGTTGTATAATGCCAGTAAACCATTAGATTTCTGTTTACAAAATATGTTGTATAATGCAAATTTCAAGGGATAAAAAATTGTTTTTTTTCAAACTCGCGAAGAGGGTTTTTCCGTCTATAAAAATTTGAGCGGTATTATCATTGTCATAACAGTGATATATCTCCCTATAGCCACTCGTTTTAATGCTGGTTCGTTGTCACTGAATATTGATATCTATAAATTGTTCAATAACACGCCGTAGGTATGTGTATAACTAAGGCACTGAGAAATAAAAAATATTAAAATTATTATTTTACGCCAGCTATAAAAGGACAAAAAAAAATTAAAATATGTTAAAATACAATTTTACCATCCATTTGTTCAGTGTCGTATACAATACGATATATATATACCCTTTATAGTTTATATTATACATCGTACGATCTAAATTCTACAGTCCACTACGGTATACTACTTTAACCGTGAGGTTTATTTTGATTTCAGGTTCAGACCCTCGAGGTATGGTAACTCGTTGCACTCCGATATATGGGTTCAAGGTTCTAACGTAACCTTCTAAAATGTTTTTAAAAATATAACATACCCATTTAGGTACGATTGGGTAGTCCACTATACTATACATTGATATGTGCGTCGAGTGGTATGGGTATTTTTGAATGATTTATATCGGTATATAATATTATGTTAATAAACGTTTGGACTTGACTATATATGTATAATAATAATATGTGTATTAAACTCATTGGTTATAGGTAGCAATAAAAATGTACACGACGAGTGCGTATGATATTCGTCATACAGATTTAATCAAAGCACATTAATACGATGCGTCGAAATTAATTAAAAAAAAAAAACAAATTCTGTTTTAAGTTTTATTATTTTTGCAGCATCCGAGGTCAGCAACTTCGAACAACACAATATAATGTAACGACTTGCGTACACCGAATTACGAATAACTAGTTTTGAAAACTTATTATTCATGAAGTGTATCAGTAACTAATAAAATACCTACCCAGGATACTTTGTTGGTGTAATGATAATAGCGGATGACCGACGGGTGTACCATTCTCAGAAACAAAACAATAAACGTTCCGTCCGTTGTATACGTGAACATGACAAAAATGTTTGACATTTTCGTAATTAAAATCATAAATGTTTTTAATATATTCATAAAGTATTTATGCCTCCTATAGTATTATAAAAACATATTTGATTTTTTTTTAATACTAATTTGCCTATATAACCCTATATTATTATAATGTAAATTACTGGCGTGAAACAAATTATAGGTACATAGGTATAGGTACTATATAATAGTTGGTTTCCGCGTACATACCAATATATACCATCTGCTTATTATATTATGATAATATGCAAAAGACTATAAAATACTGTTTTTAATCAAAAAATTATGTGTGCACGCTTAAAAAATATGTTTAGCTGTTTTCTTATAGATATTTTCTCCGTATCATAAGATAGCCAGCACAGCCGCACTGTTATTAGGTAATTACAGAGTGTACATACCTAACAGAAATAACTGACAAACGAAATCATCAACTAAACCATAATTGTTTTTATTACCTATTATATGATTATTAATGAATTATGTAGAGAAATTTTTTTTTTTAAATATTGATTTTAGGTAATACGACGAATTATATAGTTACAGTTAATTGATTACACATTTACTATGAGTACCTATAGCACGAGGATTCACTAGTTCAAAATTACTTAACCATAATACATCTACTACGGTAATAGATAGATTCGTTTTGTAAAAGTACATAGTATACATTTCTGTTTTTGAGATACGTCATCATACGTCTACCTACACTCAATATATTATGATCAAGTCATGAGTAAAAAGGACGAAGACGGCCACAAATCCGAGTACCTATATCAAATATAGGTAGGTAAGTACCTAATACCTGTACATATCCGCAGAGTCGTGTTCACGCGGGGGAGAGGAGAGAATCCCAATTGATTTTTTTTATTGAAACTTTTGTATGTACCAATTACTAAAAACATAATATTAGGTATATAACATTATTGTATTAAATTGTTTAAAATGTATTTGATTTTTGGTATCAATAGTGATTTTATGATAATACCGCGATTGGACGATTGAAAATTTGATAGGTAGTCAGAGTATCATAATGATATATCAATAAGATATTGAAATTGTTTCATAGTTCATACTTTTAATTATAGGTACATTCATCATACCTATATCTTTTGAGTTATGATGAAATCGGTTCAATATTGATAAGTGATAACGTATAAATTGTTTGTAATTAATGACAAAAATTAAAAAACCTCACGTTCATTTCGCAGCATTTGGTTGGTCTTTATTTTATCATACCACTGAGAAGGCAAAATAAGACATATAATAAGGTTATTGAAATGTTTGCCTTAAAAAAAAAACTTAGATTTTATATCATAAATTATTATTAAAAAAAATATATATATTATACAACTTTACGGATTACTATTTTTTTTTTTATATTATTGATTAATTTTGTATTGTCATAATTAAATCAAGTGGGCAATTCAATTTTTTTACCCCCCCCCACGATAAAATCCTAAATACGTGTACATAAATAATAAATTGATGCCGAACTTTACATACTATTATACGTAATACCTATATCGAAGTTTATAGAGACGTGATTGATTCTATAATGAGTAGGTAGTATAGGTACATATTCAATTTAATATTACTATTTTTATTGTACCTATATAATATTATGGGTGGGTATAGACTATTTAGATAATACCTATACGAACCGCGAGTATATTGATTAAAAATATTCAAGTCACAAATAACTACTATATATAGTAGGAGGGATTTAATAGATTATTAAATAGGTTCTTTAATTTTCAACAATGGTTGTGAAAAAATGATTATTATGATTACTTGTATGTTATTCAAAAAATTCATTACGTATAAAGGTAATCAGAATAACGCGTTTCACGAATAGGCTCTGAAAATGACAAAAAATCAATTTTACCACACAATACAATATATAATGAGACCTTAGTACTTATATCAAACTACTAATACAGTAACTCACTATTTAATGTACTATATTATTACGTGAAAGGTATACATTCTTCTAATATCAGTCATCATTATCTATACAATCATAGTATTATTATTATTAAACTTTTTCATACGAAATCAGAAACGAGTATCTCCTGAAGCACGCCTATATATATTATATGTCATAGATATACCCAATTATGTAATAATAGATATTAAAAAAGATAAATCGTAAGACGTGAGAACTATTACCACCATAAGGATTGTAGTAATTGCAGATACCTACTATTATTTTTATAACAATAATACACATATTGTGCATATAGCTATACATTTTTTTAAGTATTTATATTATACTATAGGTACGTCTACAGCGGTAGGCATATAAGTTACAAAATACCGAATACAATAGATTTGAGATCCACTTAGTAAATAACGAAATTTAAAATATGGCATTAGGCGATCATTAGCTGTATATTTTTTTCTGCGTTCAATACCGTTTGAAACGCAAAACTGATATCATCTAACGAGATTTTCAGTATTATTTTTGTAGTTTGGCAATCGAAATAATTAGAACGTACGAAATATTATTATAACACTATTGTGTTCCTACGTTTATAAAACTATGTATGATACGACTGATACGAGTGTGATTTATTATATTTATTGCGTTTTTCGTCTATTGTGTTGTTCAAGTAATATTATACTAAACAAAAATAACGAAGTAGCTGATGGTACCTGCCTACATCGAGTATCGATATATTTTTGTAAATTCTATAGCAACGTAATAATAATAATAATAATAATAATAATTTTCACGGTTGTTGTTTTTTTTTTTTAATTTAATGAACGCCCATTTGTGTTATCATTGCCGTATATCAGCTCCTATATAAATATAATATCATGCTACAACAGTTGTTATCGCTGTCTTGAATATTAATTCCAATATATAGATGTCTGCACAGGGGATTGGGGCAAGTACAATGCAAACCGCAAACGTAAACTATTTTATAGGTATCGCTGTAGACCATATAATTTATTATAATTTATAAATTGGTATATTATTATAGTTGGTAATTAATTATTAATAGTCTCTCGCTGTATACATCACTCGTAACACGTCGTGTATACACTATATACGTGTGTATTCCACGAACGATTTATTAATTTGGTCAAGGATTTGATTTGGTCAAACTCTATATAATATTATGTTTTTCATGACCTGACCTCCGCTTGGATCACGAATATTATAAATCGCACACATTGTCATCGTCCATCGTCCTCGCCCCACAAATATGTGTATAGGTACTTCAAAAAATTTCCGCATGAAGTATTCTATTTCGATTACAACAGTCGGCTACTATATTATTTTCTCATCCATTAAAAAAAAAATAGATAATAATAAAAGTAGATGGTATAACTATAATATAATATAATTATAGGATTGCGGATTTCCTAATCACAACCCCTAGGTTACACTTCGTACACCGTTCAAATACTATTGACTATTATAGGTACCTTATATTCCGTTAATAGAATTCCGTTTACGTTAATATATTCCGTATATTATCGTTAAGACGATTTTTAGAGGTGCCTGCCGATATTCGTAAACGATGTCAAATTATAATATTAAAATACCAGTAAAAATAGAATATTTACTAGGTTGTTACTCTTAACTACTGTACCTATGTAGTCACATTTAGATATATGTTATAATTGTGGTCGTGGTGTAGGTACTCCCATATTACCCAATGACGGATGTTGCTGTAAATATTTTTTTGAACGTACACTTTAAACCACCGAACGTTTGACCTTAGGTATTTAAATTTTACCGATGCACTGCGAATAAGAAGAGGTGGTGGAGGAGGAGAGGTGTCAATGGTCACAAATAAAATTACATTTTTAAAAATATATTTTGATATTCTGCAATTGTAGTATTAAATATATTTCAAATGTTGTTCCTGAAAAATTCACGAATGTGTTCTTAACATGTGTGCGATGAACCATCTAAATGACGTAACCGATAGAAGTACCTACTAGATTTTCATCATAAAACAATAACATATGAACTACAATAATAATTATGGTATTATATTATTACAATAGGGACCTACTACGTTTTACGGTTTTTCACACTCTTTACGAAATCATTACTCAGTATAGTATAATAAACAATAATAGTATACCTAACTTTGTACCTATCATAATATTGTCTCGATGTTGAATAATAATTCGTTTTCATATATTTTCTCGATGACATCCGCAGAAAATATTTAAAAAATATATGAAATATCGTAATACGTGCACCATAATATATAGGTGGCATTCTTGCAACAGTGCAGAAGACCACACGAAAAATGTAACTTGTAAGTTTTAAAGACGATATTATTACGTTCTAATAACTCGTTTGGCGCTTATTTTATCGCCCCCGTGGTTCATCCGTCCGTCAACTATATACGAATAGAGGAGCCGACTTCACGGCTTGCAGGTTTATACAATATTTTATACTATATTAACACGAGAGGAGAAAATGCGACAAGAGCTGAGGAGGTGTTCGTCGTTTTTCGTCGCCGTCTGACATATTCTAACCTTGGTAATATCTCGCATCTCCGATGATATCGACATCGTCATCGTCATCGGGACGTCCGTCGTAAAGGTTTTCGGCGACGTTTCTCTGAACACCGTTATTATTTACACCGACGACACCGACCGTTAAATCGTTTCCGCCGCCGGTCGGCAACAACAACTGTGGCTGACCGATTTGTGGCACGCTCCCGCCCGCCCTGTTCAGACGCTTTTGCAGGTACTGCGCCAGTATTTGCTGCGTAATGCTATTCTGCCTCACTAAATCACCACCTACACACAACAAACAGACAAGAATATTTCAAGAGTGGATAACATACATGGTATATTGTGATTCGCATACATATATATTCGGTAGGTATATATATATATATAATGATAAACTACCAAAAAGTACGAGGTAAAAAAGTCCTAGGAAAAAAAGTTTGAGTAAAAAGTCCGTGATTAAAGAGTGCGAGGCTTAAAAAGTCCGGCACCTATAATTAGGTTAAAGGAAAAATACTATGTGATGCTCAATCAAACTTCCAATCAGTAGGTATTAATATAAATTGTATAACTAAATGATTTACCTGACGAAATGAATGTAATAATCAAATACTATTACTTTTATCTTAATTATCTGGTTTCTCGAGTTTACTCGTATAGCCTATAGATACATCCGAATATCCGATATAGTTAGTAATGATAGAGATATCTATAGATGGTAGGTATGTCCACCGTGTGGGAAACTGAACAGTTATCATATTTGTCAGTACCTATAGTTCGACATATGTGTACCGGACTTTTTTACATCGGACTTTTTATTCTTCGGACTTATCTACTGTGGACTTTTTAAGCCTCAGACTTTTTTTCCTAGGACTTTTTTACTCCGGACTTTTTTTACCGCGATTCATATATTATATTAGACCACGTCGTCGGTGCGATAATAATTATTATTTTAATACAACAACTACAGTAATAATAAATAATATAACGATAGTAAATAATACGATACGATGACATTATATTTTACAATGTGCATTTATGTTCACATTGTACCTATCTGCATGTTTATAACGGTATTATTATATGTAGGTTATCAATTTATTTTATGAGCGTATTGCACGCGATGTTACGCGAGAACGGAGTTAAAAATGTATTGAATAGAAGGTACGCCTGCACCTACTTTTAGCTACACTTTATATATTATAGGTATAGGTAATAGGTACTGCCAGATAAGGTAATCATGATTTTCATCCCCGCTGTATTCTCAATTTGAGAATTTATTCGATATTCGTGTTTTTTGGAATTTTTAAGATAGTATATGGGTACAAGAGGACTCCTCGAATCCGGTTTATACACCAGTGACGTATACATGCACACATAGCAAATTTAGGAGTTCAGCATAACCGATTTTGTGTTTATGTATTTAGACATTTAGTATTAGAGTTTTTATAACAATGTAAAATATTACATTTTAAAAATCTTATGACTCACTTCATATTTAAATTTAAGTATAAGTATGAATGCCTATGAGAATGTAATCTAACCCAGCCCTAAATAATATTCTTACCTAGAAATTTGATAATGCTACTAAACCATATTTATAAAATTATGAATGCTTAATTATGATATTATGATAATTGGTTTGGTAGATGTAGGTATACATAAACCATAAAATGGATGTTGTATTACGTCTAAATACTTTAAAGTCAGAATATTTTTAAAAATTACAAAATTCTTATAGATAACTATTGATTAGGTGCTATACTCTATAAGCAATCATAGCCCCCAGGCCCCAATATGTTGTAAGCCTATCTGCCTATATTATCTTGGAATATTATCCTTATAACTTATTACATAAAACTTTTTTAGAAACCACTCATCGTTTGACTTTAGATTTCTATTAAGCGGCTACATTAAAATGTTCAAAAGAATATCTTTTAAACAATTTACAGTAAAAAATGGAGATTATCATTTGATAAAATCAAGTTTGTATTGCACGGCACACCTATTAGATTACATAAATATTTGAAATATTTGAAAAAAATATGGTCCTCTGGTATGATAAATAATTCCAAAAATAAGAATTCGAATAAATATTTAAATTACGGATATTGCGGTGGTGAACCCGAATGGTGAATCACTTTATATAGTTGTCATACATAATATTATAATAATATGTAGGCGGATCAGCTTTATGTTCGTATTTCACGCTATATGTTACGAGAACGGAGATTAGGTATGTCGTAGGTACGTGAAATGTATAGAATAAGACGTACTTAGCCACTATATTATATTGTATAGGTATCTATATAATAATAAATAGTACCTACGCGACGTTTGAAGAAAAATTCGTTACGCCAACGAAATATATACATACACACAATGTGTGAAATTTATATAAATAATGTGAGTATTTTCTAATTATATATAAATCGTTATTACTATAGATAGATATATGTATAATACGAGTACCAGGTATATGGTATTATGTGATCGAACCACTTTAAATAGACGATATAGGATATAATTATTACTGCATAGTTGTTATTATGATGACAAAAAGTAGATAGACCTAACATATGGCTGTATATAGATTGCTATATTATATCATAATATTATGATGTACATATTATGCACATTTTATTTGTTGAAAGTCTGTAGGTACAGGTGGTCGAGTTTTTCAAAAATCGACGCAACAAAATCAGAAACTCTTAAATGTTTTAGGTGTGTATTATACATATTATTTTATACGCTCTAGGTATATATTCTATCCTGTACACTCTTTAAGTATATTCATCACGACGTCGTGTTAAATCGACAACCTACCTATTAACTGCTGTCTTACGGCAAAGGCCAAAAACATTGCATATTATTATATTATGTCGGTGAGCAGTGGCGTGTTGACCGTGATTTTGAAGGGCAGTTGACCGATATAATTTTGTAGGATAGCAGGTGTACCAGTGTCCAGATATCGATACATAAGCTTAATATTTATTATTATCACGAATTTAGTTCGTGATTACTATGTATATAAATAGTAATTAATATTTAATTTACAGCGTCCAAAATAATCAAGCGATACATTTTTGTCGTACGCGCAAAAGTCGAGTAGTGATAGGAATAGGTCATTCCGAAAAATGAATTTTCCGATAAAATATTTCACTACGTCACGCCACTGTTGCAGGTAAGGTATACTACTATACTAGTGCGGGTAACTTCCCTAAATATGATTAGTCTACACACACACACACCACATCTGTAACTCGCTATTATATGCATTATAAATCAATTTCTCATATCGTGACAGCAATTCAACAGCTGTTGTGTTATAACTCCTGTGCAGGCTATATTGTACATATTTTTTTTAAAATAATATCAGAGCAACGCGTATCTCGAAAGTTTTGTAAAAACTTCTAACAAGTGCATTTCTTACATTTCCTTTCATCGATCCTATTATATACTATTGATCGTCAATCAATAGAAACGTATATCATTATTTGCATATCCATAAACCATGTTGTCGAGTAAAATATTAATGTACTATTCTATATATTATTATGGGCACCCATCAGACACTTTTTAATATAATATTATCTAACTTGTAAACACAGTGAAAAAACGTATAAGCACGAAGTGATTGTTTTCACTATAGATAGATATCCGTAGGCGATCATTACTACAGTGCAATGTGTGTTTAGTGTATACATTATTATACAAGTATTTAATAGTTGTCACTGGAGAAAAGTTGAAAAGTTGAAATATATACGCGAGCCATTTTTTACTTCAATGTGTTATATTATTTTTTCACGACTATATTGATTTATTCTCAATTCTTAAGAATTTAGATACAATTATTCATTTAAGCTATTGAATAAAAAATTTGGAATAACAACGACATTATCCGTACCTACAGTATTATTACGCAACAGGTTAAACACTTATTAATTTGTTTACGGTTTACAATAATGTATTATAATAATAAATTGTAAATCGTTATTTTGTTGTACCTATAGATACTACCTTGTAACTTTAAACTATAACTGAAGTTTAATACCTATAGGCTACATACTGTTATAGGTACTCCATCATCATTATTGTGTTGTAAACCAAACATATTACTATGAACTAGTACATTGTACATGAAACATGGACATTGACTGTATAGTAATATTTGTAATCCATGAAAATAGAGATAAAATTACAAATTATCGATAGGCAGGTACTATAATTTAATGTGCATATAAATACATTGTGAAAAAAAAATATAATATACTAGCTGATCTCGTGCACTTCGTTGCCCATTTAAAAAAATAATAATGCCAACTCTATATGAATAATAAGTTTTATTTTATAAATAACGGTTACAATATACTAAGTAATATCGCTACAACAATATTCAATTTAGTCCCACTCGGCGTTGCCTGAGCCAAATATTAAGTTAAGATTAACTTCAAGTGATTTACATACATCTAAATCATCTAGGTGGGAAATCAACTGCATTATATCACGGACAATATGCGAGCAGTATATTATCAGGTAGGGATTCCACCTGCGGTGGATTGCGGACCCCATGAGGTGCGTGATTGAATGGAAACAGAAGTAGGTAGTTGAAAAACAGTACAGAGTTGTCATTTTGTAACACCACTTGCATATTAAATTTTTCAAGCCGATCCCGTGCACTTTTTATTTCATTTTTAGCTGTTAATCTAGGAATTACTGGCAGCGTTTGGCGAAAATCTTCAGCTATAAAGGGAGTTCATTGATATTCCATTTTAAATCTATACATATATATAAAAATCGTCATGGCACACGTATCTCGCACATCCTAGTGTGTTGAGTAGTTTTGGAATATATATATATATTGTAATATAGATAAATTGACAGGTTTTACTTTTTGGAACAATTCATACCTGCTGACGATAAAACACACACAAAAAAAAAAGGTCAGGTTACAGGTAGCTGGGAGCCTACTATCGCGGTCGGTCACGGGAATATCCGAAATACACCATGAAAATAAGCATGTAAATTTTAATTAAATATTAAAAAATTAATTCCGAACATTTTCATACTCACTCATCGTTTAAACCTTCTCTGGACTTCCACAAATAATTTAAGACCAAAATGAGCTAAATCGGTCCAGCCGTTCTCGAGTTTTAGCGAGACTAACAAACAGCGTTAGATTTTTATTTATATAGATAACTGTTACTTTATTCGACGGGCGAGGAGACGAAAATGTCGGGGAAAAGGAAGATGCGGTAATGATTGATGAACGACCTTAAATTACACCTAATAAATAATAATAATGATCGATGCAATACATAATATTTATTATTAAGCTATAATTTTTTTTTAAAATTTAATTGAGGTCCTATGCTCTCAACTCACGGAAAATTATTTTTATTTTAAACAACTTTTAAGTTAAGTAATACGCATATACACACAAAATGAAACGTTTATTTTAAAAAATATTCTTAAGCGAGGGAAATGTAAAATCATTAATAATTATAAAAAAATAGGTGGTCTACGTCTACTTATATCGCATCTCGTATTGTATTTTATTATTACCCAATTCAAATCAAATAAATACTTCTTTATAATATTGCATAACTAACAAAATGTATGAGTATTATAATAATATGTACATTATTGTACATGCAATTATTTTACATTCAAGAATAGGTCGGTACACCATACATAATTTTATATAAAATATTTTTCCTATACAGGTATACATGTATAATATTATAACTACCTATATAATATATAAGTACCTATATACTCATAAACAAACAAATAGTAGTTACAACAATCAGTAGCATCTAACGGAATTTCTTACTATAATAATCTGACTTTTTCTTTCACTAATTCAAAATACCAATTCAAATTATAAGATAAAATTTCAAAAAAAAACTTAGAAAACAGTTATGACATTATTTAGTTTAAATTTATAATTTTGACTTATACTCCGCTACGGAATATTTGATTTTCTCGTCTTGGGTATACGAAAACTATACACGCCCATATAAATGGATACCTCTATAAGCATTGTTCACAAAAGTACCTATTATAAATTATTATAATATTACATTACACCGAACGGTACTTTCTCTATACCTACTACTGTATATGCTAGCATTATGAAAATGTGTGTAAAAAAAAGGACTCTTAGGACCCGAATTATTTTTTCATACTTATATACATATTATACATATACAAATTATTATCTTATGCAACGCACAGCGTTATAGCGAGTTTTAGGAGCAAATAGCTATTAAATTATATTACACGCGGACTTATGGCGTGGTAGATGAAAAAAAAACCATTATTTGATAATGGACAATACAACAATAATGTCGTAATATTCGTGGACATTTTTTTTTTTTAATCTGATAAAATTTTGTTTGTACCTATTTTAAAACAATATTTAAAGACGATAATATAGATACCTAATATATATACCGCGATAATGAGATCGGAGACAAAATTATAGGTTCGTGTAATGTAAAAAGTACCTATACTATATCCACTTTCTCTCGACGACCCGCCTATATATATATTATACTATATACGTTCGACGGAGACACATATTTGTACACGAGGAAGTTCTTCTTTGATACCGGTTGGATGTCACATTATACAATATAGCCAGTTGAGCGGCAATAAGCACACACACACGTTTTATAACTTTCAGTATTAGTTGTGGTAGTGAGATACAGTCGGGCATATTATTATGAATTATTACTGGTCACGACCTTCAAACCCGCATGTACGTTTTATGCGTTTATCCAGTCGTTTGATATAGATACACATTACACATAATATAATAGGTACCTAGGTAGGTAGGTAGGTATTAAAGTCGTATAGGCGCCTCTACCATCACAAATTAAATACCTATACAACTTTTTATTTAATCTGTGCCTCTACCAAAGGCAACTGCTCTGCTTTTTTTTATTTTATTTTTTAGTTCAATAGGTAAATGAGATGAAGATGAATATAATATGACTTGAATGACTTGAGGGGGAACGGTTCAGCAACAATACTTCCTACTTTGATGGGGACTTAGCATTTCAAACGTAAAAACAAATACACGTTTTCGTTTTAAATATTTAGATTTACCATAAAACTCTTCCTTTCGGACGTTCGCACGCATCGAATAAATATTAATCGTCATTTTGGC
The DNA here is from genome assembly GCA_022818045.1 of Neotoxoptera formosana. NCBI lineage: Eukaryota > Metazoa > Arthropoda > Insecta > Hemiptera > Aphididae > Neotoxoptera > Neotoxoptera formosana. The sequence continues at coordinate 34,616,852 of CM040631.1, read as the reverse complement.
GTTTAAAATAAATGCCCGCGCAGTCGAGATTGGTGTAATGTTTTATAATCGTGCACATTATAATATTATAGTGGGCGAACAAAGTGTTTCACGCCTATTGTTTAGCACGCGGATAATGATCGTGCTAAAACAGTTTCGCTTTGATAAATTTGTGCGACGAAAACCGTCAATTATTATTATTACTATACGCAGAAAGGTGTCTCGCTGCAGTTATTTGTATTATCATAAGCGATTCTATGCGAGTTGCGCAGCGTATTATTATAAACATCAAATATCATATTTCTCACCACTACTGTTAACATAATCGTAAAAAGCTTACAAGATTTTGTTACAGAATCGTATGTTTTATATTCAGTTATTTCATAATTGTATTAAATGGGATTTATACATCGAATGGTGACGATGTGTGACTCGCGGAGTTAAAGATTAATACGAGACGGAAAACACGGACATTTCTGAATATATTACTAAACGTATATTATAATGTTATTTATCATAATTTTTATGAGTAATTTTTCAAATTATAAAGTAATAATATGGGTGACTGTCTGAAATTTATGAAATAGCCGATATTAAAAACTTAAAAGAGATACTAACATTTTTTCATTTATTTGGTTAAGGTAAAACGGCCTATAAATAACTAATAATAATGATATTATACAACCTATTCGTATTAAGAATAATTACAATTAAAAAAAGAACACGTGAAAACAAAACGTAATTAATATCAATAAAATTATATTATCGTCTATATAAGTCTTTACTCCATTACGTCTATAAACAGTTACCATAAATTAATGTGTGACGTAATGATGATTATTTAATTGGAAAAAATCTGGACTTGAATTAATATCCGACTTGTTTAGTTGTGCACTAGTATGTCTTGTCTTAGAGCAAAATTTAAAAAAAGAAACTCGTTATTTTCTCCATACTAATTTTTGCACAAATGTGCACATTCATACATATTGTTATTTGTTTGGACAAACTATAACAGAAACATTTTTCCTTTCTACAATGCATTTCAATAAAATGTTGTCAAGGACCTAAACCAAGAGACAGAATAACTAAATAACAGTTTCTTCTGTTATAGGTTAAATATACTTGTTTTTCACTCCCTATATCTATTTTTAATGGATACTTCACTTTATTCATCCTTGAGCTGTTGTACATTTTACTTGATAATTTTTAAAAGAACAATAAAAGTAAAAGCCTCATTACTTTTATATTGACTTAATTACGGCAATTACATAATAATAATATTATGTAAGCTACGTACGTATTTCTATTATTTACAATTATTGGATTATCGAATTGAATGTACCAGTACCTATATATATAATAATATAAGTATATACATTTTTTTATTTAATATTTTTTTATATTACTGTTAAGTCTATAGTAATAAGATAATATATTGATTGCCATTAATAACTTGAACGATTAGCCATTAAGCATTTTAAACAAGAGTATCGACTGAAATATTTTATAAAGAAAGTCGAAAAAAATTCTTGTGAACGAGAGAAAGCTGAATGAGATAAACGGATTTTTACTATAGAGTTTACACACTGCTACCATTAAAGACATAAGTGTTAGTCATGAGGTACTCATTTATAATATTTTCTAATTGGTGAAGTAATAAGGCTTTTAATTTTTTATGTTTGTGTACTTTATTTGGTTTTGAAATATTTATATTGTACCTACCTATATGCGCATAAAATAATACGATATTGAGCTTATGTGAATGAATGATGACGTATTGATGTTTGCATAATAATATATATTATAAAATAGCTGAATACAAATTTATTGTAATATTATGTAAAATGTATTTTTTATTAAATCAATGTAAGTGCATAACATGACTATGATGATGAAGGTGAATTTTAGAAAAACAATTTCATTGCAATTAATTACCAATTCCAAGTGTTTATTTATTTTGATTTATAATATTAGTTATTACACTTTTTGAAAGTCGTTATAAATTCGAAAAGTGTATTGGTTATTGAAGTATAAAGACCGTTATAGGTACTTATGTCCTCTTAAAAAATAAAAATACTCAATTTCCTTAAGAAATAATTATGTTAAGTATTTCGTATGTATAATGTTACATGTTTTGTATTATTTTAAGTGTATTCATTTATTTACCTGGTGGTTCGTTTAGCTTATGGCCAGCTCTGGGGACGATCGTCTGACTTCGAGTTGCGATAAAACACACGGACAACGTCAGGAAGAGTATGATACTCCTAGCAGTATCCGTCCAAGAATTCATATTTGCACGTTTTAAACCCCTCTGGTATGTCTTAAAAAATATGCTTTAAAACTGGAAATGACTGGACGACGATTTTTTTAATACTGGACAGAAGACTTGGGCTCGGTCGGAGCTAAGACGACATGAAAAAAATACAAAAAAAAAAAACTAAAAACGCAATCGACGGTGTGTGTTTATCGTAACGATCGCACCTGCACGGCCGCGGTGGTACAGGTTAGGCACGGTATAGGTGCTGGTAATATCTGGATAGTTCGTCCATTTCGTATGCACGATTATCGTATTCTAGTTGTGCTGCGGCGGCGGCGGCGGACGGTCGGTCGTGTGAGGAGAGGACTTTAGAAGGAGAAATTGTGTTATTCCTCGGCCGCCTCCGACGGGTGGGCAACGTGCGCGATGCTGCGAATATAAGAGACCACTTTCGATCTCCTGCGCGCGCGATACGCATGCATAAGCGTTCGGCGTCAAAAACCGGTATACGCGGAGCCGAGCACACACACACACACACACGCCCCGGATATCAATCGGGAGGTACGACTCCAGTGGGCACGTATAATAATAATAATAATAATAATAATACTTAAACAGAGTACCAAGTGATAAAATATATAACTCGGTATGATATTGTGTGTTTTTGTTCTGTATAATATAATATGGTCTCATCTCATTGCGCAGAATAAACGTGTATATTATTATTACCGCATTATTATTCCGTATATAGGTAAGTTTTTTCGGGTTTAAAATTCTGTAGGTATATAGCGTGATTTTATACTTAATTTATTCCCCGCCGAGTGATTCGATCGATATAATATACATTATATATATATTATTATGATGTTACTGTAGATGTCACGTCACGACCACAAACGTAAAAATATAATACACATTTTATGATTTGAATAATCGTCCCGAGTTTTCTTCCTCGAAATAATAATTTGACAATCTAGAGAATTCCACTGCAGCGTTATACAACCGGTTACATTATATTATAATATGACTGCAAACGAATTACGAGGGTGATGGGTGTTGCAATAATCAAATTTCATCACAAGGCAAAGTAAAGTTTTTGATTATCCTAATATTATTTTTGTTCGAAAAAATTAAAGTTTCGTTTTTGTATTACAAACCGCGATATACCCATGCACTATGCATTTTGTATATAATACATAATAATTATTATTGTTTTAAATAATGATAATATAATAGACAAAGTCGATTTTAGCTTTTCATTTATGTTATAAGGTAGTTATCGATGTTTAGTCTAATTTAGACCCAACTAAGTTTCAGAAGACGACTGTTTCTAAAATTTAAATATTTATTAATATATGATAACGTATATTATTAATAAAATTACATATTTTTTTTTTTATTATATTTTTTTTGGTAACCAACAATACTCCAAACGTTCTTCATAGTTCCGAATTTCAGATATCTTATCTAGATGCTACTTTAACTTGTTATTTATACATTTATTACAAATCGAAAAATTTTGAAAACATTCCAAAAAATGTTCCGCATAAAAACGAGTTTCGGATGAAATCATAATATGTCGTTCAGTCATTGGTTTTAACTTTTAACCAGGTATATTAATAATATACCTTATATCGTTATAATATATTCAAACTCAGGATCTGCACTCTGCAGTATTCAATCCAAATTTTTAAATTAAATTTCCTTTTTTGGTGGTATAACATTTTTTTATTTAATGTATTCACGTATGATATTTAATATATATATATATATATACAATGTTTTAAGTACTTTTTTTCAGCTAAAATACCTGAATAATATATATTATATAACTACATTAATGTTGAATAAACGGTTTTTTTATAATTTAAAAAAATGACATAAACATATAGACCGGATATAGAAACTTGATCCACGCTGCGCAATATTCGATGTAGATGTAAAAGAAGATCCTCGAACGTGCATAATATAATAAGAAACACGCATACAATTATTATATAGAACGGTCTGCCGCCCGATCACCTTTACGACATTTTTGGTCTTGTCAAAATTAAATCTGTCAAACGAAAGGTAATAATTATATATTTAAGCGTATACGACTTTAAACAATATAATGTTATGTAATATTTCAAACGATTCGGTTTACAAAATATCAATAGCTAATAATCACTATAATATGTACCTAGTTACAGCGTAAGTTGTAATAATAAAAATAAAAAAAAAACACATTTATATAGGTACTTGCATAGGACTTACATAGGTAGGATAGTAACCCACCTGGTAGGTTAGTTAACTTACGTAGGTATAGTAAAATTCTTTAAACGTTTTAAATCGTTTGCCGATATATAATATACCTACTGCTGCTGCTGCTGCGTTATAGCAGCAATAAGGCATAGCGATTTAGCGATTTATCACCGACCGTTGCTTTCACGTTTAAAATAATAACAGTACACTATGTGGCTTGTGGCCAAGGTGAGCATAGATAATAAGTGAGCAATAATAATGTCCAACATTATATACTCAGTGCACCCAAGTACAATGCGAACTCTGTGATCCGCGAGTACCCGAGCCCGCAGGCCGTGCTGTAGCCCATCCTAAAACGCAGTTGCGAAGAGCGTCCGCATTTTTGTGTGTACGATGATGGCTATTGTATAATAATAATAATATAATAATATATAATTCTATACGTCTTACTATAGACGTAATATACTCTTAGCGTTGCTAAAACACAACCGTTCTCTCTGTATAACGAGCAGCCTACCTATTTTATGTCACGGTAAAATTATTATAATAACTATATTATCATAATGTGAGATACGGTAAATCGTTTTGATTTAATAATATTAATTATTATATTATTATAAATGCACGCGAAGCCACGACACAACAGTCGACACACAGCCGCAGTGCCTTGCAGCAGGTAGAGTAGGTAGGTAGGTATCCTGTTGGATATTTTATAATAGAATTATGTTTGCGGTGTGTACACTACAATAGTATATTAAAATATGTTTTCGTCGTAAATAAGCGCATACGATTTGCATAATATACTGACTGTAATAATTATAAATAAAAGTTACCCATGTGTCAACAATGAAGTGATATTATAATCTATGTAAAATTATTATAATATTTATATAACAATAGCACGCATGATGCTGCAGGATTATTATTAAGTATATAATGAAATAATCTTAGCGTTATTATTAATCTAATTAAAAAAAAAAATGCATATAGTTCTGCATAACTAATATAATAATTATTGTGATAAACAAATTTATATTATAGATACATTTTCTTATTAAGTCTTAATATTATATAATATCTAGAACCTGTATCTGGACCCCCCCCCAAAAAAAAACAAATATATGTTAAATATACATAATTATACTATGAATACAAAATACGAATACGCGCCAAAAAAAATTGCTGAATATGCAAATGATTGTACACATAAAATGTCAACAATATTTTGTACAAATTCCAATATATTTATCAAAATATTATAATCTTTTAAAGAATGTGTCTTATTATTATATGGACATATTATAATATTTACAACTATTGACTGTTTAAAAAAAAAATACTACTGTCATACGATTTAAATATTTCAATTTAGTTTGTTTAATTATTAGAGTCTTATATATATTCAATTATTTTAACTTTGAAATGAGTTTCAACATTTAGTTATTCCCATGTTATAATTATTCAAAACGTCAGCTGTTGTTACGGTCTATTATTTTTACAACTTCTATATAGTTTTTTAAATCTTGTAAGCCCTAATGTTTATCAAATGCATAATTTTATGTTACTAAGCATAAATAACATCTTATTGAATTTGTTGATTTTTTTGTGTGTAGTTGCATCTTCTTAATATATAAAACCGAAAATTGAAACCTTTGATGCTAATGTTCTCGGAAGCTACTCAACCGATTGTCTTTTTATGAAAGATTATTCCACCGAGAAGTTCTTATTGAAAAAAAAAGTATATTTAAGTATAATTTAAAGAGGTGCTCACACAGAGATTTTAAAATTCATAATGAAAATCGAAAATTTCTATTTTGTTTATAAATCGTTGCTATTGGTTACAGTTATTAGTTATTAGTTTTTCCTACGTAGGTACATATTATACGCTAAAAATTCTGGAAACATTGAAGTGCTATTTTTGATGAAATATATATGAATAATCTCTGTTTATTTATAGGGTTGTCAATGGTTACATATCTTATAACTATTATAATTATTAGTAGGAATATGGCATATACATATTTTTAGAAATAAATTTATAAAAAAAAAACAATTCTTTGGGGCACAGGCCACCATTAGGATGTTTTCGTGTGCCTAATATTTTGATATCACTTACTATCTATTATTTCATCTTTGACTCGTGCAACGCTGGGTGGTACAGCTAGTATATACGAGTATATATATAGTTACTTACTGATATAGGTAAGTACACTAGTGCCCTAGTGTCGTACCAATCAATAAACTTGTCATTTTCCTATACAAACACACCTATAATCACCGATATATACATCATTTATAATACGGCTTATATATTCACTATGTATGCAGTATACTTACAACTTATTATAATATCCGATATATGGGTCATCTCTTTCAATTGTCAATGGGTGTTATTTATGTGCTACACTGCTGCAGTTGTCTGCCAGTGTTGATATTCTATACATTATGGTATACGCCGATATAGTTTACTATTGTACATCAGTTGATATATAAATCGTGTAAATGTCAACCGCCTATACAGTATAATGGACGAATACACAATATATATACATACTTAAATAATAAATAAATCCAGGCTTAAGACGCCTGCTTCACAGCTCACCGTGAAACGTGGTTTCTGGAAAATATTCTAGAGCTGAAGTAGTTGGTTGAACCGCGTGGTTATCTATAGTGGTTAACCATGTTTTTTAATTTTTATGCTAATACCTTACCTATTCGCGTATACCGCTCTTATGCCGTGTAGTAGATGTTTATCCTACTCGGACCGTGTATTCATACATATTATCACTTTTCACGGTGAGCCGTGAAGGCGCCTTTACCCCATATTATGTGTTATGAGATTATGACTTATGTCACCATTCAAGTTGGATAAGTCTGATTAAAATTTTAATCGGAAATATAGCAACTTATGCGTCCTGCTAAATATGAATACAGTAGAACTTCGATTATCCGAACTAATTATCCGCACCGCACCTAGTTCGGATACGTGAAAGTTCGGATATTGGAAATTATTTTAATAAATACATTGTATGTATGCGTATATATACATACGTACATATTTACATTTATTTAATTCATATTATTATAACCCTTATATATCACCAAAAAAAAAAAACGTACACATTTTATCATTATATGTATTTGAATTACATTATTTAGAATTTATTTTTATTAATTAGGTATTTAGATTTTAGGAGCATATACGCATTTATTAAATACATATTTGACATATATTTATGATGATATTTGACAAAATTATCAATTTTCATTCGAAGAAAAGCTGTGATGTTTGGATAATAGAACATTCGGAAACGCCAATTGCAGTTCGGATAATATAGAGGGTTCGGAGGTCCGGATAATTGAGGTTCTACTGTATTATGTTTAATTTTGTCTAAAATGTAAAACAAGCATTTATTTTCAATTTTAGAAGTGCTTACGTATAGAATAAATATAATATATTTTTATATTATAGAATAATTATATACACGAGTATTGAGTTAGGAGACGGGTCTGTCATGATGTAAAGCCACATTGATAATATTTTAAAAAAAGTAACGATTTTAAAAACTAATATTATAATTACCTATCCTTTTTCTATGATTTTCACTACCCGCCGTTTGAGTATCAGAGGCTTATTTAAACTGTTTGCTAAATTTTAACACAAATTTAAAACGTCGTCGTCATTATGATTACTGTATATTACTTTAAAAGTATCCACATTATTATTAGCATCGTTATTCCGTAGTCCATTTCACCCCATAAAAAAGTCCAATGACATCTTGTAATGACCGAATGATCGAAAAGCAGCCTTGGAACTCAACCATCAAATCGGATCGACTTTCATCTAATTCTCAGCGTTCATTTAACCACCCACGCACTATATATATATAGTTTCTAATATTAAAATTTAAAATGTACCATTACGTCACGTAGTTATGATTTTATACATTGTTCCAAACATTCATATTTATGTTAGCAATACGATCGGCAAGAAGGTCATTCGATCTTTCTCAAAAGTCCAAAATTTCGTTATCCCCATTCAATTGATTAAAATCTAACGAGGCCCTGGTAGCAATTGTATTTAGCCCGCGAGTAAAATTTATAATTTTTATAAAAATAGACATTATGTATAAAAACCTGCTGGAAACAGCGGATTAAAACGTGTGGACGAATTTCAAAATGTCGTATCTTTGTTGATAAAACCTCGTAATTCTTACGATAAGTCTCGTTTAGCGTCAATTGTACAAATTTATAGATTACTTAGAACTGCCGAATTAATTTTATAATGAGGTGTTATCGTCATCGAAAATCAATCCTACCATTAATAAATTGGTTTATGGTATTATAAAATTCCAAAATCAACTTTTACTTTGTATTTTTTTTTATATGATTTTGATGTGTTATTACTTTTTAGTTATTACCATCATAACTTTGTTTGTATATACCTTGTTAAATATTGATATACCGAGTTAATATAACAATAATTGTTATATAATTATTATGGACTCAAATAGAGTAACTTTGATATGGGGACCACAAGTTATTGAAATATATGTGTGGCTGTGTCTTTACTAAAGTATTTTTTAAATTTAAATAACAAATTTATTGAAGTCAGCATACAAGGATTTGTGTAAAACATTATCTTTCACTTCTTATCGTCTTACTGGACGGCCTTTCGTATCACACTGTCGAACTTTGAATGTTCTCATATGTGTATAACTAGCGGTCTTCAATTCGATAAAATGTCTCAACGAAAAGCCTACAACTATTTTTCATTGTAATATTGCAAATTAATTAATTGCCGTGCACGTTTTGGATTTTTTCGAAACAATACTGCAATATTTTCGCGATTGTAGTTAGCCTTAGATCATATTATACTTGTATATATTATATGATCTAAGAGTTTAATCAAAATTATTTAACTATAATATGATTAACTTGCGTAATTACTAATAAATTCAGAGTTACTTATATTACTCAGAATAAACGTCGGACATGTGGCACTGTGATTAATTTATATATTTAAATAATTGGATTACGTGCGACAGACTTGAAAGGATTACCTTATTTCCTATAAAAAATACATGTGCACTCAAAACGTGTTGAAATAATAAAATTATTTATATACTAAAAAATGACAACACCACTATTCCTCTGACGAGCATTAATTGAATATAATATTTGGTGTGTTTCAATAATGTTATTCAGCCTCATTATATTATATTTCTTCATAATATTCTTAACGCGATGGCTGACGTACAATATACATTATCAACGAAACAGATCTGGAGGTTATCCTAGGAAATTATCAATATATATTATGTTAATAGAAAATATAATTAGGTATGGTTTTCAAATTTAGTCTGAGATAATATTGATAATATCTAATTTTATTACTGTCAATAATAATAAATTCATTGACTTTTCGTGTTTTAATATTTAAAACTGAATATTTCATTAGTATATTATTCAATTATTTTATTAAATTTAAATAATATAAACACACAAATTAAACAATAGAAGTTCAAATGTATAGGTATACATATAAATACGAATATTATTATGAAACAGTTTGCAGAGTTCTACACTAGACGTGATTGCATCACTATTACATCTATTTATGAATACATAATACATCAAAAAAAAATATTAACATTTTATTGTTGATTAATTTGTTTGAAACTTGTTTTCTGAATTCAGATGATGTAATATTGTAATTTTGAGTAATTTTATTTGTTCGTGTTTAAAGCTTGTCAAGTGATTTGTTAAATTTGATAATTGTACATATTATAAAACTGACAAACGATGCAGTCACAAAAGTATTTGATATTATTTAAGTGTATTTTATACTTTAAGTTGTTTTATTGTTTTTAAAAATAATAAAAACCAGTATTACCTTAGATTATATTTTAGTTTGACCTTTGGTTATTACTTTAGCTAAAGTCTCCAAGCTAAAGTGTTGTGCTCGTAAATGTTAATGCTTAAAATTTAACATTGTATTTATATAATTAGGTTTCGATAGATAAGTACCGTTTAGATTACATAGTCAAATAGTCAATATAGTCAAGCAATAATAATTGTATTAGGAATTGAAAGCGTATAAGTAATAATCATTAATCAAAATAGTAAAAATTAACGTTAAAATAGAAATGTATAAAATAAAAACATAATAAAAACAAAAAACACACTAAACAAATCGAAAGACGAAATAATTTAGTTAACAATTTGGTAAAATAGATTTCAAAGATAAAAATAATGTTTGTTCTTTAACTTATAATAAATAATATTATTATATATTATAATTCCTATACGAATAAAAAACAAAAGGAATAAATCTTTTATAAAAATCGGGAGGATAAAATGTCTAATTTTTTTTACTTACCTACTCTAAAATATAGGTATCAATGTTATTACTTATTATTATTCAATTCGATAAAAATGGTTTGTTTCAGTTTTTTGTTTGTTGATCTGATTATTTTTTTCTTTATCAGAAATCACTCATTACGGCCTTATTTTTTTGTCTACTGACAAAAATTAAACTTTTTTTTTAGTTTTTATCTTTTTAATTCTATGACAGAATGTTGGTCATAGTGTTTTATTAAAAATGTTCTTACAGTGACTGGATAAATATTTCATAGTTTAATATTATAGCTTTGTTTGCGAATGGACGACATCAAGTTTTTTTGAGAAATTAGTTGTAATGCTCGCTTGAGTGTTTTGTTTCTGATGTTGAAAGTTTGTAGCAAAAAATAGTACATTTGTGTAAAATGTGTTGCATAACCGAAACGCCTTAGGTTTTGACCAAGTTCTAGGAAGTGAATTTGATCATCCATAGCTGCAGTCGTGTGGATTTGAATTTATTTCACGTGGAAAAATTTAGTTTGATTTGTTTATATCAGTTTGGTTAAAAGGTAAAATAGTACTTACCTTAGGACCTAAGGCTTATAGTTACTCAACAGAAGTTATTTTAAAATGGAATCATAAAACTATTATAAAAGTAAAAGTTTTATTAAAATGCAATAAATTAGGCAGAATACAATGTGAAAGAGGAACTTAGTTCCACCATTTTTTGTCGGTTAAAAATGTGAAAAAAAAATACTACTCTACCTATAGCAATATATTATACCAATTATATACAATTTTGTTTTTATCACAACATGAGTTTAATTTCCAGATTAACGACGAAAAGAAAATGTCTGCAGTCTATATAGGTATACTAGCTGTCCCCACCCGGCGTTAACCGAGTCAAAGATGTAATAAGTAAGTAAGTGCGATATCAGAATATTAGGCACACGAAAAACATCGCAATGGTGGCCTGTGCCAAAGATTTGTTTTTTTTATAAATTTATTAGTAAAAGTATGTATATGCTATATTCCTACTAATTATAGTAGTTATAAGATATGTAACCATTGACAACCCTATAAATAAACAGAGATTATTCACATATATCTCATAAAAAATAGCACTTTCAGTTTTTCCAGAATTTTTAGTGTATATGTATGTAGGAAAAACTGGTACTGTAACTGATAACTAATAATTGTAACCAATAGCAACCATTTATAAACAAAATACAAATTTTCGATTTTCATCATGAATTTCAAAATCCTTATGTAGCACCTCTTTAAATTATTATACTTAAATATATTTTTTTGCAATAGGAACTTCTCCGTGATATAATCTTTCATTTAAAAAAAAATGTAGACAATCGGTTGAGTAGTTTCCGAGAACATTAGCATCAAAGGTTCCAATTTTCGGTTTGATATATTAGGATACTTATAGACTATTATACTTTGCGTATAAATATACACAAATCATATTTACATAATAATATTATGATTATTGTATTAAAGTATATTTTCAATAATAACAGTTAATGCAATAATACCACGTACTTGAAAATTATTGTCGATAATATTTTTAATAAAAAATATGCCTCTTGCCGCTCATCCCGGAGAATATATATCATATCTACAACACCACTCGTGACAAATATCATAAACAAATATGACAAATAAGATGACAACTTATCGCTCAGTGATGTGCGTATTATAATATATAATATGAAAATAATACGATTTGTATAATATCGTCGTCACTGCGGTGGGATCAGGTAAACCGTAAATCAGTACCGTTTTACAGCCAGTCGACAATCGCGATGTTTCGCAGACACGTCAAGTCATCGGCGGCCATCGCAGTAGTGCTGCTGCTCGCTGCAGTTTCTGCTGCTCACACTCTCATCGTCACACCGTCGACCAACGCCGCCGCCGGTACGGAGGCTCATCGTTCCAGTAGCTCGTCTACGACTCGTCCTGCCGTTAACCGTCTCGACCCAGGTTAGTCAAAGACAGCTGATAATTTACACGATACGTATATTATAACCACGCATTTGCCACTCCAAAAACGTATAATTTCTTTTGGCCGCCACACGTGCAGGCTGCGGGTAAACTCACAGTAATCGTTGTTTCTCTATACCCCCTCCCCCGAGAGAATCTGGAAACGTGCCCCAACCCATTCGCATCTCCTCTCCTTGCGCCAAAGAGCTGTATAGTTATGACGAGCAAATCCTTATTCGATATCATCTACTCGGTGTCAAATATTAAAATACGTCGTATAGCAGCCAGCGGGTGCACTCAAGACGCATTTGAAATGATAAACGAAAATACGCTACTGATAGTACGTAGTAATATGATATAATATTTTCCAAGCCATAAATAAAATACATATACGATTACGTCTCCCATATCATCACTCTAAAAAGTTATCACGTAGAATGTAAACTGATCATATTTTATTTATCCAACTAATCCGGCACTCGTACATAAATTTCTAAAGGCGTGTAATCTATATATTATGAAATAATGTTATAGAAATTATTAAAAACTATTTATTGCTCGATTATTACATCATATTTATACAATTACCTATATAGGTTAGGAAATAGGTTTAGGTATATTATATTATAAGTATAGAAGAACATAAAATGATCTCCTATATACAAGTCCTAATTCCTAAAATAGTAGAAATTATACTCATTTATTCAACGAGACATTATGTAGTTGATAAGTTCAGGAATTTCCATTACTAAAAGAACTTATTCATCTCAAAAACAAAATTTAAAACAATTTGTTGATATAAAAATTAAAATATTATATAAATAGTGCGTATTTGTGACACAGATTAAAATTAACTAGTTAAAAAAAAAGGCAGACAAAAATTAAAATAAATACAGACGGTTGGTCTATCGATTATCATCGTTAATATAGTCTATGTATAAAATTCTCCTCTACGAAAAAATTGGCGACTCAATATTACACTAGACATTTTTGTAAACAATTATTTATTTATATACCTACATTTTAAAATAGTCAGATTGATATAATACTTACTATAACAAATTACGTTATAATATTTACATCCAATAAATAAAATTAATAAGAAATGCTAAAAAAGGTTATATAATAATGTTTTTCACTTTGTATTTTATAACAATTCTTGACATTATTCTAAAAGTTATATTTTTATATTTTTATGTAGGATATTTTTTTCGCTAATGTTACAACACCACGCTTTTCATCTATAACAACTTGTAATCTTAATCTACTTCACACTTGAAAATAAATCAATATTCAATTGAATAATAACACGAAGAGTGTTTATAACAATATAACAAATTGTGAAATATGCTTTATGACACAATGCGCCAAGTTTTTCTGATACATTTCAAACATATTATCTTATTCAGTAAATATAAATAAATAATTACACTAAAGGCATAATATATAGGTATATCATAAATTTCTATTAATTTTAATGTCAACATTTTTAAGCATAAATTAAGCTTATTATATGTTTTGACTTTTTAATAATATAATATATACAGATTACAGAATGATTACTTTAAGAGTATACACTCATTATCAACAAACATTTTTTTTTACATAATTTGAAGACGATACATTTTTAAATTTAACTTGTTTGAATGACAACATATATTTTTAATTTCATATTCGTAAGCAAAGTATTTTTCTAAGATTCCGGTGCATACAAATCGAATTACAAACGAATGGTTGACGAGTTATAATAAGTACCTAATACAATATAATAGCTATTATATAAGTGTTATAATAGCAGTTGAAAAATATTTAAGATACATAGGTATGATTTTTTATACGCATTTAAAGTTAAAATGTTCACAAAATTCATTAAAATTTCGAAAATTTACAAATTATTTTGTAGTTTTATAAAAATGTATGAAATGTTTAATTTTTAAAGCTTAGGATTAAATATGTAAAAGAAAGTCTCTCATAAGTAAATAATACTGCAACCAAAAAATCTAAAAAATAAATAATCACAGTTAATTAGATATTTTTTTAGTTATTTTTTTGTAATTTAAAAATATTATTCGTGGGTACTTGAAACTTTTAAAGTATATCAAATAATAAATGTTTTTGCAAAAATTAATTCAATCCACCTTATTTCAAATAGAACAATACAAAAAATTAAATGAATTACTTTAATATTATCATAAAATATACTTATTACTTAGTAATTTGGCTGACAGACCGCCTTCGCTCAGAATCGTTTTTCGTATACAATGATATAATAGCATTAAATTCATGCTGTATCAATACACGAGAACTTATGTACAGAAGAGCGGTACCAATTTTTTTAATTGGATTTTTGTCCTATTTGTTGTGTGTTTTTTTAACGATGGTTTTTATGTCTGTTGGATGTTTTGCTTTGGGTATTAAAGTACAGTCATTGGTACATTAGTCTATGAATATTTTTATTCATATGTTATCGACAAAGCTAGGTAAAGTCTAGGTAAAGCTAGGCATTACAATTGAATACTAGGATTTAATATTTATCATCAGTAAATGCTGAAAATCAAAATTTATTCGAGCTTTTACTAAAAACAATTTGTACTACCTAAAGTGTACAAATAATGACAGTAAAATTGATCCATAACAGAAAAATTTTATAGGTTCTTAACTAGGTACCTCGTGATTAAAAACGAAAAACTAATTAAACTATCTAACTATATTAAACTCAATTATATATTTATATATTAGTTTATTGACTATATTTATTTTGTTTGAAAAATATAACTATACATTATTAAATTAAATTACTTATATATATTTAAGTTATGTATGAAAATAAAAAAATTAAGAAATTAAATATGATACTACATCACAATATTTAAAATTTGAAATAATAATGGTTTAAAGAATTTAAAATTTAGAAATGGATAAGCCTATTTAATATATTTATTTTGGGTAGATATATTTTTAAAAGTATGATAATGCTTAGTAATGTATTAGTATTATATGTATAACAATAATAATTGTTATTATACGTATTAATATGCAAAACTCGTCAGCTCGTTCGACCTATCATCGGGATTGGCTGTGACGAGATTTCCCATAAGTTATTTTAACTTGAGGCCACTTTTCACGTTCACTTCAGAGTTCAGATAACAATTGCATTTACAAATTCTCACCCATTATCAAAATGTAGTATATAAGGCGCTCCCTTTTAAAATAAAAAATTATAAAATAATAATAATTTAATATAATATGCACACAACACATTTCACAGTAACACTCATCCGTAAGTTTTACACTTGAATTGTAGAGGATTACCTCCGTCAGCGAACGTCGATAACACAATTTATCGATCTTAATTTAACTTATATAAATAGCTTTTACTAACACTATTTCTAAGTCCTAAGTTGTACAAAATGTTTCTTATTAAAAACCCAGATAAAATGAATTATTCTTTTCTGATTTTTCTGTGTACGGTTAGTAAATAACTAATAATTAGTCAATACTTGTATTAACCAGTAAAGCCTAGATTTATCTATAATGATCTGGTTTTGACGGTAACATATAGATAATTTGTACGTATTGAATGATTATTATTTTATTTTCAGGAAAGGATTTTACAGTAGAAAATGTTAAAAATAGAAGTCTTACCCAATGTGCAAATGTCCACCGTTCAATCGATGAATTCCCTAGCGATTTCTTCACCGAAGAACAAAGACGTCACGGAGGCGTTATCATTCACTTAATCCTGGTGTTTTATGGGTTCCTATTCATAACGTTTGTTTGCCAAGACTATTTCCTACCATCAGTGTTATATATATGTCTAGGTATGAAATTACACATTGATGGGCGTTTTTGATCAATATTATTTTTATGTGTCTGAATAATACTGAGGTAAATTTGTAGGATTAAATATTTAACCGACAAAACATGCGGGTTATAGAATTTTTTTAGTTTTGATCGAGTTTTTATTTATAAGTGAAAGAGGGAGGTGGGATAATAATAATACATAGTAATACATAGTCTTATTAGGGCCTTATCCACTCCACAATATCTAGCATAATAATTATTTATACAATACCTACCTAATTTAATATAATTAATATTATGTCTATTCACTTATTAAAATATATGACACGGCGTCGTGAATAGGCAATTTAGCTACACTACTGTCGAGGATTCATTCATTAATGTCTCATAAATTATTATTATTTATTAGTTAATTTGCTCAACGTTGTAGTGCATCGGGTTTATTATAATGAACAAGTAGCATCATGATAAATATATTACCGTGTGAAAAGGGTTTTATTCGACGGTGTCACACTGTATAATATTATACTCTTATGGTTGTTTTCCAGATCTGGGAATCTCGACGGACGTTGCCGGGGCGACTTTCATGGCGGCGGCGACTTGCACGTCGGAGCTCATCGTCTCCGTGATCGGGACTTTCGTGACCAAGTCCGACCTGGGCGTGGGCACGGTGGTAGGCAGCGGCGTGTACAACACTCTGGGCGTGTCGGCGTGCGCGGGCCTGGCAATCTGCAGCCGGCCAATCGCGGTGGAAAAGTGGCCGCTGATCCGGGACAGCTGCGTGTACGCGACGTCCATAGCCGTGCTGGCCGCCATCGCCGTGGACAACGTGGTCGTGTGGTACGAGGCTCTGATCCTGGTCACTATGTGCTTTGGATACTTTGTCTTCCTGTTCACGCAGTACAAGCTCGTCGCGGCAGTCGAAAAGTGGAAACACGACAACCGTAAGAACAGCTGATGACTTTGTAATATTATTTTATTATATTCTATCGATCATTATAATATAATGTCACATCAGATATGGCGATGAAGTTCGGAAGGTCCCCCCGCCATCATAATCGAGGGTAGGTCGGGGGCATTATTTCGGTTGTCGGTGATGGACTATACGGCAAATATTTATCGATTTAACGGTGTGAAAAAACATCAAACGATTGTTGGAGGTTATAGTAGATGAGACCATATTATTTATCCAGATAGGTCCAGAAAATAACGTGTAACTATTAATTAAATGTTTATGATGAACAGGCACGTAGGGGCTTAGAGGCGGCCCAGCCACCCAAAATATGCAGTGGTCACCCTATTATATTGTTGAAGAACCCAAAATAATTGAGTTGAAGAGTCGATTCAATATGCATGTTATGTATGTTTAATCAATGTTTGAAGTAAAAATAGTTTAACCATATTTTAAAACTTCTACTATGATATTTGTTATTACTGCATAATTATTTTTAATGCCGTGTTCTATATGTTAACACGACGAATACGAATATGAACAAAACAGTTTTAATACAATTATATAGCAGATATACAAAATCTCAAATTTGAATAAAAATAAATAACTTTATCGTTCCATTCAGAATCTAAAATTGTAATTACACATCATACTTATTATTCGATTATTTTTAGGGGGGGAGGGATAAGTAAATGTTGGACACTCAAGAAAAATTAGGCCACCCCAATTGTATAATCCTAGCTACGTGCAAGACGACGAAACACATATATTTACATGTTCTTATATTTGACTTATAGGGATATCAGTTTTTGAATGTATCAAACGATTAATATTTTGTAAAAAGGACGATTCGACGGAATCTCAAAATGTCACACTGCTGCAGAGAAGTGATACACAGAAACGTCAATATGGAACAGGTTGGTTATTAATATTGAGAATTAAGGTACGTTTTCTCTATATAAGTCTGTAGGAATCTCTGCTTTTGGACAACATGAGCATACTTTACGAACGGACTTTATAGATACATTCCAAAGCTGTCAAATTATTGGTCATCCAATATTATTGAAAAACAATACTGGTAATATATTACTATATAGCTATTAGCTTTATTGCACGACTTCATCCGGGAAAAAATTAACAATCATATAAAATACGGCACTCTTTATATTTTGGTTTTAGTGTACCTCAGTTTACAGGCATGAAATTATATTCAATTAGGTAGGTATAATAACAATTTTATTTTCTGTATCCGATGAAAATCATATACAAAGAAAAAATATTCGTTTTTTATAACCAACAAATCTCTGCGTGCCTCTCTTAAAAATGCAAAATTTAAAAATTGCTTTTGAGGGCCACATTCTTGGGTGTAAGACTACTTAAGTACAACATTTTAGAACCATAGTGCTTTAGATTTAGCTGTGGACTAGGCTGTGCTTACACACACACGCTTGAGCAAAAATTGCCTATTATTAATAATAATATAGATAGTCTGTGCCTATTAAATAGTCGAACACCAGCTGCAGTTGCAAGAAGGCGAGTGGGCGTCATCGAAAAAAACATTAACTTCGACCTCGATAACCTTCAGCGAACGCGATAAATCGAATGCCGATGAACAAAGTACGGTGAAATATGTGACCACATAATATTATTGATATAATAATATATTGGTTGTTTGTTCGCCACATTCAATCGACTTATTTTTTTGGATTATTGCATAAAAGCCAACAGACGGTTGGTACTAAGCAGGCCTTTTAAAAAAAACCTAATCATGACAATATATTGTACTGATTATACATTTATACTACTAATACGATATATTATTAAGTACTTTGTAAATTAAAATACTTAAATCTACTGCTAATTAGACTTGCCGTTTATTCATTCTAACAAGTGGTTTTTGCGTGATAGCTTCAGTTCATTATAAAATTACAAACATCGGTTGAACTATATGGACTTATTATTCCAAAAAAGTTATCTGATTTTTTGATTATATTTTCGATTCGTAACAATATTCCAATAATTAAGGGCATCTATAGCAATTTTAACAATCTATTTAATACTATCGAATTCTGGTAATTATTTTGGCTACCTAACTTCTTACATTTTTTAACAGATTGTTTTCAAACTGTTTTACTCTTTGCGGGCATAAATATTTTATCATATATGGTAGTATAATATGTAAGCGTTTATTACTAAAGTAATTTTAACTTTTCAGTCTAAAAATAAATCGTTTTATGCAGCTTACATTTTGCCTCCGACGAAATCGTCCAGGAGCAATGTGTTGCAGATCGTCTGGTGGTCGTTCTGCTCGCCGGTTAACTTTGCGTTGTGGGCCACGATACCGGATTGCCGGACAAAACGAGCATTTTACCCAATCACGTTCGTCGTGTCCATCATATGGGTCAGTGCCATCACGTACGTTTTGTCGTGGGTTTTAACGATATTCGGTAAGAATACAAGTAAAACGTATAATGTACGTGTTGCACGGACACTTGTTATCTATACATCGATGCACTCACGTGCCTTAATGAGAATCAAATTTTAAATTGTATGAGAATCATTATAATAATAAATACTCAAAATAATTTCACTTTTAAATAAATTAAAAAAAACCTACTTGTGAACGAAATAAATTTTTAAAAAAATTGTCTTCAACACATTTTCGCGCTTAACCATCCGTTAATGCTGCAGGGGAATCTAAACAATATTTTTGCACTGAAAGTATAATATTGTAGTATCGATGTATAATAGCTGTTTGAAATTTACACCAACTCCTGGTTTAGATGAGAGGGGTACTCTATATTAAAATTTATATCATTACTCTTATACCTATATCCTTATAATTTATGAATGCGTTTTACTTAGAATTCATCTCTATATTAATATAAATATGTTATGTATAACACACAATTATTGCTACACTTTGAGTGCGTATACTTAGGTAGCGATTTTAAGAGGAGTGAGTCTTGGGGGTCAACTGTATATGAGGCTAGATTAGCTCAGAGACGAATTCAAGGTTGGCTAAGTCGCTAGAGGTTTGTAATTTTTTTATTAAGTCATATTTGGGTCGGTAATTATAAATATGAATATTATATTATTAAATCTATTATTTTGTAATGAAAATGGGTGGGCAAAAGAAATTAGTTCTGGATTGCAAAAATTCTGTAGACATATCCGTACATTACACCGTACCTTGTTATTAAAATTGTGTTGTAATGGTTTATATCTCAAAAATATAATATTATAATTTATTCTTATTTATCGGTGCGTTTATATTACTTCACACCACTATTATAGGTGATACGTTTCGTGTCAGTGACGTAGTCATGGGCATAGGGGTCTTGGCGGTCGGCAGCAGCATCCCCGAAGCCGTTTCGGGTATAATAAACGCACAAAACGGTAAGAACTAAGAAATTGTACGTAACATTGACGTTATATCTATAAAAATTAATTAACTTATAATAGTAATTGAAAGTTTCATTTATTACTTTATGCTGTTGCTTATTTTTTACTTTGTTTATTATATCCAATACATGATACATATTATATACATACAGGGTGATTTTAGTCACCTATAGTGTCAATTTTATTTACGCTTGTTGAACTCGAATAATAATGAGTGTTATAGAATTAAATCGATCACTCCGTACAATACGTATGTGCATAATATATATAATATACGAGGTGTTAAAAAAGTTTGAAAACGGTCATATTAACGGACTAATTATAGCCTATAGGCATGAATATACTCGCATATATATAGCAATGAAAAATAACACTGCTATACATTTATTAGGTAGGTAAAATATTTAATCGCTTCATTATATAGTTATATCATATTATTGTTGAACACCCTGTATGTATATAAAGTTACTACCGGTGTACCGGAGCTTATAATATTATGGTAATATAATCTTAGTATATATAGTCAGTCATAAAACCGCGGTAAACTCTATTGTAACGAGGACGACAGACGTGTCTTGTAAATCACATACTATTATTACCTATATTTCTGAGGACTATAACTCTTGCAGGCGAAGGGTCCATGAGCATCAGCAGCGCGCTGGGCTCGAACACGATGGACATACTGCTGTGTTTGGGTCTGCCGTGGTTCGTCAAGTGCACGCTGCCGACGTCGATGAACGGCGGGCCCGTGACACTGCAAACCGACACATTGTTCTTCAACTGCATGTGCATGATCGCCAGCGTGGTCGTCCTCAACGTGGCGGCCGCCATCAGCGGGTACAAGATGCACAGGCCGTTTGGAGTCATGTGCCTCGTCGGACAGATGGTTGTCATTGCGGCGTTAATAATCAACGGACTGAAGGTTGTTGCCGAAGAAGATGGACCCTGTAGTTGATATTATTATTTTTATTTCACTGCTGATATACCTATAGTAAACACTAAACGACAGTATTTATATATATGCATTTAAGTTCATTCGAAGCTCGGATTTGAATGCAAAATTCATTATTTTTTGGGCGTACAAAGCAATGTTTTTCAAGTAATAGGTTATTTATATTACAAGACCCGTTTCAAAGATCAGAAACTTTTATTTTGCATTTTTAGCAGTTTTGGGCGTTTTTTGAGCTTTTTTTTTAACTTTTACGTAATTTTTTAATTTTTGTTATACATTAGTACCTACATTAAATACATTTTTAGATGAAAGCCTACTGGTAATTCAAAATATTAGCTCAAGTATTATATTATATACTTAAATTACCCGCGTTTTTTCTATGGAAGTTAAATAAGATGACTTTTTTTAAATGATGGGGCCAAAAATAATTGTCAAAATCTTTAGTTTTGAAGTTATAATGACTTGAAATTGGCAGTTTTCGTATTTAATTTATATACGCACAACTTCAGTTTATCACGTCTTTTAAGAATTTATATAATTTTTTTTTTTAAACCTAATTATTTTAATGAATGTATTTATGTGTGGATAATTAATGTGAATAATTGAGAACTTCAATTAGTGTCTAAATCGTTAAAATTAACGTTTTTCGTTAATATTTTTTGAAACCAACATTTAAAAAAATTTCAATTTACTTAACTTTTGCAAAGAAAACATTTTTGAAATAGCATATTATGTTCTATTTTCTATTACAGTGCAATTATACCATAGTTCGTATCAAATACCATGACAAATTCTATACTATTTGTTTGTATTCGTATTTTAATTCTGGTACTTTTCGGTTATCCCGACTACTGCGAGTCTCAATTCTGTTTTCTCGTACAAGAATAACACGTCACGACTGCGGCCAGTTCGCTCGATTACCTGTTGCCGACTAAATAGTAAATACTAAAATAGTAAAAATACTAAATAGACATTTTTATTGTCTACTTAATAGTCATTATTGTAATTATTCATTATAAAATAATTATGGATCTTTGGAGCTTACCAAAATCGAACAGTGAAAAATATGCCCTTGAATTTGTTCAATAGAAGGGTTTACTTCGAAGCCACTGTGAATGCAAAAACGGTCATAAAAAAAAATATAGGTAGATCCTTTGTCAAAAATGAAATTTTTTGGAAATTCAACATGAAGACGTATTAATATTGTAATATGCTACATGCGGTAATTGGTAATTGGTTTGAAAATAGTCGTTATCTTTTTTAACAATATTCCGATTAGTCCGATTTATATATTATATTGAGCAGAATTAACCTCCATTTAATGTTGTGAAAAGCATTTTAAATTTGAATATGAAATCATTGCACTGTTGTTGATTGGAATAATAGTATATTTTTTTAACTATCCATAACTGTCATAATTTTAGAATTTTTGATTTGACATTTTGATGATTTTTTCAATTTTTTGTTTTATATTATAATTTTTTATCTGTTAGAAAAAGAACAAATACCAATTACCACCTAGGTAAGTACAATACGATATTATTTTTTTTTTCTATGAAGCAACTAGCTTAAATTAGTACCCTCAAACCAATATTTTCACATTTTATACTTATCCTTTTACACGTGTTAATTGGAACAATTACATATTTTTTTAACCCTCCACTACTGTGATAATTCTAGAATTTTTGATTTGACATTTTGATGATTTTTTTGTTTTATATT
Source organism: Neotoxoptera formosana (assembly GCA_022818045.1). Classification (NCBI taxonomy): domain Eukaryota; kingdom Metazoa; phylum Arthropoda; class Insecta; order Hemiptera; family Aphididae; genus Neotoxoptera; species Neotoxoptera formosana. Next base: position 34,593,203 of record CM040631.1, on the reverse strand, counting down.
ATAATTTTTTATCTGTTAGAAAAAGAACAATACCAATTACCTATGTAAGTACAGTGGCTGCATGATTTTTTTCCTGTAAAGCAACTACCTTAAATTATTACCCACACCAATTTTTTCACATTTTATATTTATCTTTTTACACATTGTAAGTGCAGGCTTTATAGTGTATATGACTATGGTAGTATAAATAATAAGCTAGTATAGTCAACTATGTTAGGTTGTTCATAGTATTTGTTCTCCAGGAGGGAACACTCCAAGGGAATATGAAGACGGCATTTTACTCACGTTAAAAGTTACGTCGGACTTTTTATTTATTTTCAACCGGCTTTGGGGGGGGGGGCTTTTGGTAGAAAATTGTGATGGGCCAATGGGCTATTACTATTAGCAGCAGCTGTTTAGAATAACATCTGACACGTCTGACTACTAGCGCTCGGCAGCTAATGGAACTACGCCGTAATGATTTGTGACCGGACAACACTGTGTATAAATCATATTGTCGATGACTAACCTGTTCTTTATAATCGTGTGTCCGGGTATATTATCAAATATCAATACACGGGCACCCGGGTATCTAGACACAGCGTATATTTATCTGCCAGCTGCAGCTCAGCCATCTCTAGTCGACTCGACATTTCATGGAGGGATGCCCAACATTTAACACCTAATTTTTCTCGGCCATGATATAATCAACATAATATTGTTGTGAGTAGTTGTTGGCGTCGTCTACTACGTGACACGTGTCACTAATATCATAGAACAATATCAGCCACGGGAGCGCTAGTATGACGCGAGAAAGTGATAATTCAATAAGAACATTTATGTTCAGTATTTTTGGCTGATTACTATAGGCCGTTGTGGTTGTGTACTTGTGTAACCATTCTATCTACAACCGTGCCCGTGGTTCGTACTCTAGATCAACAATGGAGTTAACGTAAGTACTGTTTATAAATATTAAAAAGTAAAAACACATTACAGCCAAGACTAGGAATTGAAAATGGGACTGAATTTATCAAAATTCAATATATAGTACCTAGCATTTATTTCTGTGATTTTTATTGACTAACTCATTACTCAAATGCTACGACAGTGGAACGAAATTCTCTTTCCTCTACCGCATCACATTAAGGGAAAAAAGTTCATTTATAGGTATAGTTTTTTTTTTGATAACTTGTCTCTGCATCACTAAACATTCAAAAACCATTGATTATTGTATACCTACTGTCAGTGGTACTCAAGTAGTTTTTAATATTCAGAAAGTGTTTTTTTTCCTTTAACCACTATTTTTCTTACAACTATCGGTTTATCGAATGAAATATCAAATTATCCAGTTTGAATCATAATATTAAAGAAATTTCATATGTAATTTTTGTCTCAGTCTTATTAGTATACAAAATACAAATAATCGTTGAGTAGAACCAAACAATTTATTCAGTATGTTGTGTGCTTGTTAGACTGAAACAACACAGTGTGATAGTTGTGACATCTTCTTTAAGTATATTTTTGTAAATGGAAGCATAATATTCATTCATTGATTTAATTTCTAAATTGTATTATATTTCATTTAGACATTTGGGTATGAATACAGGATCTAATGTTGTTACTTGTCCGTATAACCTAGCACACAGAATGCCCGAAAAAACTCTAATGATTCATTTAACCAAATGCCCTGACAAAGGATCAAAAGCAAACAAAAATAAGAGGGTATGTTCATTCAATATCTGCCATGTGGTGAATTCCCTTTATTTATCTGTAAGTTAATTAATTTTTAAAAATCTTATTATTTTTTTTTTTTAACTTTTAATACTATCTAAATTCTAAATGCCAATTAAATTTTAGGCCCACGAATCACAATGCCCTGATCGCCTGAACTATGATCAAATGATATATGAAACCTCCAAAAAACATGAAATTAATTATACCGGCGCAAAAGAAACAATTAATGATCAAGGTGATGGTTGGGGTGAAGTAAGTACCTAGTTAGTAAATATTTAAATATACATTGTTACATCATTCATGTCACAATGAATGTATAATAAAAATTCTGTTAGAATGGCCTTTTAGAAATTACAACTGATTTATATCTACCAAATGTGAAACTTTTTTTTTAAAAGATTTAATTAAATGTGCTTTAATAATATATATAATCTTGTAAGCTAATAACCTTGTTGTTGATGCTGAAACAATAAAAAAAAAAAAAATATATAATATGTATTTACTCTATATATCCACAAGATATTGTATACTTCTAACTTTTTCATAAAAATCTATTAAATCGGTTAAATCTAACACCATGGTATTATTTATATACTATAGTGATGGTTGGAAATCTCAATTTTTGTAATAAATTTAAATAACTAAGTAATTAACTGTATTTAAATTATTTAATTTTTAGGACCAACCAAACCAAACCATCCCTGACCAAAGTATGGCCCAAACAATTAAACAGTGTATGTTTAAACTACCAGCAGGTCTCACAAAATCGGAAAGAAAAAGATATCGTGCCCAAGGACAACAAGCATTTTCTAATGTTGATGCCTCCTTTAATCCAAGTTCTAGCATATCTGATGTAAGTAAATCTTCAGCCTCTTTTAGACACCAGTCTTGGTGAGTTTCTGTAGGTGCATGTGGTATTAGTTAAAGATAAAAAGAATGCTAAGGTTTGTGCATATCTAAATTGCAAGCATAAATTAAATTTAAAAGAATTTCATTATTTTATGTAAATAATCAGTCACCTAAAGGTATTTTTACATAATTATTTAGAAACTTGGTATGCTAATCAGTAATCCACTTCTTAGCACTAAAATATTATACCATAGTTGTACACTGTCATTAAAAATAAAAATAAATGTTATTTTATAGCAAATATGAAAAAAAATGTATTATCTTTACTAAATATTTTAGTGTCAGTTTGTTTTTATACCATATCATTTTTTTAGTATTTTAAAATTTAGAAGTTCAAAATTAATTTGAACCTTATATTATCCTTCTCTGTTATTGATACTACACACATTTTACTAACAAACACAATTTTTTGATTATTGACCAATAACCATGTGTTCTAAGTACCTCCTACACTATCAGTGGTACTTTTGACTATAGGTGGTCCATGAAAAACCTCCTATTTCTTGGAGAATTTAGAACTTTACCAATAAATACACAAATTTAATTCATAACTACAATATTATTAAAACTTAATATATCTAGCATTTTACTGGAAACCTCAGTAGATACAAGTTAAGTAAACATCTATTTTCTACTTTGATAAGCAATTGTTTTATTTTTTTTCCAATTGGTGTATGTTTTTGTGTTGAAAACGATGACTCGATTAGATTTTAACAATGTCTATACTCTATTCAAAATAAGACCGTGACCAGGCGGCCGAGTTGTGTGCATGGGCGTGGCTTTGTTCTGTGGTGTTGCCTCACGCTGCTCCGTGGTGGGGACACAGCGCTGACCGTCGACAAACGAAAACTGGTCGCCGCCGGGTCACGGTCTTATTTTGAATAGAGTTTAGTTATAGTGCTAAAGCTTTTTTATGACAGTCTGTATTTTATAAGTCGTATTATATCTTAATTTATTACTAATAATTGTTTATTTTCTTCTTCTATATTTTTAATCAGGGCTTCAAACTTAAATGATTTTTTGTGATAAATGGTTTTAAGTTTTTCTTTTATATTTTTTCAGTTTAAAAAACTGGTCAATATTGATCCTTTGTTTTTGGTTATTTAAAACCGGTTGATTTTGTTTTTCTTTAAATATTTATTTTTAATAAGAACTTATAATATTATGTAAGTATAGCATATTATAATATTTACTTGCCACTATTTCCAATTTTCTTTAACCATAACAGTGTATAATTTGGGGCATGAATAATATTTTTGTAATATCGCTGGCTTATCTATATGGCTTGAATATTATTTATTAGTGTATAATCTTTTTGTTTAAAATTAAAATTGTAATTTTTAATTAGGTTCAGTTATCTTGACTCCTATTAAAAACTACTAAATATTCCACTGCTACATACTCTGTTTACTGTAATTTGACCCACTTCCGTGCATGTATATTAGCCTCTAAAACATTCAGAGATCGATGGTGTTGTTCGTCGTAGTAGGCAGCCGCCAGCATGATGTCCTCATTAGCGCTTCAAGCACCCGACTGGTTTTTTGTCGAGCGAGTGGGTCAACTTACAGTAAATAGAGTATATAACTACTTATTTCACTTAAAATTATACTTTTGTATTATTAGCATATTCAAATAATTTTTTGAATACTTAATATTATTTTTTATGTATTGTTTGCTCTTATAGTAAAACAACTTTTTAATACTATTGGCCTAAATGACTGCTACTTAAAATTTAACATAAGTAATTTTTTATTTTAGAGACTTTATCCTTCTACATCAATTAGAAACACAAATGTAAGTATTTTAGTTGTTTATTTTATTATTATATTTGCATAATTTATTTGTAACTACTCAATTTTAATAATTAGAGTATTGTATGATTTACATTCATTGAACCATAGTATAGTGATAAGTAGGGCCCAGAACTTGATGACCTAAAAATCTTTAAAAAATACACAAAAAAGTGTTAAAATAAATTATAAATATCAAAAAACAACAAAAATGACTATTTAATGAATGTGAAAAATGTTAATTTTTAAAAATTTCTAAATATAGTCTATAAATCTATTCTTGGTAAACCAATCAAATCAAAATTACAATAACACAGGGGTTTCTCACGGTCTAGGCCACGTCTGCGGTCTGCACTGGGCCCCAAAAAAATTAAAACAAAGATACAAATTAATATCGATACGTAAATAATTGAAGGATTCTGCTATACCATATAATGTTGTTTTTTTAAATATTTAATTTTATCAAAATAATATGGAATAAAACATGTTCTTTCAAGAAGAAAAATGCAAATATACCTACAAAAGTAGAAAAATGCATAAAATACACTAAAATTGTTAAAAAAATGACCTTACAACTGGGAATTCCCCAAAAAATGCAAAATAAAATTTGTACCATTAAATTCTGCATGGCACAAGTCAAATTTCTATAAAGAAGAGCCTCGAATACAAGCATTAGATAAAAAGATGCAAATGCATCAAGTTCCGGGCTCTAGTGATAAGCACTGTGCTTCAGGTCTTAAAGAACTTTTATGACAATTATTAATTAATACCATAGAGCTAAAGGATACAATATTTTCTTTACATTCACATTTTATATTATGAAGTCAATATTTGTTTTGTATTAACAATATATTATATTATATTTTCTGTTTTTTTAGGTTGATCAACAAGTAAAATCCAATGGATTATTTTTTGGAAAAAGACCTAATACATAAAATGTTTTTTGAAATATATTTTATATTAACAATTTAAAAAAATTTCTTATTGTATCAAATATTTAAATGTATTAAACTTTTTTAATTATTAACTTTATAACATTATTAGATAACCTATTATTAAATGTATAATAAATTATACACATCATTTTATTTTATTTTTTTGAATTTATTTTTGTATTGATTTATATAAGATATTTTTACAATATTATCGGCTATAATTTCCTAAATGTATTTTTTAATTTTTTTGATTATATTATTATGTTTGATTGATCATTGTTCTTTTATAACTGTGATTTAATCTTAGTGTAATGTTTTTTTAAAAATAAATTTATTTTTAATCAATTTGTAGAAGTATAGAATCTGTTGCTTATGATATCCAATTAAAAATATGATTAAGCTGACAATATTATTACCTGTATCTAACACAACATAATACATTTTTGCACTCAGTGGAATAAATTTTGTATTAGCTTAATATTATAATTCATCAAAATCGCAAAGACTTGCAATTTATTGTGTAGTTAAAAATGCATACAATTTTTTATACTCATACTAAAGGTCTTAAAATGTTAAACAAGGTTCCACATAAGTTTTCTTACAAAAATTATAAAAAACAAATTGAGCACATTCCAAAAATATTTTCATAAGTGTTAGAAGTTTAAATTTTGCACAATTGTATATTTACGCATAAATAATTACCAATAAACAGTTTTTAGGTTTTTTTATTGTAAACTTATAACCCAAAAAGTATTAATCATAGAAACTCAATACATCCTACCGTAACTGCTTTAATCGTCATTTTATTAATGCATTTTTGTAAATACTTAACGATTTATATGCATATTTGGTAATGTTTAAACATAAATGCAAACATATTATAATAATTATACGTACATATTATAATCATCCGAGTCCTATTAATATAAAATATTATGTTTATATTTGTTAAATTATAATTTGTTACAGATTCTAACGAGTGATGCATGTATTAATTTGACATTGGTGTTTCTTTTTATTTTTAGATTTTAAGCGGAGCAATGAATCTATTGATTTTAGTATTTTACAATTTTTCCTCACCCTTTATCAGTAAAAATAATGTTTTGATATTCAACTTCACTGTCTTTTCTGGTGGGGAAGTGAATTTTAAAATTCTCAATATTTTTCAAAAGCGTCTGGAAATATGATTATATACTATATATACATTATTGTAATAAATATTAAATGCAGTTTTCCTCCAAAATTTAATTCAACCTAATAGGTACCCATTGAAAAATGTTAATTATTCTAATTTTCTCAAAATATGATGTATGAACTTCAAAGCTCAAATTTCAACAATAAGAATTGTGAAATTTTGTGCTTGTATAGTTGTCATTTGTCAGTTGAATATTTGTCTTAGACATGAACTAAGATGTACAAATATTTATATATTTATATAATATTTAAATATCTCTATATATAAAGGAAAGTCTACTTACCAAGGATCAACGCAGAGCCGAACCTATTTGAGTTATCGACTTGAAATTTCGATGATAGATTTTTATAATAATTTCATCTGGCACTAAGAAAGGATTTTTCAAAATTTTGATTTTAAAGGGTTGAAATCGGTAAAAATAATTTTTTACATGCAATTTGTATATCTATATTGATATAATAATAACAATTGCACTCGACCGATAACAAGAAATAAGTTACGGCATGGCGCGGCGGCCCGAGGGTTTCCATCTACCTGGACCTTTTTTTTTTGTGTGTATTTTATCGGCGTGTAGATATAAGTTGTTCCGAGACTATATTTATGAGTTGTATAGAAAATAGGTTCGGTTGTTGGTAAAGTACACTATGTAGAGATTGCATTAAATGACTTGGCTAATCTTAGTTTTGTTAACCGAGTTGTCTTACTATTAATTATTATATAAAGAGACAGCGTTTGTTTGTTTGGTCGCAAAAATCTCAAAAAGTAAACAACGGATTTTAGTTCGGTTTTCACTATTAAATAGGTCTAGACTCGGAGAAGGTTTTAGTGTGGAAAAATTAATTGGGTGCCGAAAAAAATAACAATAATGCAAAAAAAATTAACGCCTTACGTCGTATTCAGCGGAGTTGCCCGATTGCGGCCCGAATTTAGGTAGTCAGATTTTATCCCTAATATAAGTATCCCGATTGCGTCCAAAGACACATTGGTTCATACAATTTTCATTCAAACTATTATCATAATATGATATATATTCATATAAATGTCTCGTTTATGATTATTATAAATAATATACCGACTTCTGAGACCTCTATAAGAAAATTGATAATTTCTGATTTTATTAACAACTATTTACTGTTTGATTACCAAATAATTAAGTATTTAAAGTTACGTACCTAGTATTAAATACTTTTATGTAAATGCTTTAAAAATTTAAAACAATTATTCGTTATTATAATACCAACTTCTGAGACCTTCATAAGAAAATTAATAATTAATAATTTCTTAAATTCTTAATTTTTTAAAATTATTACAAAACAAGTTTTATTTATTTTCATTTTTCAGTATAAAAAGTATTTAAATACATGGTAAGTATATTTTGTATATTTTGTCTTTTAAATACTTTCTGAATGGATGTATTAATTGTATAATTGCATCTGTATTTAAGTATACATAATTTTAAAAGTATCTTTTACAAGACTGCAGTATACCTACGTATCGGACGCAATCAGGATATTTATTTAGTTTTGATAACCACTTAAATAGTATTTCCTAACTACTATGTACGGGCCGCAATCGGGATAGGTAAAAAGGTAAAAAGGGTACTTTTGGCCGCAATCGGGCGACGCCCGTATTCAGTGGTGTCGGGTTCGAACTACAAACGCGTTACAACACTTTTTACCCGACATCCGCCATTAGCTTCGTACTAATAGCTTACAATATACTCGCACTTTCCGTCGTTGTATAAAAAGATGTCTATAGTTGAAAATGTTTCCAACGGGGAATCCCGGAACGGTCACGGCACATATAGGACAGCTATATACATATATAAAAGATGAATAAATTGTAAGTAATACTAAGTTCACTGGGTCAAATTTACCTATGAAAAGTATAGCAATAGCAAAGCGCTGCCAGTTCGGCTATACATTTATTAAAAAAAAACAAATCTTTGGCATGGGTCTTCCGCGCTTCATGGGGTCCGCAATCCACCGCAGGTGGATGCCCACTTGATAATTTACTGTTCACATATTTCCGAGATCCAATTCAGATTACCTTGGTGGTTTGGATGCATGTAAATCACTTGAGGTTAATCACAACTTAATATTTGCCTCGGGCAACGCTGGGCGGGACAGAATGAGAAGGATCAGACTTTTCTCGATATGACGAATAAAAATACATAATGACCCAAAATAAATTGAATATTGTTGTAACGATATTACTTAGTATATTTTAACCGTTATATTATAAAATAAAATATATTATTCGTATAGATTTGTTATTATTAATTTTTTTTAATGGTCAACGAAGTGCACGGGATCAGCTCATAGACCTTATACTAAGGTATATAAGGTAGTATAAGGTCTATGGATCAGCTAGTCTAGGGTTGCCATTCGTCCCGATTTCGCCGGGACACTACCGGTTTTCACTACACAGTCCCGATATTTTTCAACTCCCGGCCGGGACATGGATATGTACCGGTTTCTTAAAATAAGTCTCGAATTTAAAATTTGTAGAATTTTCGTTTGCATTGGTTGGATCCAACACTGCAGTGGAGATAATATTTTCATTAATGAATAGTTGTTGGAAAAAGTCACGAGGTAATTTTTTAGTTATTAAGACAAATTTGGAAAATAAACCCTGCCAACAATTCTATGAAGAATAATTACGAAAAATAAAGAACTGCTCATTCGAGTTCATAAAACTGCAAAATATTCATCCACAAATCAAAAACCAGTAACAGAAGCTTCTGGACCTCAAATATCAAAAAATTCGGAAAATTTATGAAATCGATGATGATTGATGATGCAATACATTAACAAAAAAGATATTATTAAATAAGTAATATTTCAGTGAATATTAATATAAATTTAAAATAACTTTTTAATTTAAGTATTATAAATAATTTTAAATTGTATATATATAAGAGAATAAGAGAATAATAACTATACTATATTATTACTTTTTGTTGTATTTCTAATTATAAAATAATAAATATAAAATAAAATAATGGATATTAATATTTCAATATAAAAAAAAGGTTATTCAATATGTTGTCCCGGTTTGGTGATTTTTAAATCTGGCAACCCTAAGCTAGTCATGTATATGTATATGTATTATAAAATTTATATTATATCAAATCGTGATCACTGCTGTAGATGATACATAGATGATACCATACATGAGATGATACCACAGAATAACAAAAGTTATTTTGTGATAATACTATCTTTCATCGGTGGTGATCATTTTGATTGTTGATAACAGATAGGCTAACTTACTGTAAAAGTGTGAACCACGATTTAAGAATATATTTAATTGAAGATCAGTAGATCACAATTATTATTATTCTCATATTTTATTTATACATTTTTCAAATTTGTGAGTCTTATGATTTATTGATTCCAATTCCCGGCCGTTCCGCGTTTAAATCGAGAGTTGCGAACGCAACCGAAAGACGCTAGGCCCACAGAAAGAACTTTTATTTTGTTCTGTACAGCATCATCACTGTTACTATTGTAAAATTAAGCCTCATGATCGACGATAGACGTTTAAGATGAATAACTTGTCGACTAGCGAAAGAGCATTTAAACTTTTGAATGGTGTCGTGTGTTTGTATAAGCCGGCTGGAGTACACCTAAGTGGCTGTCGCCATTCATTGCTGTTAAAGTTAACACAGGGTGAATTAAGTTATCAACAACAAGAAAACCATTCTATAGACATGAGTATGTACCAATTTTGTTGTTACAGAGTTGAACTTATGCGGTGTTAGATCTCCAGAAAATCGTGTTGTCATTTCCGGGGACACAACAAAAGAACTCAATGTCAAAGTGGAGCCCAGTTATGCAGATAATGTACTTGTCGTTGGTCCCAGGTACCAAACTCAAGACATAAAGTGTATATGGACGACTCATTTGGGAAAACGTGTTTCAGGCGTTTGTGGTATGACTAATCTTAATGTGCATTACCTACATATATGGTAGTTTTCAATTTTTGTATTGTTTTTTTGAAGTCATTGGACTAAATAAGGGCACCAAAATGGCCAGAAATCTTCAACAAAACTATCCGTTACGAACATATCATTTACATGGGCAATTGGGAATTATGACCAAGAATATGCACATTGATGGTCAAGTTGTTGAAAAGGGTCGTTTTGATTTTGTGAGACGTGAAAACGTTGATAAACTTATGTCTACAATACAGGCATCAAATCAAAAAAAGATGTTTGAGTAACTACAAGAACATACATTTTTATTATATCATTTAATTATCTAAATGTACTTACTGATATTACATTTTAGGCTGGCAAATGTAGACACTCAAACTCAAACAGCATATGATTTGGCTACAAAAGGGTTGATTCGACCAGCATCTACTAAAAATCCTTTAATTTATGGAATTAAATGTATAAATCTAGATTTACCAAATTTTATCATTGGTGAGTATTAAAATTAATTGAGAATTTGAAGTATATAAGGTCTTCATTGTTTCTGCATCATTTTAATCTATGTGTTAAATTTGAAATCAATGATAGAAAATCATTGTATACAAAAAACGATTCTGAGCAAAGTTGGTATTAGCCTATGTTACTAAGTATATTTTATGATATTATTGCTATAAAAGTAATTCATTTTACTATTAGTAATACAGTAGGTTAAATTAATTATTTCCTAAAATATTCAAATTCAAAATATAGTTGTGTAATAAAAAAAAATAATTATATACTTTAAAAGTTAGCATGAAAGCACCCATGAATAATATTTTTGAATTACAACAAAATAACAAAAATCGTTACCTGAATTATGCCTATGTATCTTTAATATTTTTCAGCTGCTAATATAAGAACTTATGGAGAATCTTATATTACGTTTTCAAATATTAAATATAAAAAGGAAAATGTTTGTACATTTTTAATTCATGATAATTTGCTAATTTTCTTGATTAACAACAACTCATGAGGAACCTTATATTAAATTTTCAAATTTTTTGACCCTTTAAAAATCTTTTTATTAACAATATTTAAATAAAAACTAATAATAAAAATGTCTTACGCCTATAGTTAGTTTTAAAAAAATTATGGTATATAGAAAATTCAAATATAAACGCGCATTAAAAATTTGAAGTATTTCAATATTTTGTTTTTGAGTTACACAAAAAAACAAAATTTAATTTTGCAAAAACTAACTGTGCATAAAAATTCACTCTTTTCCCTGTTCTCTATTTTTTGTAGCCATAAGGGGGCGGGACACTTTTCGGCCAAAATGAACCTTTCCCTTTTCGGCCATTCCGAAATGACCGTTTTCGGCCAATACACTATTTTGGTCACCAATGACACCAATGAAATATATTTTTCACCTTTTTTTCTGTTAAACTACCAATTTATATAATAAATTAAGTAAAATATATGAAAAATAAAAGTTACATTATATTATCAATTTACACAATATATATAAAATTATAGGGATACTTATTTTATTTTTATTTAAAATAAAAATAAGAATATTATGGAGAATCCAGCATCTATAGGCTAACGGTAGATAAAACGAATAGCTACTAACTAGGATGAATATACAATATCTTTCATCGTTATCTTCGTTCGTCGTCAAGATAAAAACCAAATCAATATTACGAAGTATGGGAGAGGAGAAATAACACAAATAGAATTTATTAAACATATGGTTAATAACTATAAAAAAAATTAAAAATCCACATAATTTTATATTTATTGTGTAAATTAATAAAATAATATAACTTTTATTTTTTATACTTTTTAACTTAATTCAATATATTATAAATTAATAATTGACAATTGTTATTATTATTTTATACAGTCCATTCAGAAAAGTAGTTTTTTGGTAGTTTAACAAAAATGAAACGTGAAAAGAATATTTCATTGGTGATCAAAATAGTGTACTGAATGGCCGAAAAGGAAAAGGTTCATTTTGGCCAAAAACGGTGCCGCCCCCATAAGGTACTGTAGTTAATAATGATTCATACTGTATAATGCATATTCAATCACCAATAAAACGTCATTACATCAAATTATGAAAAAAAGCCTCATTAATTATACAAATACTAGGGAGGGGGGCACCAGAAAATTCCTGGCTTCCCAGTAGGCTTATCCGTCTATGATTGTATTGATTTCTTTTTTTATGAAAGTAAATAATCAAAATATTTTCTACAGTAAACCAGTAATGTGTAATATAGGTACCTAAAAATTCTTGAAAAAACATCATAAACACTATTTATTTATATCATAAAATCATTAATCTTATTTACTTAATATCTATTTTATTTTGAAATTTCAGAAGTTAATGTTATTAATGAATATGAGAATTATTTATTATCATTAGTCCATGAAATAGGATTAAAGTTGAGATGTTCAGCAACGTGTACTGCTATACGCTGTATAAGGTATTCGTCATTTACCATTCAACAAGCACTCCTAATGAAACATTGGAATCTTCAATTTGTATTAGAAAATATGAAAGAATGTAATTCTTCTTACATAAAAATGAGTAAACTGCCATCATTTATTACTGAACAATCCTATTTTGAAACTAATCAAAAAATGACTGGTGTTCAATAGTTTTGGTAAGTTATAAAATTACTATTTACTAGTAATATTCAAAAGTTCATTATTCAAATTTAAATATATTATTATGTAGTTATAAAAACTGCATTATTTATTTAATATAAGGTTACAAATTTGTAGATTAGGTAGCTTTTATATCTGTGTACCTTAATAGTAGCTTAGTTTAATTACGTATATTCTAATAATTAACAATAAACATTAATAATTAAATTTTCTAATATTCTAACATTAATATATTTCATAAATATTTATATTTTTCATTACTCGTTAATTCAATTTTATGTTGTCACTCACTATTTTGAACCTCTTAGTGATTCCAAATCTTGTAATTCTAAGTTTTTTATAAGCCTTTCTAGTTCCTCCAACTTCAAATTATCGAGAATATTATCTTAATATAATGATATTTAAATATTTTATGGGATATTTTATTAATTACTTACTGATCTCGTGCACTTTGTTGCCCATTAAAAAAATTAATAATGCCAACTCTGTATGAATAATATGTTTTGTTTTATACCTAATATAATATAATGGTTAAAATATACTAAGTGATATCGTTACAACAATATGCAATTGAGTCCCACGCGGCTGATACAAATATTAAGTTGAGATTAACCTGAAGTGATTTACATGAAAAACATTACAACGTTGACCTACGCCAAAGATTTGTTTTTTTCTATAAATGTATTTGCAAAAATGTGTATAATGCCATATTCTTACTAATTATAATAGTTATGAAATAATATGTAACCATTGACAACCCTATAAATAAGTAGAGATTATACATACCATAGCAACCATGGTTACCAATAGCAACCATTTATAAACAAATATTTCCATCATAAATTTTAAAACCCCCGTGTGAGCACCTCCAGGGGTTGAACCTCTACCTTTTAAAATTAGCCCATGTCCTTTCTCAGTGTCTAAACTATCTAATATCTATGTACCAAATTTAATTTAAATCGATTCAGTAGTTTTTTGGAGCCTATTCAATACAAACAAACAATCAAATCTTTCCTCTTGATAATATTAGTATAGATAAAATTAAATAAATAAATTGTGAAATATTTATTTATTAATATATTAACTAACTTGAATCTTTGTGATTTTTGAAAGGTTCTTACCACTGTGGTGCTGTTTTTGCAAGCAGACAGTAGTGTCTTGTTTAAATTCAAGAATAAATAGTCAAAAATGATGACATCTGTTTTCTTCTTTGTTGTTGTTAAAAACTAATGCATTTAATTTTATTGAAACCTACCTATTTCATATAAAGTATAAAATAATCGTGTACTTATACAAAATATTGTATACTTTTATTGTGAGTATTGACTTGTTTTTTTATTTTTATGGATTATTTAAAATAAATTGTTTAATTTTTTGTATATTTTGTTTATTGTTTATTAAATCTGAACATTTTTGGGAAGTTAAATTATGTAACGATATGTGTTATAGACTTGTAAAATATATAAAATGCAATAAAATGTTTAGTCAAAAAATAATAGTATTATTAGTTGGAACTACCTAGTTTTTGTAATACTAAGTTTAAATGGTATTCATAACTGTTGGCTATTACAAAAGTATATTTTATTTTTATGAATTAAAGCTAACGAATTTTACAATGGTAGTAACAAATTACATTTTCTTTTATATGGTAATTATAACAGTAAACCGCATAAAAAGCTAGATTACAGATATAAAAAAAGAAAAACAAAGCTACAAGCTCGTTGTAGCGGAGAGACCTGGAATAAAGCCATGTTCATCAATAGATAATGTCGGTAGAATAGCTCTTTCAATTCTGTTGAGGACCAGTTTTTTGAAAAAGTTTCCCAAGAAAAGGAAGGTTAGAAACAGGTCTGTAATTAGTAACTAATGTAGGGTCATCTGTTTTTAAATTATTGTAGTAATTCTATTCGTTTTTCATACGAATGGAAATTATACCTTCACTTATTGATTTATCAAAAATAATGAGGATAAGATAGGATGGAATATTTTTGCATTTATAGAGAAACAAGGCAGAGATGCCATCAGGACCTAAGCCATGGACATTGGATAAAGAATAGAATGATTCCGCAACTTCGTCATATGAGAAGCATAATAATTGTGATAGCAAAAAAGGAAACTCTTGGCATGGCATTAATGGCTGAATCGAGGTCTGATGCATGACTTTTGTAGGTAGAGGTAAAGAAGGAGGCGAATAAATCAGCAACTTGTTGTGGTCCCGAAGCTGAGGGATCATCAAAGTAAACTTTGTTGGGAATGGAGGGAGTAGAAAGTTTGCTACTGATAAAATACTGAAATTCCCATGGTTTGAAAGTCCCAACACTTTTCACAACCAACTAATACAGTCCCCAAAATTCCAGAAAAAACTAATATCCAGCAACCAATAAAACCCAAAAGAAATGTTTACAGAAATTTGAGAAATCGGATCTAATGAAAATGTCTATACAAAAATGTATGTTTTTTTTTTTTTTGAACCGGCGCATGATTTGTTAAATAATATTTCTAAGGTGTCCTATTGAATTACTTAGGTACTCGAAAACTCCCAAGAATGTACTGATCTGGAAAACCTATGAAATGAATACCATAAAAGTACCCGGAGGCTATAATTGAAATAATTGAGAAAATCTGCCACATTGTAACATCTAGAAGTAAGAAAACTTAAACCTACTTACTAAACTATCAAACTGCATAGGTATTGTACATAAACACTTTTGTAATGTTAATCATTACTTATTTTTGTGAGCTAATAACATTAGAAGTTTAAGCTGTGACATAATTTAAAAAAAAAATCAAATATTGTATAGTGATACACTGATACTGTAATATTGTACAATTTACTTAGTATCACATATTCCACTTCGAAAATATGTTTAAAATAAATCTTTAACAGTGTAAAATATATTGAGTTTTTTTTCAAATAAGTCTTAAAAACACATTTTTCAAAACATTACACACACACAAACCTATATGCATGCCAAACAAAATGCCAACCAAACAAAAACACTTTACACATATTATACACACTGCGTCAATATAATATAATAAATCTATCGAGTATCGACGTTTTGTTTTTGAGCACAATAAATCTAACATCGAAAATAACTTATAAATATTATAATGTAAATAAATTAAATTGACGTTTAATTTTTCTTAAGGTTTTTTTAAGACAGCAATGAGCATTTAAAAAAAAAAATATACAGTCTGACGTCGTAGGTGAATCATTTGGCGGAGTTGCCGATTTGTTCGGCTTCCAAAACTGTGTCTGGCATTCTTTTGTTGAGAGTTTCTGGAAACAGTAGTGCGAGCAATCCGGACAGCAGAGCAGATCCGCTGAAGAGTAGTAACGGCGACAATTCGCCAAAATAAGTAACCTGAACATAATCATAAATTTATAAAATAACGATTAATGATGACGTGTTTAAATTAATGATTTGACAATCAACGAGCATGATGGTTTTTTACACTTACCTATACCTGCCTAATGGTAAACGGAAGAAAAGTCCCCGGTAAAAAAGTCACACGGAAGAAAAGTCCCCGGAAAAATATCTCCCGTTGCAGTAGAAATAAAACGAAATTTCCACTATACTTGTTATATTATTTATAAAATAAATTGGGTTGACAAATGTTATCTGTAGATAGTAGATGACAAATTATTGACAATTTTTAATTAATTTATTATAATTTTATATTTTACCATTTTATGTCAACGTTTTGATGAAGACAAATCTGCAGATATTCCTAATTTTTTAAAACAAATAGGTCAAAATAAAAGAAAGAGCTCTTTTATAACTGAATAAATACATTTTTATATTTTTAAATAATATTATTATAAGATATATATTTTTTAAATTTTAAATTTATTAATTATAGTTTTATATAATATTATATGCAACGGGAGACTTTTTTCCTAATATCCTTCCTAATAAAGGATTATAGCCTATTAATGCCTATTAGCTGATATGGGACGAGTTTATGAGGTCAAAATAAAACATTACCCAACCTTATGGTCAAGACCACGGTCTTAGAATATCAAATCTTTAACTAAATATTAGATAATTAATTGTTAACAAACATTTTTTTACGAATTTTAAGGGACCAATAATAAAATTTAGTAATTATTAGATACAACAATATTATAGCTATTTTAAATATTAAAAATAACAATTGTTTATTAAAACAGGATTTATTATTTATTTTTAGAATTTTTTTAAGTCTTTTAATAAATAAATCTAACTCAGATATACGTATCTTGAGTACCTTGTATTTAAATACATTTTTATCAAGTAGGTAACTTGTAATTTATATATTTAGATTTTAACTTGTAACTTGGATAGTTGGATCCCGCAGTTACAATTTATTGAGGAACTAATGTCCGACTCTATTACACATTGGCATAATATACATAACTTTTATATGGGCGGGGAGGGGGGGGGGGTCAGTGGAAAACCCTTACATATTGTGTACAAATAAAAAAGGTCATTTTTGTATGAAAAAATAATCTTAGCTTTCCAAATTCAAAGGCCTCGATCTTACACCTATGATTATGAAGTTACATAAATGACCTATATAAGTTATTGTAATAGAATATTATTTATTATGCCTACATATTATATTTTTAGTTCCTACACTTTATTTTAAAATTGTATACTAAATAAAATAATAGAGTTACAAAACTTTATTTAATCTTTTGGCACTTTGTACGTCTATTACTTTCTTTGTAGCTTGTAACTGTGAAATGAATCTCGTGTTTTAACATTGGACGCTGTTTAATGTGTGATGGAGGGGGGGGGGAGATCTCCGATTAGATATTTTATTGTCCATATCTTGTGTACTACACTACTACCTATACATTAATACATTATTATACCTAGATCTACAGATTTTAGTAAGTTGTAGCCTGTAGGTAGGTACTTAACCATAATGAAATTATTTAAACTGCCACTAGATGCCTATATGTATGTACGTGCAATATTTATTACAATGAATAATAAGTGAAATGTATATTAAAATTAATGAAATAAATATTTACATTTTTTTATGAACCACAATATTATATATTTTAAAACATTTAATAAAAAAAAAAAAAATTTCATACAATTTTTATAAACAATAAGACCATGTTTGACCCCCCTTCCCCGTGTATACTGTATATAATAAATTATACATATAAGTATATATACTCACTAATAATGGTGTTTGTGGTGCCACCATTGAACCGATCCTGCCGAACATGGAGCATATGCCGAACAGGGAATGTCGGATTTCCGTCGGGAACATTTCGGCGGTGTACATGTACAGTATTACGAACGAAATGGTTATGGAGAACTTTCCAATCAGGTACAGGACTACGTTTAAGATGACAGCGTCTAGAAGAAAAAAACATTTCGTCACACGGTCAGGCAATAATAATATAGGTATACCATCTATGTATATTACGTGTTTAGGTTGTAACTCGTAAGTGTATCTAAATCGTAGACGACAACAAGCACGTATTAAAAAAACAGTCAACAGGCTTCCATTCAACCCCTTCTCCTACCACTATAATAATAAGCGTTATAGGTACGCGGTAGGTGCACCAAGAAGTTGGATGAATAGGTGGAGCTAGGGAGGGGGGGGGCTTTGGGTGGCTAAGCCCCCTAAGTTTTAGATTAGCCCCCTAAATTTATACCAAAACTACATAGGTGGTTATAAATGATTATTTTCAGAAAATAATCTGGAGCTTGAGCCCCTCCAATTAAATTTATCAAGCTCCACCTATGGTCAATAATATGTTCTATAAACTCATTTAAATGCTGTTTGGTCTCAACTATTGTTAATTTAAGTTAATAAAATACAATTATCGAATTTTCTAATCGATAATAATAATTGCTAAGTCCCCGTGAATTAACGAATACGACGGTTTATTAGGTACCTGTATTCCTCTATGTCTATACAATGGCTTATTATTGATTGTCGAACCCCCATCACCCCCATTCCGACCCGACGAGTAAAATTCTGCAGCGACGCTATTATAATGATGATGCGGTAGGAAAAAAATAAAAACCACTCGCTTAAAGTATCACGGTCATCGATGAATAATATTAACCAATTAATAATAATATTTTAATATATTATTCATTACGTTTTGGGACGAACGCGATCGAAATGCACAGACTACTGCACACCAAGAGCGTGGCGCATTGCGACTGTCTCCGGCCGCAGTTGTTCATGATCTTGATCACCAAGAACAGCGCCGGGATTTCGACGAGGCTGCACAGAATGAAGTTCCCGTACCGGTTTCCCACTATTGAACCCGAGCTCATGGACAGTCCGTA
This sequence comes from Neotoxoptera formosana, assembly GCA_022818045.1. Taxonomy (NCBI): domain Eukaryota; kingdom Metazoa; phylum Arthropoda; class Insecta; order Hemiptera; family Aphididae; genus Neotoxoptera; species Neotoxoptera formosana. Next base: position 34,573,758 of record CM040631.1, on the reverse strand, counting down.
GTATATGAGCGTGTTGATCATCCTGAGTATAATAATAATAACATTAATAATAAAAATAATAATTATTGTAAATGATACACAGAAATAATCTACGGAACGCAATATTATATCGATAATATATTATTATGGTTGGTTAACAGAGATGCATTCGAGTGGTTCTTGTATAGGTTTTGGGTTACGCACTTTTTGTAGAAATATTTTCGTTTATAATCATTATGCGAATATTAATATAATATAACATAATATTAACAATTTTTTAACTCGTATCACGATCCCAGATTATTTTATAAACATTAGAAATTAATTTTTACAGTAGTTTACCTCTATACTTACTGATGGAAACTAGGATTATCAATCGGAGGGGGAATGGAGTTAGATGTGCTTCAGTAATATATTGATCCATTACCCATTAGGTAGGTAGTAGGTACCAATTAATAGTTTAAACAAGAGGATATCAAGTGTAATAATATGTGTAACGTTTAGTTTTCTCGATACATTAATTTATTATTTTAAACATATTTTTAATAAATATACATAGGTATATTATGTTTGATATAACTCTTTATAAATAATTAATAAGTAGGAAAAACAATGAAATGCAGGAATATACATATATTTTTATAGGTACTTTACCAACAAAACGAACAGTTGATCACTCGTAATATTAAGCGCTTCGAAGTCATAGCACGTTTAAACGCTTGCTGGCTAGAACAGCTGTGCCTCATGTTCGTCGTCATTTCCTCCTAAACACAACAATAGAATATGACAAACATAATATCAAATTGTCAGGCAGAGGCGGCCCTAGGTTTTGTGGGGCGCAGAAAAAAGTGATTTATCGGGTTTTCAACCTTCCTGTTTTTCAATTTGTACATTAGTGTATGACCGTTTTAAACAATTCTAATATTGTTATTATATTTTTTATCGCATTCAACATTAATAGCATTTATTTTAATAATATAATCTATTCTGTGTTTTAATCATTGTTTTGTATATTATTCACATAAACTTAATAAACTTCATATAATATATTAATATAAAACAATACTTTACAAAATAACTGTACGTATTAATATTTATTAATAAAAAAAATAGTCATAATATTGTGTTCAAATCTAATACTTTTTTACAAAAATATAGATACATATAAAAATGTGGTCTTTGATTGTTTTTTATTTTATTTTTTTAGTTGATTTTTTTGACAGAAATTCTTGACATAAATAGCATTAGTTATTCGTTATTATTTATTATTATTGTTGTTAATTTTGATATCTTTAGTTTATACATTTTTACGTGTGCAAATAATACAGATATAGTATATAATATTATACTCTTATCAAACACCGAGATATCAGATAGTTTTATACATAATAATATAATATACATTTTCACAATAAATTGTGAACCGATGAGTCTTAATATGTACATATAGGATCTAGGACATGTGCCCTAATCCTGTGACCTAGTCTAGGGCCGCTCCTGTTGTTGGGAATTAATCATAATATTGCACGTGTGTAGATTTGGCTACAATCATGACATAATAACTACATTATGGCTACAGCACGTCTGGTCATTTTATCACAAATCGCGACGTGTTTGGGCACAATTTTGTTCTCGTTTCGTAAACTCGTAACACGTTCGGGTACTATAATAAATAAAATATATTACGTAGGTTTTTATTTGCGTACAGTATACCTTTTTTTTGGTAAGTTGTATAAATAAGTGTTTATAAGTCAGAAATCATATTACGATAATATCATGACGTATGCACGATTACACGAATTTAAAGTAAAAAGCTGTAATGACGAAGCCGTATACGAACTTTAACAATGCATTAATCGATTTTAAACTCCGCCGCCCTCTCGTACGAGATCGGGTACCGACCAATTTTTCCGTCAAAAACTACCTGTTCGACTTCAATCAGTCTGATCATTGTATTGAAGAAGCGATAAGAATTTCGAAAATGTATATGAATTCGGCACGAAGTTTACTCGAGGTCGGTCGGATAATTTTTTCTTTAATGTTGCCCTCGAAATTACACAAATTTGAGTTAAATTGTTTGAAAAATATTAAATCACGCGTAGTAGTGTTTAAAAAATATTATTAAGTAAAACTGAAAAAATGGCCCAACCGATCTCCAGTGTAGACTTCTCGCCGAATTCAAATTAATTTTCAGAATCGTTATCGCATCGATAGAACCATTGATCTGAAGTAAAATACGAGGAGTTTTCAATTGCCTTCAAATTGCCTATACTCACTCCTTTAAAACGATCGGGACCCAAAATCGCCTCAATACGATTATTTACATAATATTATCTTTTTAGGGATGTCGAGTGCCCAAACGTCGTGCGGATTTCTAACGCCGAACCGGTTAAAACGTCCAAACGTGCTGCAGCACCGGTACATTTACTATTTCGATTTCTTTTTCGGCGGTGCTTTTAAAAGTTTCGAGATTTTTCAGACTTTCTTCCGACAGTTTTTTGCCGTTGTATTGCGCAATGTATTTCAATTCCTCAATGGCCTCGTCGAATTTTCCTGCGGTGATCATCCAGCGAACAGACTCTGGAAGAATTCTGCGCACAAACGCCAAATCATCACGGTTTATAGTAGTATACAATATTATAGAGTACGCAGAAGGCTGAGGGTATATCGTGTAGGTGTTTATTATTGGTTCCGGGTCAAAATATCTCCGACAAAATATCTCTAATGGAAATATCTCCCATAAAAATATTTTAATATTTATTATATTTTATATTAATATTAATGATTTTATAACAATTATTAAAATTTTAACAAAGTCGATTTCCTATTTACAAAAAGTATATACGACACACCGTCGTATCGATGTAGTCGTTACGTCGATAAAGTCATTTATAGTGGTTACTGGTTTGTAATCGCACTCGCAATCGTGTAAAGTATATCTGATAATACAAATATAATAAATATTAAAATATTTTCATGGGAGATATTTCCATTAGAGATATTTTTAGCAGGAGATATTTTTGCGGAGATATTTTGACCGGTCACTTTTATTATTTATATAGTATTGAATTAAATTCGAATACAAAATATTATGTATTTACGTGTAGGCCAACGCGAAACCCAATCCCGGTAAGTTTACGCATATCAAGAATTTCCTCCAGTCTTGAACGTACCAAAACAATAGTCCGACTAATGCCTCGCCGATCGGATAGTAAGCACTCAAAACGGTGCTCGCAAAAACTCTGTGTTTGGCACCGACTAGCCCGATACCTATTGGTTACATTTATTTTTATTTTTTAGACATTCCTTTTGCATTAATCGCCAAAATAATATTGAATACAATATATGTTTTGGGCGTTTGTAATAATATAATGTAGTTATGCGACATTCAACTGTTCAAGCACATTAATATAAGCTGCATTTTAATCGAATCGACTAAATAATGAGTACATATTTTAAATCATTTCCATTATATTGTATAATTTACCTTAACTACCGACGTACGGTCGGTCAGACTTCATAAAATATTTGCTTACAATTTACAGTGTTGTAAATTGTATTTTATTTTGCAGTACCTTTAAATCAGGGGTGGCCAACCCAAATGATCTAGCGGGCCGCTTTGGAAATGCATTACGATACCACGGGCCACATATTTTGTTTTTTTTTTTTATTAAAATAGAAAGTAATTTACAATCTGTATACAAATAATACAATGAGTAATAATATTGTAATAATTTTTTTTTTTGTAAATGTTTGATAAATCTCGCGGGCCGCAAAACTTTCCAAGGCGGGCCGCGGGTTGGCCATCCCTGCTTTAAATGATCGACATCTATAATTAAGTTGGCAATGTTTAATAGTCTTGGGTTTTCCTTTTATCCTAGGAAATACAACATTTATACTGAGAGCGGTCCGTCAGATCGTACGTCGGTATAAACTCTATAAACTGCCGATCACAAAACGTACCTACGTTTCCGGATACATCATTAAGGTATGAAGTAAAAAAGAAAATATAAAATATTTCATTTCAATAATAAGAGTAACAATTTTTTTTTTAACAGTTTTCAAAAAAAAAAATAAAAATGGAAAAATGTCATTTTTTTTTTTCATCCGTGTAAAAGTACTTAATTTTTGCTAGCCGTATAGATAACGTTTAGAGTACTTCAAATAAATATAATTAAAGTTTTGTTTTATTAAAACTCGTATATTTATTCATTTAGACCAAGTATACATGAACATGCGTCTGGTAGACGGCGCGTCGGCAATTATGTTACTAATTTACTCGTAGTTGAGTTATATCATATTATGAATTGAATTGTGCAAATTACGAGTTACGACTATGCAATTTTCTTACACAATCAGACGCATAATATTAGATTTTCTGAAGTATTTTTAAATAATTATGACTATAATAGATATTAGCGTAGATTATAGGATTGCATTTGAAAAAAAAATTCGTTTTACGCGTCATTTACAATCTAAACGTTATACAATTTTTGCGTCTAAAACAATAATATCTAATGTGGGGGAAACGTCCCGGAGACGGAATATTATAATAAATTCTTGGATTGATATTGCTATGATAAAAATAAATCGCGTGGAATAATTATTTATTACTACGAAACCAATATTATGTAACTTTTAAGTAAATGTATATTTTAAGCTATTTCGTTTTGCATTTTATTTTTTCGTTCAATGATAATATTTCGTATTATATTACGTTATGTTTTTTAAATGATATTATTACATATTACGAGTAATATATATATTGCTAATCGTTAGATTTGTTTTGTTTATTAATTATTTTTGTTTACCGTTTTCCGTTTTAATACCTCGTTTACAAATTTCAATTTTTATTTGACATATAATATAACGTTTGCAAGCCTTGGCGTATAGATACCTATATATTTTTTTATACTTATATAGGTATTCAAAAATTCAAAGCAAGAATAAATATAAATAAGTTTTAAAAATAAAAATTATTGTAATCGTTGCAAGCTGAATTTTATACTTAATCTCTTACCCATTATAAAAGTAGCGCTGTAAACTCCACCGGAAAAAAAAGCATCGAAAAATTCCAATACCATGAACATGGTGTAATTTATCGACAGCCCTCGTAAAATACCACATGTCGCTGCTAATACGCTTCCAACGATGATAATGTTTTTCCTGCCATACCTTAACGCAGCAAAGTACCAATTGATTATTTTTAGTAAGTTGTTATATATTAATTAAAAATTTCGTAAAAAACGTACTTGTCTGACAAAAAACCAGATATGGGTAAAGAGAAAAACTGACCGATGTTGTTGAGGGTCCCCACGATCGTCAGTTTCCACTTGTTGTTTTTGCAAAATATGTTGAACTGTTTTTTACACAAATCGTATAATAGTTGCGTTAATTAATCAATCGATACTATATATAATATTATTTGAATAATAATTATGATTTATGATAATATAGGACACCACTTTATTTATAATATTAGTATAGGTTAAGGCCATAACTGAAAATAAATTTGGGGGGGTCTAACCTTTTTTAATAACTTATTTTTAATAAAATTATAGTCAATAAACTAAATTTAGAACTAAAATAATGTATCTACTTTTAAAAATTTTAGGGAGGGGATTCCGGAACCATCTAGTTACGGCCTTGGTAGAGGTGGTGCCGTTATCTTTAGGTGGAAATCATCATGGTTAGGACTTAGGACAGTTAGGTCACAATATTAGGTTAGCTAACATGGCACAGCTATAATATTATGTTATATCGTTCTCGTACAGGGTACACGGGGTAAACAGGGTGCACTGATGACTATACCGCGGAGTCCAGTGGCGTAATTCCATTATATTTCAGCAGGTGCAAAACTTTCATAGGTTCAAAATATGGTCCAATAGGTAGGTAATCAATGAGACAAATTTAGTTACACTTAAAGCCATCTCGCTTCACTGGCAATTGAAATTTGAAGTATCAAAATAATCTCTATATCTTATGTCAAGGTGGTTTGATACTATAATAATCCTCCTTGGTTGATGTTTTTTATTATTTGTTCAGTTCTGTAAGTTGTGTTATTTTTTATCAAAAAATTCAATCAACGATGAAATAGAATTTTATTTTTATAGGATAAGAGTTGAGTTTTAGCAGGTGCAAAAGCATATTATCATTGCACCTGCTGCATTATGCCAGGGTGCAAGTGCACTGTCGTGCACCCTCGTAATCACGTCACTGCCGAGGACCTAGTTCATCATGATAATATAACTTCAAATCGTTATCATCACAGCCGCACATCAGTTGTAATATAAAGGTATTATAATGTTACAATAAATTGTAATAATATTATTATCGATTCGTGTAGGTATAATATAATATTTTTATATAAGTACCGCGGAAACTATCGTAGTTTCCCCACCGGATTCGAAGACGAATTCGTCACACTGGACGCTCGAAGACTTGTTGAAGTCTCCGTCTTTGCAACGGAACACTGCCGATCTGTCGGCGTCGTCCGGACTATTATTCAACACGTACCGCGAGCACTTGGCCAGCCGGTGGTCGTCGGTGTCGAACGGCACGGTCCGGTTCAGCCACGGCGGCCAGAATTCCACCGCCGCCTCGGAAGTCAGAGGATCGCATCCGTCTATCAGACATCTGCACGGTGGACAAAAAAGTGAAATAACGGTGACGGTCGTTTAAGGGCGGAAGTTATCCGATCATTCTTAAAAGTTATACATCCCTTTTGATCAATGTAATTATAATTAGTACCTACCTATAGGTAATATAGATTTGACTTCATATTTTTCAGAATTACTTCAAACATATAAAAAATTGACTTTTATTATTCCCGAGTATTCCCGAGTCATTGGTATGTACCTACTATAAGAGCTTCTAATTTAAAAACACAGTGGTAGGATATTGTTTTTTTTGAATACTTAAAAATGTTTTGTTTTTAATCAGTCTTCAGCACTGGTACGAAATACAACTATAGTGTAACGGAAATAAAAATTCAACTTTTTATGATGTCTAAAAATTACAAAAAAAATTTGATATAACATTTAAGCTATTTTAGGTACTACTTATGTGTATTAATTACATATGATCAAGGGAAAACATTTAAAAAAATTATCGGATGTTTCCACTTATAACTGGTAAGGGTGGTGTTTCAGACAGAAACAAAACAAAAACCTGTAGTTCATGTCTCCCGTGGTGAACACGAACGACATGGTGGACGACGCCGTGAACAGTAACGTCAGTCCGAGAAAAAAAATATTTTTTTTTTGATATTTTCCAAATTCGCCCACCTCTTCTAATAACCCGTCGATGTCGATCGCTCTAAAATAATAATAACAATAACAACAATAATAAATGTAGGTGTATAGGTACTATTATATAGATACAAAATAAGTTTTTAAATAAAACTAATAAAAGTAAAATATTGATAATACCCATAATAATGTGGTATCAGCAATGTATCATAGAAACATTATTTTATTAGAAAAAATATATATATTATATAAATTATAATATTATATCTTTCCTTGAGATTAAATAATGGTACTAGGTAGTATTTACGTTAGTAAATTAAAATGTAATTTCCTTCTCTGCAAAGTAACGCATCACTAGTAATAAATTTCCTTTTTAAACAAGATTGGGTTTAATACTTTAATATATTATATTTTGAACATAGTTACGTATGCCCTGTGTCGATTCACCCTCTGATTCTTACACAAAAAATACAACGTTATAATAAAAAAATGGTTATAGGAAATGCTGGTAAGATTGTGACCAATAACATTTTGTAACATATTTAACTAACATTTTCTGCAGGCGTTTAGTCACAAAAATATACCGTTTTAGATTTAGATGTATGATGACAGTATTTAGATAAGTGCACAGCATTATCTTTATAATTTTCTAAATAAACAATTTTATCAAAATGTACAGTGTATTATACATATTTTACTTTACACGATTATTAAATATTTAAACTATACACATCTCGATTAATAATTTAACAAATATTAATTTTTTATATCAAATAGTAATTTAAGGTCATATAATATTAAGACAATACAATTCGTAATTTATAATTTAAATCAAATAATATAAATGTTTGTACTATTCATTATTATAGCATTGGATTATTTTTATTTTTATATACATATTTAAGTATAAAACATAAAATCGAACAACTTCAAAACATTTTAAGCTTGATGGGTTATTTTTAAATCAACTGAGAAAAGCTAAGTTATTTCATCTGTTAATTAAATAGTTAATGTATAAGTTGATTAAAAAAATTAACAAACTAGTTAATGCCCACCTTTGTATAAACTACTATACATTACAGTAGTAGTACCTATATAATATATTTATTATAAGTAAAATATAAAGAAAAAAAACACTGAAAAAATATTAATTTTTGTTTTTTATTATTAGGTCTCAAAGTTAATAAGCATTTTAGTGTTTTAGTGAGTAATAGTAATTTGTATGTTCTGAGTTTTTTTTTTCACGTGGTAATTTCATCTTTTCAAGCTGGAATGTCTCCCTTAAAGGACACTGATTTTACCGTATTACACATTACAGGGAGATTACACAGTCGTTGTCCACACATTTGCCACTCACACAAAAAAATTTACTGTATTGCATTCTACAGGGAGATTTCAAAGTCTTTGTCAACGATTTTCCCACTCACTCGGAAATATTTACCGTATGCACAACAATATTTTTTTTCTGCACAAGTTTTGTTTGATTTATTCCAAATCTTTTAATATAATCTTGAAAATATTTATTGAACATACATTATTGCGCGTCATGTTGGTTATACTGTAATTTATTTATTTTTTGTAAATAATACAATAATGTAATTCTAAATTTTTGTAAAGCCATTTTTTTGTAAATATTTCGGAGTGAGTGGGAAAATCGTAGACAAAAGATTTTAAAATCTCGCTGTAAAATTCAATACTGTAAATTTTTTTTGTGTGAGGGGCAAATGTGTGAACAACGACTTTGTAATCTAACTGTAATGTGTAATATGAAATTTTACACAAATGCATCATTATAGTATTCTAAGAAGTATCACCCAAATACATTACTTATTACTTACATAACTTATTATTCGCTCAAACCAGGGCTTGTAAACGTTAAAATAACGTTATACGTATATAATAAAAAATTATAACAATTTTTAAATGTGATAAAAACAGAAAACAGTAAATAAAAATTATTAAATATCACAAAACAAAACAAAACATAACGATTAACAAAATACATAATACTTAACCAATAAACAAAACATAACGCAAAACGAAATTATTTAAAATTCATTTACTTAAAAGTTATATTATATTGGTTTCGTAGAAATATTTATTCCACGTGATTTGTTTTTATCCATCAACACTGTTCAAATCAAAACTACTTCCAAGAAGATCAAAGATAACATAAAAATGCACAAAGTTTTAATTGGACCCATAGCACTATACGTATGTGAGACGTGGGCAACCACCAAAACGGATGAGAACAAACTGGGTGTCTTTGAAATGAAAATACTTCGGAAAATGTTTGGACCAAAAAAGAACAAAGAAGGTGAATTTGAAATTAGAACAAATGAAGAATTGAAAAGATTATATGGGGAAGCCAATATCATAGGAGTCGAAGAGTAATAGAATTAGATGGGCTGGTCATGTTTGGAGATCTGAAGGAGTCTTGGGGAACATAACAAAATGGAAACCTAACACAAAACGGCCTAGAGGACGACCCAGACAACGGTGGGAGGACAGAATCATGGACGACCTTAGGATGATTGGGATATAGAGAACGCGGAAGAAAGGTCAATGGACAGAGAGAATTGGAGGGATGTTGTTGCTGCGACGAGGGACTTTAATAGTCTTTGAAATGCCTTGGAAGAAGAAGATTTGTTTTTTTATCTTAGCAATCAATCCAAGAATTAGTTAAATTCCGTATCCAGACCAAGTACCCACATTAGATATTATTTTTAATGATTTAACGATAAACGATAAACACAATGGTTGCATAATATTTGAATTCTAAACAACAATAAACGTAAAAGTTGTATAACGTTTAGATTGTAACATAAACATTGAATTTTTTTTTCAAATTCAAGCCCTGTTAGGTATCGCTTATTCTTTTGATTCTAACGGTTTAATAACAGGTAGCCACAATATTATTTGGTACTTTTTACTAGGGCCCATATGGGTACAATTTTGTGTACTTTTATTTATTTACCATTCTTTTTCTCGTGTTCATTATTTATTGTACACTAGTTTTTTTCTAAACTAATGTCGCGTTCAGAAATGTATACACGTCCGTACTTATATTAGATCTAAGTAAAATATCGTGGCCCCTATAAGACCAGTTTTGTGTACTCATCAAAGTTAGATAAAATTATATTTTTTATATAAATCAAGTTCTTATTTTGACCACTCCAATGGTTTTTATTCGTAAAAAAATTCTATTGGATAGTATATAAATATTTGCACAAAATACAAGTATGGAGATTTTTTGTGTACAAAAAAATGTGCACGTAGCAATCAATCTGTTAAAAAACAATGTCAGTTCTAAAAACCTATGTCGATTCTATGAACCTCAATTATCTATTTTAAACAAACATCGATTAAATATAATAATAGATATCATGCAATTAAAGTAAAATACCTACACTACATTAGATATATGTATGATAGATTAATTAAAAATGAAAACTCGATGAAAAAAAAGTTTAAGAATCTAAAAATCTCAGAACTGATAAAAGTAATTGAAACTGATACGCTAAAAGCTCATGATATTTTGATGAGCAAGGCAATAAATTACAATAATAAAATAAACATAAAGTGTTTAGATATAAAGCATTATATAGAAAACATAAAAATTATACATTTTATGCGAAAGGACTGAATTATTTTATCATATTCACTATAATAAAATAAAAATAAGTAAACATTTATCTATAGATTAAAAATCAAAATATTACAACCACAAAAGGAGCTTGATTAGTTTATTTAGAAATGCAGAAACCTCAGTTTGATTTGTTCTTAAGCATCAAATATTAATAAATATAACTTATGTTAAAACAATTTGAATTATTTATTTGATTGAATAAATATTTCTACGTACCTATGTCATTGTTATATAATATATACATATATATATATTTTTATACTGCCTATGGCATCTTTATTTAAACGACCAAAGGTCTTTATAAATACAATACATTGGGGGTGAGTACAATATAATAATTTATAAGTAATATTTAAAATATTAAAATATTAAAATACAATAATAATAATAATAATAATTACTAAAATATATATTATACATAATATATAATATATATAGAGTGATTCGTTTATTACACGTTCGTTGCTCATCCCCATTTTTCCTCAAGTAAATTAATTTGTTCGGTTCCTATTTTTGTTAAATTTATAAACATACTGAAAGAATAATGTCTATATTTTAAAACATTCAAAAACAAACTTCTTTTTTTGTAATGTAATCCACTTTTTTATTGTATAAATATTGTTAAACATATTAAAGAGATTTAAAGAGAACTCTTGGAAAATTATTACCTATGTACATAAATCGAAATTAAAACTGGTAATTTCTGACTTCTAAATTGTTAAAACTTTATGTACGAGAGTATTAATGATTCCATAATAATAATAGGTTTTGGGATATAGGACTATGATGATTTGAAAATTGTAATAATTACTAATTATCAATTAATAAAAATGAATTTTTATTTTATTATTTATAAAAAATGTCAGAATATAATAATGCTATAGACTAAATATTACATCTATTTTATATTTTATATAAAACCACTATTAAGAGGACTATTGTAAAGTTAGAAACATTTCATACAATATTGATTTAGATGCATTAATTGTTTCGAAAAAATCATTTAACTAACAATTTACAATTAACAACAATTAAAATCATATTTTGAATGAATGTATAATTAAATTTGATTGTATGTATCGAAATACTCCAAAAATAATTCTATTACAGAATATGAAATTTAAAATGTATGTTGTCTTTAAAAAAGTAAAAAACTTAAAAGTTTGTAAAAACCCGGGCTTGAATTTGAAAAAATTTGTTTTCCGTGATTTACAATCTAAACATTACCTACTATTATACAATTGAATACTTAAGTTGTACACATTTTGCGTTTATCGTTTTTCAGAATTTAAACGTTGTATAACTTTTGCGTTAATCGTTTTATCGTTAAAAATAATATTTAATGCGAGGAATGGGTCGAATACGGAATATAAAAATCTTGGATTGATTGCTAAGATAAAAATAAATTGTGTGGAATGAATATTTTTACGAAACCAATAATATAACTTTTAAGGAGGTAAATGGATTTAAAATTATTTCATTTTGCTTTAGGTTATGTTGTTTTTTGTTTAGTTATATTATTTATTGTATATGTATTGTTATTATATATATGTTTTTTGTGGTAATTAGTTATTTTTGTTTACTATTTTCCGTTTTAATTACGTTTACAAATTGAAATCGTTTTTTTGTCATTTATAACGTTATAATCATAAATTATTATAACGTTTGCAACCCCAGATAAAAACTAAAAAATATAATTTTTTTTTTTAAAACTCTTAATTATGAAAAAAATTTGTTAAAATTGTTAAAAATAAAGATCTAGACTCCTAAATAGATCAACTAAGACTATTATGGACACATCGAATAATTGAGTAGGTACTTACTTAATATATTATTATTATTGGTAAATCGGTTATTATTAGTTATTTTATTATACCTAGTGTTATGGAAATAATATATTTTAAAACTAATTCAATTGACTCGTTAGAATCTGTTTGAATGAATAAATAATAATAGTTAGGTACATTTTATTCATAATGTAAGGTATTTCGTAAATATTTCACGTAATCATTGGAAGTCTAAATAGGTATAGATAAATAACGATTGGTCATGGGTTAAAAATTGAATTATTTAATCGCGGCTTACTTTGTTGTCGTTTACTCTTGGCTGTGTATACAATGGTACAAATAACTTATTGTTGAACACATCGATTTCAATAATAACACAAAATTGTGTTAATCGACGTCTCAATAAATTAGTAAGTATTGGGAAAAGTAAAGGTTAAAGTTTAGAGATTAATTTATGTTAAAATAATAATGTGCTCTTTATGTTTATTCAGTTTTTTTTCCTCCGACGATTAATTAACAATAGTCAATATATAAATATATATTAGGTATACAGTCGTGGACTCTATCATACTATTTATTGGACTTTTCAAATTTGCAACATCGGAGTTTATAAAATCCACGTATTGATAACAATGTGTACACTAATTATTATATAATAATTGCATATACCGACACCTAGTAATAATAATAATAATAATTATTACTATATATTAGCTATATTAGCCGTTATAGGAATGCGACGTGTAATAATTAAAATATATAATAGATATACAGTGAAACGATCGCTTTCGTTTTTATTTCGTTTAAACTAAAACATTACTTATAAGTTATAACGGTGGTATTACGCGTACCTATGCGGCTATGTAGTATATTTAAATGTATACGCTCTTAAAATGTTGTAATCGTTAATATATTTGTCATTTATGTAGATTGGCGGTCAAGCATAGTTTATAATAATATAGACAATAGACTATGGACATAATAATATTATAGTGGGTAAAGATAAATATAATATGCCGCAGTGCTATTAATCTTTAAACGTACATAATATAGTCATTATCGGTTCACCTGTTTAGGTGTATAATATTATGATATTATTTGAAACAGGAAATAGCCGAGTTTGACTTCATTATTTATTTTTTTGCATATTTCGTTATTTCTCTATGCGTATTTCAGCAAATATTCGTTAAAAATCCGATAAACCGCTGTTTTTCTATTATACTTATATCTATATGACCTATACCTCAATATATTTAGTATGTATAGCTACCGCGGTGACAGTGGTTGGTAACATATGATTTGACAATGGATGACTGCAGGACACTGAAATCCCATTTTAAGAACCAAATCGATATCGCATAAGTAATTTTGTGCTTTGAAAACTTTGTGTGCGTACAAAATAACCTAACGATTCTTACGGGCTATATTTTATTGAATGAATCATTCAAAATGTTAATAATTTGATTATAATTATTATTCTATATATATATTTCAGATACATTTTCTGAATTTACAAATAACACGATTAATTAACCTATGCATTACGAGGTCTGACTACAGGTCTAAGTAATGTTAATTATTCTATTGCATACGTACAGTAAAAAACACGTAAAACTGAATATTATAATAATGTGTAATCTTGTTTTTCAAGATAATAATAATTTCATTATCAGAGATAATTAGTTCCTCAAAGTCTAGATAGTACCATATAATGTTGTCTGTAATAATGAAATAGTCAAATCTAGATAAAAATACGTTTTTAATTCCGATAAAAAAAATTTCTAATTACAGGTGATAAATTATTATGCTATTGTTATAAAATATTTTTACATAATGTTGCTGACTCTATGATTCAATTTTTAACTTTTTAATTTGGGTAGGTATACAAATGTAAAGTAACAAGTAACTAACAAATAATCTATCATCGAAAAGGAAATTTTACATGGTATGTATCTTGTGAATAAAAATAAATAATTAACTTAATTTTAGCCACGGCTGCGTCGAATGTTTTCGATTTAATTTTCAATGCCGGTTAAAGCGTTTGAAAATGTCCAGCAGACAGTAATTATTGTTTTTTCCGACCAGTGGAAGGCCTCTTAATATTGTCCAAATCAGATTTAATATACCTACATGATAATGCATTGATAATTTTTGTCTAATATAAAATCAAATCCTAGTATAGGTAGGTGGGTTACTGCCGTGTTGTTCTATGAAACGGTTTGGTGAATCTAGATCCAGGGAACAGTGGATTACCATAACTTCGATATGGTAAGTAGTACCTAGTAGGTGATGGTAACTGGTAGTTAGTAGTAGGTTATGACTTATGTTTATATTTGGAGTCAGCAGAGACCTGACAAAAAATTGAATCTGAGGCTCGTGCGGGAAGGAAATTTCAATTTTCTGTCTTTGACAAATATCTGAGCTTGCCCGCGATTGAAATGTCTCACTTCCGACTGACACTGCGTATTATTTTATTTAAATCTTTTGTACCAATAAAACATCTGTTCCTCAGCAGATGTATGTAGATACCAGTCATTCTGCAGGGTGATTATTTTTACAGTAAATAGTTGACAATCATTTCGATCTCATCACTCACTATCAAAAATTATAAACTGGTTTTAAAAAATGTTTTTTGCACAATTTGAAGTCTATAAATTAAATAAATAATTTTAATTTTTTTTTTAAATCACAGCAAACATTTTGAATTTTGTTGTTCTATGAATTTTGATTAATTAACTTCTTATCTGAAATTAGGTTTTTTATGTACTTATTGAAATTCTCAGAAAAATCTTCAAATTATGAAGTACAAAATGAATGTAGCAATCATCTTTATGAGATAATCAGAAGTTACTGTAAAAATAATCACCCTGTATAGGATATGTATTTTTATAATGTCTTTCTTAATTTTCCCTTCCGACCATTGATACGAATAATTTACATTTATTACTGACAATTTAAAATTTGTTCAGCAAAACTTACACACTGATACCGTGCTATCATATTGTTTACATTGCATATTTACATTTAAATATTTGTTCTTTGCAATATGTATAATATAGATACGTACATGTTTTATTAAGAATAATAATTCTATATTGTATTGAATATATCCACAGCGTTTATCGTTAATCGCAGGATGGATGTGAAATTCAATATTAAAAAAATATTAATAAATACATCATGTGACCTCACTTTAGAATCATTTACGCTTCGACGTATTGAGACTTTTAAAATCATTAGAGTTCAGTTAAATTTCCACGATCGCAATAATCTTGTTTTACTGTCTCTTGTTGCAAATTGCCGTTTTCTAGAAATGTATTATCACTGTTTTCCTGTATACTACTATGATAATTATTATTAATTTATTTCCAGAAACTCACAATTCGTAGTAATAAGGATAGTAAACATTAAAAAAGGTTATCAAGATCGTAGATTATTGTAATTTAACTCAACGAAATCAATAATAATTAAATGATACAATTATTTTAACTTTTTACCATCAATCAAAATTGAAATTAAAAAAAGTACATTTGTGCTACATAATGTTTTATTTACAAATTGTATTGAAATTGTTTTTGATTAAAGTAATATAATATTATGCTTTGGTTTGAAATAAGACCAAATACATAGAACGTTAATCAGTTACATATTTTAAAATTTTTTAGATGTTATTATAGATATATAGGCTATTTTAAAACATTTTTTAGCAACAACTACTGTTGTTCATTATTATTTTTGAATAGGTGACTTTAAATTTAAATATAGAAATATGGTTAAATAATGTACTTTATAGTAGTCAAACGTGAAGTATTAGATTATCACATTCTTAAATAACTCTGTTATTTGAAAATTAAATTCAACAAAATTGACTTATTTTATTTATTTTCCAAAAATAAGGACAGAAGCCCAAAGTTATAGTAATTCATTTTAACAAGACATATAACTAAATCAACATACGACATGCATTAATTTCTAGTTTTGCTTAGCTGACAGTGACATAATTATGTATAAATTTATTATATCACATATTTACCAACATGACTTTTAAATGAACAATTTTCTCAGATATTTGTTTTTTTTTTTATTATTATAAATTAGTAAAAGTAATTATTGAACTAGGGTTTAATTCAGAATCTACTAATTTTTTATGTAGTGGTTTTTACAATTAAGTTAAATTAATAAAAAGAAAAGTAACAAGTTCAAAAATTAAAATTAATTTTAATTTAACTTATTAATGGCCAGTTGAGAATTTTAATTACAATGTCTTACAGAGACTTGAAACTTTACACCCGCTTGTGTGTATCTAGTCTCTGTCATACGAACACATTTCATAGCAAACTTATAGTTCAGATGAATTCATTTTACTTTGTAATTGTTGACGTTAGAGCGAATTGATCTAAAAATAAAGATGTAAAAATTTTATCCAGGGCCTTTCGCAGGATTTTTCGGTATTTTAAGTGTTTAAAGCAAGTTGAAATCATTTTTTAATTTTACAAAAAATATTCAGTGATAAAATGTTCATTATATACTTGAAAATTAATATATTTAAAACAATTTACCGGGACTCTAGATTATAGTCTTGTCTTTAAATTTGTTAATAGATCAGTTTACTCTAATTTTAATAATAATAGTATTGAATAGTTTATCTAGGTATTAAAAACATAAAATTTACCATGTAGTGTGTTTGCAAGACGAAAACAACTGCACATGTAGGCAGAACGTCGTCTTCTTAATTATAATATTTAAATAAATTAGTATTAACTAACATATATCAAATGTATTCAAAATTTGTCAAATAAAAAAAAATTTGAAAATTTTAAAACGTTAGTAAATACAATTATACTCAGGGTATTTTTTCGTCTGGGACGAGTCAGTAAAGTTACTCAGTTTCTTTTCATATTTTAATGTTTTTCTAATATTTCTTATCGATTTCTTAGTGTTGATTTAAGACTTATTATTAATTAAATATTTTAATTTTTAATGTTTAATAATACTACACATATTCTTAGGCGAGCAGTTCGCACACATTCTTTGTATCTGGCGTGTCTTGTTAAATTCTGAACATTTTGATTTTTTTATTTATATGATTTATCGGTTAACAATTTTATGAAAAAAATTATAAACAAGTTGCATGCCATATTTCTCTATAAGATATACCTATTGTTAATTGGAAACAGGTAAACCTAGAATGTTTTGAATATTTTATAATTATTATTTATTAATGCTATTGAATAATTATTACAGTTGTTATAATTAAATAGGAATTTAAAATAAGTAAAATAACAGCGGTAGTATTATTGTATTACGTTTGTAAATTAATTAATGATATTTTATAGATTATTTTTTATTTATTAAGTTTAAGCAATTTATGGAATTTTATTATTTTTCATACTTAATTAAAATAATAATAATAATGTGATATAAAAATAATGTTTAAGGTATTAGTTTGTATTAGTGAAAGCAAAGCTACCCAATTTTATTATGTTTTTCTTCTCATGTTATTTTTGAAAATCTATCAAACCAAATAAATTAAAAGTGAAAATCAATTTCGAATTTTCCTATTATTAATGGTATTGAATAATTATTTTTTTCAATATACGTTATACCCTTATATTGCATTATAAAATATAAATATTATTACTATATAACATACTTTGTTGACATTTCTCTGGCTTGTATCTGTATGCGCTTATTCTTCCGATAAAATTAATTAATTTATTTAAACAACGAGAGTGACGACTTAAGATATTTTATCATTTTTGTTGTTTTTAAATTTTTTTAAAATTTATATTATAAATTGATTTACAACTGACGAAAGTAAGCTAGTGAGCTCTATAAACAAATTTCACGACGTACACTTTCAGGATTTACAATATACACTAGTTGTACACAATATTGTGCTTCCATTCATCCCAAAGGATCTCCCCACTCCGAGCGCAAAGTAAAATTACGAACTCCTACAATTATTTCTATGATTATTATTACTACTCTGATAACACACGTGATAACTATTTAATTCATTACACTGGATTACGGATCGTACGAGAGTAACGACTCTATTGCGAATCGTGATATCAATGGATCGTACAATCTAAATTTATTGTGGACCGCAAGATAAATTGCTCACTAGACTATTGACGGTATTTAACTCTATTAATTAATATTTACCATTTGTTTTAAAGGTCATAAAAAATGTATTATAACATTACAATTATTATTATTATAGTATATAATATAGGTGAAACAAAATATTGAATTACGCATCTAAATAATAATAATTTAAACACCTACCTACCTATGTCGTACACTCCTACACATTTATCATAAAAAATTATGTAAAAACCATAAAATCATTTAAAAATATTTGCCAATTAGTATCCATGTCTAGACACATAAGACACAAGCAATATTTTTTTTATGAGTTTGAATGTTAGAAATTTCATTAGATACATTACAAGTAGGTATTCTAGGAATTTCAATAAAATATAAAATTTAAATTATGTTTAGATGTACATGTATAGTTGTACTATACATTTTAAAATAAGGTTTTTTTGAAATGAAACAATTTTAAAAACCGTATAAGCATTTAGTAGTTTCCTACTTTTGAGTGGTGATAGGTAACTGATAAGGCTTATGATGAAATGGTTGATAAAATAAATGGCTTTTATTTCTAATGATTAATAATTAATTATTAAAATCAAATTAATTAATTTAAACTTTTCTTTTCTGATTGATAACTATAATAATTAACAAAAGTTATTATCATATTTTCATCTGGATAAAAACATATAACTATAATATATCGCCGCCAAGTATACATTGTAATATTTTTTTATTGACAATAACTCGTATTTTTAAAAAAAAAAATAAAAATAAAAAATCAGTAAATATATTATGTATTATTGGCATAATAAATAACTTTGATATATATATACTTATTTGCCTATACAGTAAAAATAATAAAAACGAAATTCGTAAACAAACTTTTGTTCAATAGTGCAGTGTATTCAAAATAGTATAATTCGTGTAGATAATTAATATAGCATGTAATTTAATTAATTGAAAATGTATAGTTACTAATGCCTAATTGGAACTGTTGCCCAGGTATATTATTATTGGTCATCGGGTACCGTGGAAAGTATATGACTTATTCGTAGGCGCAGATATAGGTATACAAATTTCATCGTTCGTTCGTTTGAAAATGGTCAAGTGCAACCGGAAAATGGAGGTTCGGTACAAAATTCTGCTTCAATTGACAGTCAAGGACACCGCGTACCTCCTCTCACTGGGGCCTTATAATCGTATTCACAATTGGAGTTGCGCGGTTTTTTTTATTTTATCAGGACGAAGGGTCACGATATTAACGGCTAATATCTCGGATATATTTAACGTTCAACAATCCTGAAGCACAATATTGCGCGGTATAATGACAGATATCGCCCGATCGAAACAGAACAACAATGCACACACGTGACGTTCCACGACTGGTTAAATAGGTATTTTTATAATTCATATATATCAATAATAATATACTTACCATATTATAATTTAGTAATAATAGTTTAAAAAAAAACGTCCGAGTTGTCTAAGAGCCATTGAGAAAGGACGAGTAAATATTTAAAAAATATAAAATGCAAACACCAATAACGCAATTTCGAAGAAAATGATACGTTTAATATTTTATATACTTAAAAATAATCATCAAATTACAATAAAACGTATAATTAAATCACAATAACAAAATCTACGTAACAATAAACTAATAAATAATAATATTGTATTATTATTCCACATAAATTTTGAACCATATACCCGAAAACTAGATAATAAGAATAAGAATTAAATGTAATACATAATAATAATATATAATATTAAATTTGATGATAGTTGATATATTGTTATTAGCACCTAAAAAAAATCGAATTAAGTCACCATCGAACATAATATAATATATAATAATATGTAGTATGTACACAAATATGAGCAATACAATACATTTAGGAAATACGTCTTTATCTATAATATTTGGCAAATCGATTACATTTATATGTCTTATAAGATAATATTATTAAGTATTATAATATATCATAATAATATATTATTACTATTATGTTATATTCAATGATAATAATAAAATAATGAATACGAGGTGTCGATACAATGTAAAACTAAATATAAACGGACTAACGTTTAATACAACAAGAGTAGAATGTCTATAATAATAATAATAATAATGATGATAATAAAAATAGTTAAAACGATATTGTGTTATTTTGTGGAAACGGATTCGGCCGAGAAGAGATGCCTCGACGACGACGATCAATTATTGTTTGAATTCGGCAATCCGATTACGACGATCTTTCCGTCTCTCAGCGGCGCCAACAAGTGCGTGTTGCCCGGCGTCGCCACCACCGTCTGGATGGGCACGTGCAGAGGGACGTCATAGACTGGATGCAGACTGGAAAAAAAAATAGTTTTGTTTAAAATTATAGAAAATCTATTGTTATTATTTTCATTGGTCAATTAATATATATAATATTTATGATATAACTCTTCTGCCGGGCGACGCGACTGCTGCCGAGTCGTCGGTTCAACGTCAAATCATTTTTTTTTTAATTATTATTTTTTTTGATTTTTTTTCTGCTACCTATAAAATAAAGTGTTAAGTTCCGCGCCGTATTTATTTCTCACGTCGTTTGTACTAGTTTCAATAAATTTAAAATAGTAGCTGAAGTTAATAAGAATATAATAATTTGGCAATAACTAATAACTAAATTTAACTACGCCGTATGCCGTTCCTTCTTGAAACATGACGCTCACCAAAGGTCACAGCAAAGGGCCACGCGGGGGCATTAGTATCTATAGTGCCTACTCTTGAACTCTTCTATTACCTAAGTGCCTGCATATTATGCGATATAATTGTATTTACAAATTTGCATTGTTTGAAATCCGTATAGTGTACAATACTGTAAAAAAAAAACGATAACATTATGTAAATCACTAAGCGTTTATCAAATCCTTTTACTTCTGCGGCGACCAGAGAATATGATGCTTATTTTGACGTGTTTTAATATATTATATTATGTACCTGTCGTGTCCGTCTGGGCAGCTTCTGTTGTGGAGGTATCATAAATCATTGTCTCTATATTATACTTTATGAATATGACATAAGACTGTAATAACTCTCGTACTATATTATAATTGTTATGGGACACGGTTTTTGAAATAGCAGAATTTATGATAATGCTTAAGCCGAAATTTTGTTTAAATCGTTTATTCAAACCAACAAAGATTATGTGAAATGTGATTACTGCAACGAGACACCGGCCACATAACACTATTGATAATACGCTGCAATAATAACCACTTGTTGAGTTCGATATTATATTAGTTTTGTTAACGAGACATTTAACAAGTGGTTTTAAGAAGAATATTTTAAAATTGAATTTGCGTTTGGATTATAATATATATAATAGTGGCTAAATAGTATACATATAGGGAAGATTTTTGATCACAACTGTATATGTTTACCGTGATGGACGAGCTGGAGCAATACGCGGATACAAAGCGTCTAGATTTTACCATTATAATACGTCCAATATAAATTATTGCCATATTACCAAAAAGTTGGTGGATCAAACGTTAAGTAAAATAATAAACCATTTTTATTGGATATGTAAATGTAATATTAAACCCTTTGAAAACATTAAACATAATATTATGTTTAAACCTAAAGAATTATCAATGAAAATATATATAACTCAAGAACGGAAAAATTATTATTTTATTTTATTTATATGTTTACACAATTGTGCGTCGTCTAATATAACGTTTTTTTAGCAATCATGTGTTGCAATTATGTTTTATTGTTTGCAATGTCGCAGTGAAGTAATATAAACATTAAACATATTATTTAAGTTGCCAGTTTAATATTAAAGTATATCTACCTACACAATACTGTAGGGTATGAGATTGGTTAGAACATTTATAGTTTATAATATTTATACTGTTTAGTGTTTACTTATTATTAATTTGTCTGATATAACTCATATTCGATTAGAATCAATTAACCGAAAATTAAAACTTTGTAATTGCGTGTAATACCTACTGTAATTACCAATCAAGCACTAATAATGAAATTCACACAAAAAAAAAACATTATCATGCGTAGGAACGTACACCGTATTTTTAGAATAGAAATAATAGTATGGGCTGAAGTCACAATGGCTATAAAGATATAACTTGTTCACCGGCATGACTAAATAATTTATTAAACTAACATTTTTCTTAAAATGTCAGTTTAATTGCCTATACTTTACCCCTTAAAACTGTTACTGCTGGGCCCCCAATTACCAGCTACTTTCTACTTAAAAAACATATTTCATTTTATAATGTTATTTTTATTTGAAATATAGTTTTCAAGGCGATAGTTAAAATTTATAATTTTAGTGACAATAATAGCTCCCCGGACTTCTGTCTTAATTTTTTTTTGTGTTTAAAAATTGTATTTATTATACTTACAAAAACAATTATCAAACAATTATCTTATGTTTACAAATAGATTTCACTACCATAATAAATAAACTAAACCAAAATGATTATTTTTATAATAAAATTTAAATTTACATCGAGTGGTTTGAACTCCTATCCTTATTACTCACCCTAATAGTCTGCTTAGCGTTAGATCTCCCGCATCGTCGACCACCACTAAACAGTCACCTATAGTTGTAATACCAGTCACTTGAGCCGCAACATATTTTGAACCTAAATTGTCACCGTTGCAACTGAATACATGGACGGAATGGTTTTTCTAAAAATAATTAAAGCCATAAAAATGTATTTTGAACGACCAAATCATGTGGGCACACTCATAAGATGGCATGTAAATATTTAATACACACACAAAAGTCCGACGGATCTATACATACTTTGTCTTTGGACGAAAAAGCGATATGTCCTTGAAACGAAATCGCCACAAACGTTGTAATGGACGGAGGGGAAATGCACCCTAAAGGGGTGAGACAGTGGACCAAAAGCCCTTGGTGTATGCTGTACACGTTGACGGTGCCGTCTTGTGAACCAGAAACGGCCATGTCCAGTTCCGTAGCGATCGCCACACAGGTGACCGGCAAATCGTGGCCGAGAAGCGTTTGGAACGGTTTGGGATTCGTGTTGTTTGCATTCGAAACGTCCCACACGACCGAAGTACAATCTCTCGAGCCACTTATCATGTACCACCCGCAGGAGTCTAGTGCCAAGCACGTCACGATGTCTGAAAAAAATATATTAAAACATCGATTATAACGTTGCGTGTCTATACGACTCTAGTTAAGTGGTCGCGTTCGTGACGTATTTACCAAAGTGTCTTATGACAGACGACACGTATTTGTTTTTCGAGAAACTGAACGTTTTCACGCTATAGTCCCAGTGACCGGCGGTGAATAAATATTTGGCGTCGTGCGACACGGCAAACAGGTGGCTGTTCATCACTACGGACGGATGGTACGACGACGATCTCACGGGATACGCGTTTGGGTCTTTTTTGCCCCTGCGAGAGAAAAACAAAAACAATCGATATTACTATCGTATTTTACCGGAAGCAAACACAAACCTATTGATATTAAGAATAGTATAATTTACTTGAGCAAAACGTGTGATTGGTCCACTTCGAGCGTGAATCCCTTATTGGAATGTCTATCGTACGGCAACCATGAGTGCCTACCGATCAAAGAGTTATCACACACTGTTACTAATGTATCGTCAGTCATGAACGTCTGTAACAGTCCCTTAGTCCCCGACCGAGGTGGACTCAAAAATACCATCGGGTGTTTGTTGTCTGTTATCTATAATTAAAGATTTTTTTTTTACAGTGAGTGCTATATCGTATTTTTTGGTATCGCTCCAACGTTTTTAAACAACAGCGACTAAATAGGTACCTCAACGTAAAACGTGAACAATTCTGACAGCATCATCGTAAGATCTGGCTTTTTGTGGTCAGACTTCATCATTTTTTCTAACGCCTTGTCCAACGGTAATCTCAGCGGGTGAGGTTCTTTTAACAATTGACTCGGGGTTTGTCCAAAATTATTGATCATGCCTTCCACGGCTTCTCTTTCTATGGGATCGACAATCGCATCTAGATCAACGGCTCCCTCGTAACTATACAGCACACATGCCAAACGTTAGTAGAATATGGATTATGATAGTATATTTGAGTGAAAGTCACCTGCAGTAATAGAAAACGTTCATAGCGTCCACCGCGGCTTGACCTTTTTGCTTGTATCCGAATATCAAATCGATCCACTCGTGAAGATGATTCGACACGTATTCAGACTCCAAAGCCTTTCGGTGTTTGTATATGAAGTCTTCGGGACTGTCCGCCCAAGGGGGAAGAATAACGTCATCAATTCTTACTTTAGACGATTGTAAGCGACCCAGATCAAATCTATAATACAATTTACTTTAGTCAGTACTTGCAACAATTCACACAATAATGATATAGTTATTAATCTTATCTTATCAATATTTCTTATAATATTTCTATTTTCAATATTTTTTTTTTTTTTTACTTAAAAGTTAGAATATAATTATTTGAAAAAAACTTACCTGTTCATATTTTTTAAGAATTCTGGGAAAAAGAAAAATTCTGGTATAAGTTCTTTGACATCGTTCGGCGTATCCATTAAAAGTTTCCAAGTTTGTGCGATTGAATGGAACTGACGATCGGCCACGTCAAATCTGAAATAGATACGTTATTTTGTTTTCGGTAATAATGTCACATAATATAGTTAACTAAAAAAATAATATGTGAGTGCTAAATTTATATTTATAAATAAATAAAACGAACCTTCCGCTTTGAAGTTCGATGTGCAGAGAAGTAAACGGTTCAACCCTGACCAAATAATGAAGTACACCGGCAGAATTCGAATAGTGTGTACCGTAATGGAATTTCCCGATAACTCCGTTTGGGTCCTCGAAGTTTCTGTACTTGGCTTGTACGTCGGCCTCATTGTTGGGATTGACAACGCCCACGGGTCGAGATAGGTCTCTGAACGTTTTTGGATCGTTCAAATCTAGTTCTTCGGATTTATAATCAGCTAGCACCCACGGGAATACTGGGTATTGTGACAGATCATTGTAAGTACGTCCTGCTATGGTGTTCAGCTGGGCGTACAAAATAGATATATTAGTCGTATCATAAATATTTGATTATAATTTACGATAAACCTATTGAAGCTATAATACGGTAGCACTTACTTGCATTAAATATTCAAAGTTTGAAATTTCTCTATTAACCCACTTTTGAGTGCAGCCAGACTTTCGTAAAAGGTCTTGTGGGTGTCTACTGCTATTAAACGAGAAATTAGGTGGATGCACGCTATAAATCGAAGTCAACACTTTCAAACGAATCTTAAAATCACGAAAAGAATAATACACACAATTAAAAATGCTAATATATAGTCGATGGTATATTTTTGTATGTTTTACCTTCGTTGTGAAATTTAGAAAATAATTTGATTGGTCCATCAAGAAAAATTCCAAAGCGCTTCTACGCAGATTGTATCGTCGTAAATATACGTCTCTTAGTTTTGTCATGGACCACTAAATATAAACAAGTTAATCGATTCTTATTAATACATATTAATGTATGATAATTATTTTAGATTATATTTCAGAAACCTATATTATTATCATATTGTGTTTGATTTTAATGCGATTGACGATTATAAATTTATCAAACGTTTGTATCGCAAAGCACCCCTAATAAAATATAAAATCAAGACGTTAAATTTCAAATATTGACAACTGCGAATGCAATCGAAACGATTATTATTATTATTCAACAATAAGAAGTCTTATTTTAAAATTAGTTACACGTGACATGTAATATCTACAGTGTTTTCGATTTATCCGAAACACATACCTATATATCTACTTGATAGTTATTTAGTAAAGTATGTATCATCGCAGCTAAAAATATGAATCGAATAATACAATCCAATTTGAACAATTTGGGTTGTATAATTTGATACGTATATTACTTTCACTATAGACACAAGGACATGACATACAATATAGTCTTGCCAATAATTAGCACTTCGATGAATAAATGATGTCCGCTTGTACATTTCACTGTCTAGCGAAGGGTAATACGATGTGCGCACTTGTTTATAAAAGGAAAATCATAAAATTATCGTCCAATTACTGCAGTATTGTATTTTTAAATCACTTAAATCCATTCTTTTCTAAACTTTTTAGTCTCTCGGTTAAATGCGTTTGGTTTTATTTGTATAATTTTTGGTTGTTAATTATTATTTTCTGCCAATATCATTTACGTTTACTTCACTATTTAAATGTTTAATTAATCTTTTCGATAAAATGTATGAAACAATAAAATATATTTTTACAATCTTAAAGCAAAGAAAATATGTATTCAATATCCACAATTATTTCTTTGAAGAAATGTGTGTACAAATGACTATTTAATATTTATAGAATGATAATTTATAACTTATTTAAAAAATATAGTTAAATAAGGATACTTTTTAATATAGGTGTACGAATATAAAATATACGGATAACTTGTATGGCGCTACCTATTAAATTATCTATTTATTATTTATTTATTTTAAATACTTATATTCATCGTTTATTAATATGTAATTTGTTGTTAATTATTTTAATTAAAATTGTATAATCGCTTAGGTCAATATAATATATAAATAAATTATTTCTTACAAATAATCAAATTTATTTATATTTTTTTAGTTTAAATGATTAGTCAATTTTATAAGTGTTTTTAAGTGTGCGCAGTTAAATAGTTAAATTCTGTATTAACAAAAAATTTAAAAACAGAAAATTTCTTTTGCTTACAATTAGTTTAAAAAGTGTAAAAATATTTAAAAAATTTAATGGTGTAAATTTCAAGTGTTTATGCGGTTATTTGTTTTTGAATTACAACAAAATAAGAAAATCGTTCCCTGAGAAATCGGTAGTTTACGGGTGAATATCCAATGTCTAATTTCAAACGCTCATAAAAAATTAGTTTGACTTTTCTGTTAACTTTTTTTTTGTGAAAAGTAGAAAAAATGATGGAAAATCTTGTGTTGAATTTTCAAATCTCGGATTTAAACAGACATTTTTTTCCGAATTCCTAAATAAAAAAAACTGAACATTTTCGCGATTTTTACATATTTTGTCGAAATTTTAACTATTTACTTATAAAAACTATTATAGACTTACGCTCACTTACTGTTTTAATTTTACATAGACAATTATGAAGAGCCTTGTATTAAATGTTCAAGTCTTTTGATCGATCAAAAAAATTTTAATCAACAATTCTTAAAATAATAAAAAACGAAAAATGTCTTAGGCCTATAAATAGCTTAAAAAGAGTCAAAATATATTGAAAATTTCATGTAACTAGTAATTTTTTTTTATTTACGCCCAAAAATACAAAATTGATTTTGTTAAAAATCAGTTTTGCGTAAAAATTCCCGTTTTTCCTTAATTTTTTTTTTGTTTTTCCCGACGATTTTAAAAACTATTGCGAATTTTTAAAAATGACCTATTAAAAGTACCTACTAGATTCACTTTCCTTCCAGAAAAGATACTGATGAATAAAATCGAAGCATTATTTCGACTACTTATCGTGTATAAGTCAGAAGAAAAATAAACACTACCATTGTAAAATCAATAAATTTTTTGCTCCGCTCAGAAACTAAAATGTATAATTTAAATCAGGTAAAAGGCATTATAGGGAAATAATTATATAAGGAGTTAATTTTATCTTAAATATTTATAATTTTTGTCAAGATTAATATTATTTAGGTACAGCTAATATTAATACCGTACCTTAAAGTCATGTCTATCACAATCCTCCGTGATCGGGGTTAAATCATGGAAGTACGCATGTGTTGTCGATATGACTAATCTTCCTTTTATTACACTCATCAAAGTTACTAATTGACATTCGACTGACAAAACCAACTTCTCTTTACGTTCATTGTCCTCCCTAAAAGTATAAAGAAATTCAATAGATAAGCATAATTAAAACTATAAGATATTTAATGAAACATATTTTATGGAAATTATGACTATCTTCGAGAAGAGATCAACATCCTTAAAAATGTTTAATTTGTATTTAAAAATACTAATTATGAAAAGGTATTTCATTAAAAATAAAATAATTTTAAGTAGATAAGTAAAGGAAATTCTACATGATGATGATTTAAAATTGTATTGTTCAATTTTTAAAAATATAATATACATACAGAGTTATTTATTTAACGTAAGGCACTCATTATTTAAAAAAGTATTTACGTTTTTGGAAATATTTTTGTTACATGGTATGAAGTTGTACAAAACAACATTTTTCAAAAAAAATAATAAGGTTAAAAAATATCTTAAAAAATATTTTGTTTTGTAACGACTTGATACCATGTAATAAAAATATTATCAAAAACGTAAATACTTTTTGAAATATTGAGTGTCCTACGTTAAATGGATCACACTGTAAAATATATGTATATTTAGATATAGAGAACGAAAAAGTATTTAAAATAAAAATGACTGGTTAGAATCTCAATGTGTAGCTGACATATTATTTAAAAATTACGATTAACGACTCTTAATTGTTCAAAGAAAATGTATCAAAGCCAAAAACTGTATTAAATTAAATACATTTTAACATAATTTATAGTTAAATCGTATTTAGTAACTATAGTAAGTAATTTAAATATAACATTATATATATATATGTTCAAAGTTAAAATTAAATATTTTAAGTAAAATACACTTAAAAGTATATATATATAATATACTTTTATTTAAAGTAAATACACTCCATTAATGAATCAAAATACATAGTTAGGTAGCAAGAAACAATAAAAATGTTCAAACATATTTACTCTGGATAATTCGTTTTGTATGAAGCTATATCTTCATCTGGTAACATTTCACCGTCTTCTTCTACTAAACTTCGAACGGCCACTTGTGGCATGCAAGGTGGTATTTCCGGACAATCCATCATACATTTAATACCACCCCCTACATATGACGTCACGATTTAAATTAACGAATACAACATTATTGTGAAAATAATTTACAGTTAAAAGTTAATCTTATAAAAAATACATGTCAAATATTATGCATGCGTAAAAAAAAATAGGGATTATTTTTTTTTTAATTTACGAAACTCGTTTTAAACGATGTCATAATAATATGTTATTTACCGGCGTTGTCTCGCAAATTACTGGCGTTTTGATGGTTGTCAAAATGATAGTTTGGACAAAGTTTGAGCCGCATTCTTGAATAATTTTCGTGTTGTGATAAAATCCAGTGGCGTTCCGTGGTCGACCTAAAATTACAAAATATATATTGTTAAATTATATACAAGAAAACTCCAACCTCTTATAGCAGACAAATTTATTTTATATGCACGCGTATACATAACCAAACGAGCCCATTTTTTGCAACACTTAATTACATTAACCGTAGAGAAAATATTAATAATATATTTAAAAGTCCAAAATACTAACGCTATAATGTATTTATTAATCAAACCGCTTCAAACTATAGCTTTAGCAATTTCGTACTGCTGTTACAATTACCAGCATTGGTATAGCGAATTGACAATACTCACTCAATAAATCAAAACAAAAGTTAATTAAACTGAAATGATATTATGTTTGTTAATAAAAGTCAGAAAAAAAGCTAATACGCAGATGAGGTCTGGTGACTACCAGTGGGGGTATTATTAAATTATATTGAAATCAAATCATCGAATTGAAAAAATTAACCTCAACGAAATTTAAATAAAAATGAAAACTACGTTTGCTCATAATAATGTCTTTACTTTTGCAACACTTTCATAGTTTTTCTTCATGCTATGGAAAACTTTTTAAAATTACCAACCACACACATATTTTCATGATAATTCAATACTTCTAAAGTCATTTTTTGCCAGTAGAAAACTGTTCACTGTTAAGAGAAAAAAATACTGTGAGTAAAATAAATTCCTATTAGCTGATAATCTAAAATATTTGATACTAACTATACCTACAATCGTTGCCTCATTAAAGAAGTAAAAAAAACATTAACATTCCTTCGTCCTCGACTGGAAGAATGTCTAGGTCGTTTAAAATCGATGTATCATTTTCGAGACGAATAAAACACCTAAAATGATTGAAATTCAGTAGTTGAAGCGTTTTAAGCGTATTTCGTCCTTAACATTACACTTGTGAACAAATCAGTTAAGAAGACATAATATGATATACACTGTCACACTGATATTCAACTATACTATCTCCATAATCGTACATTGAAAAAAATTTGTCCAAATTTCCATTCAAAATCAAAACTGCACTGTTTAGATTAATACGATAGAGTTTAAAAATTCATAACAAAATTTGACAAGGAGAATATTTTGGGATAAGGTCATATAAAATTCTGTCTAACGAGACGTTTTATTATACTATATGGTAACTTTTTTGTTTGACAATATATTTTGAAAAAATTTAATTATTTTGTTAATATTATATGCTGATCTTAAAATTTGTCAATAGGTCTTTAAACTCTAATATTAACACTAATCTATATAGGTATCACAGTTTTTATTTTGTTCAGTGAAATTTTGATATTTTGCCTGTTTTACCTTAATTTTTTTTATAGATTGTAACAGCGTTATAGTATCACGGATATCACATTATCGCGTCCACTTAAATCATTTTGTTATTGACTGCATATTGCATTGACGAATGTGCTGTATACATGTTATTATCAGTATGAGTTATTATTAGTATATCTATTTTTTTCTAATATAATTTATAAACATATATTAGTATATACTCTTAATACTGAACGAGCAGTTAAACGGCAAAAATAAACGAATGTAAAAATTATTAAGTGCAGTTATATTATATATGTATATTTTCAATTTTAAAATATTTTTAGTCGCTTGTTATGATATATGGGTGTGTATTTTGTGTAATTTATATGTGCTAAAAAACCATTACTCTACCATACTTTCTCAACATAATCTATCACATTGGTTGTAATTTATAGATAAGATAGTTAAGTACATGCTTTTTTTGAAAAAAACAACATAATACTCAAAACTTATGCGTCAATATCATTTAAGCGAATATATAGTGTATACACGGGTTTATCGATTCGTTTTCGCATAATGTGAACACGCGAGCTTAAAGAATTAAACTCTATTAACTGCACATTTTGTTAATGGACAAATACTTAACATTTGCATCGCGAGAGTGCCCAATAACAGGCATAATATATAATAATATAGGTATAATGGGAAATATAATGATAACCGTCAATAATAAATCGCATTTACATTATTTCATTGCCAGTCGCGGTTGAGCGTGGACAATATTATTAATTATATTATATTGCATTCGCAGGTAAAATCTAAACAGACACACAACTACACGCCTAACCATCATAATGATATTATATCGGCCGAAATAACATCACGAGTCGTTGCACAATTCTTTTTGTGCGTTCCTATCAGAGTGGAATTATTATACGGAACATATTATTATTATATTGTAATAATAATAATATAACATATTAATGGCACGGAATTTGTTTACGAATATAAAAAATATATAATAAAGTAGTAGACGCGCGTTTTCGGGAAAAATTAAAAATTAAAAAAAATTATGTAATGATTAAGGCGCCTAGTGGGTGGGCGGTATGGTGATAATGAAGTGGGGGGGGAGGTCGTTACACAATAATATTATTGCGGTCGTCTACGAAGACGCGTCGTAATCGCTCTTACACATGTCACACACACACACACACACACACACACACACACACACACACACACACACAATGATATTATACATATAATAATATATAATATAATAACAATATAATATAAACGCGATAAAAATATATTAAAACGGCGGCGTTGCGCGTACCGGACGCACCTCCGCTGCGACGAGCATAATATTCTTTTACTTCGAGAGCCTTCCTAGCTGAGTTTTGGCGAGGTAAGTATACCAATGTCAACAATGTAGTAGTAGGATCATAGCAGGGCACACCGATATAGAAGTCGTGACCCGCAGCTGCAGCTGTATAGCCGGTAAGGACGACCGGTCGTCACTCTGTACGTCATATTATTATTCGTCATAAAATAATATTTAGAAAACTGGAAAATATATGTCCCGAAAAGAGGGCCATCTATGATGCCGTTCGGAAGCGATAGATAATTTAAATAACAATATTATTATGCTATTGTATTGTACGCAATGTTATAATAGCTACAGAGTTCACATGCGCGCCTTATCGATGGATCAAATCGGATGGAAGGGATTTCGATATCGAATATATTATGTTATAGCAGAAGTGGGCGTATAGTGTAGGTACCTACGAAAAAATGTACTGCTGCTGTCATATAACGATGATTGTACGACACATCACATTGCGCTGCATAATGAGTTATAGACTAGAAATTTCTCGTATAGTATTGTTATCGGTATTGTATGAGAAAAATAATAATTTAACATCCAATTCATACGCTTAATTATACAATCAAATAGAATATAATATGATATGATAACGTATAGTAGGTTTTAACGTATACGAGAAATAGAAAGAAAACATCCGCTGACATGGTAAAATATATTAAATCGTATATTTTATGTTTATATGCCTATTGTTAATAATTATAATAATACTAGCTGGGACACCCGGCGTTGCCCGAGTCAAAGACGAAATAAGTAAGTAAGTGCGATATCAGAATATCAGGCACACGAAAAACATCGCAATGGTGGCCTGTGCCAAAGATTTGTTTTTTTTTTTATACATTTATTTGTAAAAATATGTATAATATGCCATATTCCTATTAATTATAATAATAGTTATAAGATATGTAACCATTGACAATCCTATAAATAAACAGAGATTATTCATATATATCTCATCGAAAATAGCACTTTCAGTTTTTCCAGCATTTTTAGCGTATAATATGTACGTAGGAAAAACTGTTACTGATAAGTGATAATATTGTAACCAATAGCAATAACCAATATACATTATATATAAATTATTATTTATTATTTATATTTGTTACACATTTTTGATTTTCATCATGAATTTTAAAATCTTTGTGTGAGCACCTCTTTAAATTATACTTGAATATACTTTTTCGCGATAGGAACCTTCTCCGTGATATAATCTTTTATTTAAAAAAAAATCAAGACAATCGGTTGAGTAGTTTCCGAAAACATTAGCATCAAAGGTTTCAATTTTCGATATCATATACTAAGATTATACAATAAATTATTATGATTTCCGAATGTATACACGAAAAATACAAACATAAATATATAATTATTATATTTTTCTGAGCTTTTCTTATACTACATTATACGGACGAACTGGAACGGACTTACAACAAAGGACGAGTTAATAAATTGTTATTCGTCCAGTAATATTATTATATTTTATAGGTAAGTTATACCTCTATCTTCACCACGACGCGACTGTATAATAATACGAAAATAAAATAATATACATACTTTAGGGCACTCTAATATTATTTTGCTGCTATTGCTGCATAGTTAAATTAAAAACAATATAATAATAATTGCTGAGTACTTTGGACGACGATCGTGTTAAACGAAATATGACCCACGTAACCCACCGGACGAACGGGATTGAAACACAAATCGTTGCGACTGATCGAGGACGCGGAAACGAAAATTAATCAAAAACGCATTACAAATTATATAGTATTAAAACATGTTTAGACTGTTCGGAGTAAACTCATTTAAACATTTTGAGTTGAAAATTTTAAAGCTTCATAATTATTAAAAATGACTATAATTTCAGTCGAAAACGGAAGATATAAGAAAAAAATTCTTTCAAATAAGATTCAATTTTAAGAATATATAATTTGTATATAATATAATATAAATAAATAAGAGATCTACATAAAGTGGTTTGATGTTACGGCGGTACAGCACGAGACAGATGGAAATATAAGTAATTAAGTATTTTACATAATATAGTCTATATGTAGGAAGTATAGGAACTTTAAAATATTTTATTATGACACATTTTCCAAAATTATAAAATTTGTATAATGCATTATTTCAAAGAATACAAATAAATGTTGTTACCTTTATACGTTATAGTTACTTATTTATAATCGCGTTTATGTAAATTTAAAGTATATTAGTGTAATATTCAAGTCCACTGATCAAAACAGGTTAGCAATGCAAATAAATCACGTTATTTATGTACACGACAAAAAAAAAAAAAAAATAAGCCCACTCTAAATGTTATAGTATTAATAAAATGGATCTATGGAATATAATTGTATATTTTATTGCGCATCAACAGAATGTACGTATTTTTCGATATAATAATATGTTCTGTTTTTAAATATAATGTAATATTTATATAAACTCAACTCGATCATAAAATGTTCAAGTATAGTTGTCGATTAAACTATACAGATTACTATACAGATTTAGGTATATGTGGTGATACTATCGTACTAATGCACCTTTTACGGATTTAAATATTTAATGAAACAATCCTGACGTATCGTCTGCAGTATAGCCTTTACTCTATTAACGTTCCTGTTATCACATAGGGAGTGTACATAACACTATAGATTTATAAAAAAATGTACTCAAAATTTAATATATGTTTAAGAGTTAGAAACTTTGTTTATTGCCTTGAAATATAGAAGAAAATACAATAATATAACAGCGAGGAAAAAGTTATGTACAAAAAGAAAACACAAACATAAAATAAAAATACACGTAATATATAATATATATATTATATAGAGAGATTATGTCCGGCGGAGTCAGTGGCGGCGATGATTGTGTACGGAGTCAGTCTGCACAAATCAGACGACTACGGCGGGGGCGACGGCTGGGGCCACCACTGGCACGTCCTTTTGGACGACCGCGTTGAAGCCGTTGACGTCGTCGGCGTAGTAGTTTACGGTCCTGCGGCTGCCGTCGGGTTCGATCAGGCTGTAGCGGCCTTTGACCACGTCGCCGTCGCGAACTTCCTCTTGGTCCTTGGCGTCGCCGGTCAGCGAGTCTCTGACCGTGTACGCGAACTGGTATTGCGGGTAGGCGTCGGCGAAGTCGAGCTTGGCCACGGCTGGAGCGGCGGCCACGGGCAGCGGTGCGGCGGCCAAGGGCAGCGGTGCGGCGGCCAAGGGCAATGGCGCGGCGGCGGCAAACCGAGCGGCCGGGGCGGCCGGGAACGGTGCGGCGGCGAAACGAGCGGCCGGAGCGGCCGGGAACGCTTGCAGCGGGGAGCCCGGGAACGCCTGCAGAGGGGCGGCCACGGCACGGGAGGCGGCCGGCAACAGCGGCGCCCTGAACGGGTAAGCGGCGTACGGGTAAGCGGCGGGCGCGGCCGAGTACGGCAACAGTCCCGGGTAGGCGTACGGCGACGGGGCCAGCACGCTGGGATCGCATCGGCCGACGGCTGCCACGACGGCCAAGACCAATGAAGACTGTGTGCCGAGCAAAACAAATCGATAAGATATTTAAAATAATTATATGTATCATTATACGAGCGTTTATCATAAGACGACTTACCTTGATGAATGCCATTTCTTCGGTGATTTTTTGCGTTGTTGCTGACGACTGTGAGTGTTGTCTTTCGGAAATGACCGGATGGACTCGAGTGTCGGATTGGATGTGATTGACACTGGTCACCGGCGACGGTTATATAGTAGCCGGGGACGCCCCCACAACGCGGCGTTCTTTTCGGCGTGCCCCGACATTCGATGACGGAATCGTGTGACGGACATCACCCATCCACCCACCCACTAGCCCGCGGGCGACACCGGACAGGAGCCGTCTGCCAACAGGACGACGAGGGGAGGGGGCCGTGTCGTAACGGAGACGTGGCCGCGCGACCGGAATGCCTTATCAGCCCCGGCGACGGGACAATAATAGCGGTGGTTCCCAGCATATAACAATATAATATATATTATGATATATAGGTAACATATCGCGACAATGTCCGGCGAGTATAATATTTTATGCGGGTCATCGCGGTCTTGGTCCGAGTCCAATCCGAACCATATACCTATACCTGCATATACCATATATTATACGACCGCCGCAGACCTATGGCGAGGTGTGCACGCGGCGAAAGTGAAACCTCCGCGCGGGTGTAACGTGCGGCACGCGGCCAGTCGTCATCGTCCTTGGAAGGACGCGCCGGAGACCGTCCTGCGGATCTGCACGTCGCGGTCGTCGCCGTCCTCGGGGAGACTTCGACGCGACGAATAATCTAATGGTATATTATTATTGGCGAGTACGCGTAATTTAATATAATATATATGTTACGTGTGCTTGTCTATTAGCTACCTATATTGTTTTATTACACCATCAACCCGTTGCAGCGGTTGAAATTCGTCATGAATTTGTCCGTTGGTTCGACAAAACCAATAACTGCAGTTTAACTTACGATATGTTATTATAATTATACTATGTGGCCGGGGTTGAATCCGACGAGGGATGAGCTTCAAGAGGACACTGTATATAATACGCATTCATCTTAGAGACTAAGTGTAAGATTTTCTAATACACACTTATTAGACTTTCTGATAAAAAGCATTTCATTCTGAAAGCGATATTTATCTCCTTTTAAAACCAAAAGTACAAATATATAATTATATTATACTCTATCGTGGTTATTAAATGTGCATATTAAATTGTTTCTAACTTATGCTTGGCACTCTCGGTAATTACCGCAAATCGTTCCGGGATTACAGACAATTTAAACAAATATTTTTATTAGCTGTCCCGCCTGGCGTTGCCCAAGTCAAAGATCAAATAAGTAGGTAAGTGATATCAGAATATTAGGCACACGAAAAACATCGCAATGGTGGCCATTGCCTAAGATTTTTTTTTTTCTATAAATTTATTTGTAAAAATATGTACACGTCATATTCCTACTAATTATAATAGTTTAAGATATGTAACCATTGACAACCCTATAAATAAACAGAGATTATTCATATATATCTCATCAAAAATAGCACTTTCAGTTTTTCCAGCATTTTTAGCGTATAAACGTTGGAAAAACTGTTACTGTAACTGATAACTAATAATTGTAATCAATAGCAACCATTTATAAACAAAATACAAATTTTCAACTTTCATCATGAATTTCAAAATCCGTGTTTGAGCACCTCTTTAAATTATACTTAAATATACTTTTTTGCGATAGGAACCTTCTCCGTGATATAATGTTTTATTTAAAAAAAAATCAAGACAATCGGTTGAGTAGTTTCCGAAAACATTAGCATCAAAGGTTTCAATTTTCGGTTTTATATATTAAGATAATGAATCAACGGTATTCATGCCAATATAAATAAATATTAGTCAGTAAATCATGTAAGCATCCAGTGTTAACTTAATTTAACTATTGTTAATCTTCATTCGGATGTTGATAGGTCAGTGCCGGCCCTAGGGGGGGGGGCAAGCGGTGCGACCGCACCGGGCCCCGCGCATGTCGGGCTTGTACGGGGCCCCACAGGCCAGTAATTATAAGTCATTGGCCATATGGGGCCCGCGAAATTCTGCACCGGGCCCCGAAAACCATCGGGCCGGCACTGTGATAGGTAAGGGAGTTTTGTCCAAAACTCCAAAGTTGCATGTATTGGTCTAAAACCTTTAATTTTCATGATAAAAACTAAAGATTTTCTTCAGTTTTTCTGAATTCGTGTAGCATAACCACTGTGATAATCTTCACACGGATAAGTAGTATTATTTACCGATTATTAATTAACTTTGAACTTTTGTTACGTTATAATTTAATATTGGTAGGTATTTAATATTCACATCTAAAAGTACATACATAATATGGTACCTCCAACTTTCATTTTTTCGTAATGTCATTTAATAGAATAGAAAATATTACTGTATATGTATTGTGGTCAATATAATTGTATACTCGCAAAAATACTACCCAAAATATTATCAAACATTATGACAAAAGTAAATGTCAGTTATAGTTTAGTACTTTAGTACCAGCAGTATATGTCTGCAGTACTCGATTAACAAACTTATATATTTAATTGAAATAATACTTCGTTGATTAATATATAATGATAAATAAACAGTAATCGATCGTCGTGAATCGTATTCGATATTCCCGGGAATTCCCTCCAAGTTACGTTGCCGGAAATTGCCAAACCCCGTAGTAGTGGCCTATAGTCTGGCTCCCCCTTTTTTCGTAGACAACACGGTGCAGCTGACGACGACCAAGTAAACTGTGTCGTTTAATGACGATAATAATAATATATGTATTATAGGCCTCCCTCGCGCATGCAATCATATAATATTATTCCGGGCACGGGTAGTGTGTGATGGTCAGGGGGGCCCCCCGGGTGACGACAGCCCCCGAAACGGCTAAACACGATGAGCTCGTCTGCTATATATCCGGACAAACGGCGATCCCGAAGTGATATAATATTCAGTAGTAGCTGCAGCCTGCAGGTGCCTACGATTATTTAAGTGGTTCAAGATCATTCGCTATAACGTCTTCGACGAGGTGCGGGTCGCCACGTCATCGTCACGTCCAAGTGAGACGGAATAGGTTGCGAAACTCCGAAATAGAAAACGCCCCTTCGGATCGTATGTCCATCACGTACATTGTTGTTATATGCATATTTTAACGTCGTTCATGTGCAGCAGCAGAAGCACAAGCAGAAGCAGCGGGTTAGGCAGTATATTATGTATATATGTTTGCGATCGTAATTATTGTTGTGTCCGTTTCGGGTAGCGATAATAATATGTCGTCGACGCGCTGCAGCGCCGACCAGATGTGGGTGCCGTAACGCAATAACGCGATTTCGATCGACAAGAAAATAATCAAAATTCGATTATAACGTTTGCCAAAGTGGAGTGCGTCCAGACGGTTTAGAAATATAAATGCGTTATTATATTTTATACTACTCTGCTCGTCACAATACTGCGCATAATAATATAATAATATATATTGCAGGAGCCCGCAGTCAGTCGCGGTCGGAACGCTGCACCCGTCGTCCGGCTATAATACGACGCGAGTCCCACATCGTCGGCTTGATTCGCAATTATCATCGTAACTCCAAAACGACGATTTTGAGATTATGAATTATTATTTTTGAGAAAAATTAACGCATCGCTTAAGACCGCGTTCTCACTCCGATTAGACAATTTATCTTCCGCGAATCAGCTGTTAAAGTTCCGACCAACGGAAATATTGTCATATCTCCATAAATGTATAAATAATAAATTCAAACAATACTACAGTTATCTGTTGACAATGTTTTTAAATTAATAAGATGTTTTTTATTCTTTCTGAAAAGTAGTCATTTTACGGAGTTACGACAATTGCGAATTAAGCCGACGATATGCGCGTAGGAGTTTGTTTTATTTTTTATTAATTTAATACATCATTATTATAATACGTATTGGACGGCGAGCGCTGCAGCGGGTCTCGTGTCGTTGTCGAGTTTTTTTATGGTCCCCCGCGGTCCGTCTAGACGCGTTTTTAACGCTATATTATTAATTTATAAGTGTAATAAATAATTATAATAATACGCGCGTATCTCCTATGTGACGACGTAATGCACGTTTTACCATAACAGACTTGGCGATTTAATAATATAATAATTATATACTTAGATTCGTCAAAAAGCTTTATAAGTGCAAGTTTACAGAGCATTTCATCCGTGCACGCAACACTACTGCAGCTAGTTCTGATATACTATTAGGTTTGGAGCGTTAGGGCGTCGTTTCGATGGTCGTTCAAATCAGAAATAAGAAATTTCACATTCGAGCCGATCCAAAATTACCTACGTCAGAATAAATGCACCCGTCAGTTTTTCCTGCGAGGACGAGGACGAGCGTTGCATCAGAATATTCGACGTGGCTTTTGATCAAATTTTTATCATAACCTACATATATAAGTAAATAACAGATCGATGTCTTACTGTTGGATTTGAACGAGGTTATAGACACGGTTCGAAATTAAACTCAAAGGATCAAGCACGTAGGAAAGATATTATTCCCACAATACCGCGAGTTTCGATTTTTCCTCTCCGGGAATAAAACCCTATAATTGATACATACGTATTATTAATTTATTATTTATATAAATCGTTGCACATTTTTTAAATAATGACACGCGTTTTTAATATCATGTGCTGCAATACGCGGCGGTTATTGCACAATGTCCGCTCGACAAAGGTGTAGAGTTATAATAATTATTATTGCTAAATAGAGCTCGCCCGAGAAAACGGACTTTCGCGCTAAAGGCCCCCGGGGTGAGTTTTAATACGATT
This sequence comes from Neotoxoptera formosana, assembly GCA_022818045.1. NCBI lineage: Eukaryota > Metazoa > Arthropoda > Insecta > Hemiptera > Aphididae > Neotoxoptera > Neotoxoptera formosana. Next base: position 34,532,748 of record CM040631.1, on the reverse strand, counting down.
CTATATATAGTATCATAATATTTTTTAATCAAAACGTACTTACACGGCGCGTTAGTCGATGTATAGTTTTTAATTTTGTGCCTTTCGTAAGTGATAATATTATGACATAAAGAACGGTCAAATATTCCCAAAGGCCTTATCCAATTAAAACGATATAGGTAGAGTAGTTATATACGCACACAAACAATAATAATTGTAAATTATCAACTAGGTAAATGTTAAAATGTCAATGTTTCTTTTATTATCTAGTATTTTTAACTTTACCAAATCTTGTCTTGTTAAAATACATTGCAAATATAATGTACTTGAATAATAGGCAAAGTTGTAAAATAAAAAAATAGGGAATTTTAACACTTATGACCGCAACGTATGTGCAAACTACGTTTATATGTTTTTTACTATGATGGAAACCAATTCCAGTTCGCATCTTACAAGATGCATTTCAATTTTCTATTGCGTTTTATCTAATCTATAACTTATATTAAATCGACGTGAGTTACAAGATGTATGGCTTCAAGTAGAAAATTTGAACATATTATTATATATTATGTGTACATAATGAATATATAATATAATATGTAGTCTACATTGTATATTTATGTTTAACCTCTAAGGGAAATTACAAATTAGATCAAATCCATTATAAAGCATACACAAGTTTTTATTATATTATATGCAATATTATAGTTTCATATATATTTTATGTATTTACTACTTTTACAAAATAAATGTGATAAAATACAGTTATTATATTGTATTATATTATGTTATATCTAATTTTAACCTGCGCAATATTAACGTATTTTTAAAACCTATTTTTTTGTATTGTATTGCAAGCAATATTTTATACAATTTCATTTTTAAACATAAATATATTTTTGTGCTGGATACAACTTTTTTTTCTGCGAGGACAATTTCCGTAAGATTTTTGTAACCGTGATCACTTATTATCATTTTATTATACATACATAGGTATGTGCTATGCTTATTATTATAATATGTTTGCAATTATTGCAGGCTAATTAAAAATGTGGATACAAATGCACAGAGACAACATCTACCTAATTTAAATACATGATCAAGACAATAGTTAGAAAAGTAATATGATACTTAAAAAACAAACTGCAGTGTTGTACCGTAATTGGTTTGAATTGGCTAAGCAATTATTCAACTCTTACATACTATAAAATCAAATTTGGTAAATACGTTTTTATGATGAATATTCCATATTTTAATGTCATATCATATATTATAAACGATTTGATATATGTTAGTGGTATGTAGAACAAAAATGTATAAAAAAAATTATGCAAACAAGTGTCAAATACATTTGAGAGCATAATCGTATATTAAAAAGTTGATTTCCTCGAAGTAACATCTTGGCAAACATCTCATAAGAGGCATGCACAATTAAGTAGTCTGTATTATAGATATACCTATATAGTCCTTATTTTACATTTATAAAATTATAACGTACACGCAATTTTAAGTCGTTAAACGTGCCAAATCTACATAGTAAAGCTATTAAGTTTCACAAATCAATATATATTAATCATTTATAAAATTAATAATGTCAACAATATATGGGCACCAAATCACAAAATTTAAGACTTCAAAATATGCTCTTCGTGTACAGAGGCCAATCTTATACATATATATGATATATATATCATATACCTATATATATATATATATATATACTATATAGATACATCAAACTGCAGTGCAAAGCTGAAGCCTACAAACCATAGAATGATTCACGAATATTGTGATATAACTGTGTAATGTAAATAAGGCAAACGAGGTCAGAAGAGCATTATATATAAATTCAAATTTGATAGAATTTTTAATAAAAATATAATAATTACGTACAAAGAACGTAATATGATTCTATTATTTTAAGACATATTATCAACAATTCTAAGACACATTAAAGGAAGTATGAGTTAAAACCTAAAGTTGCGATACAAATAACAATAGTAATTACGATGACAAATAATATATTTAATAAAATAGAAGACGACATAAGACGCATCGATTTAACGATTTAACGTTTATTTTGTACTTAATATTAGACATATTTTGATCAACGATTGCTTAAAAGATTTATGCAGCTATAAACTACTATTGGTTTTGCAAAAAAAAATTCAACCAGCTTATTTATAAACCGTAAATCAAATATACATAACGTAGCAATTTATATGCGACAAGCTTAACAAAGAAATCTCCTGTTTTAAAATATTTTGGACAATTTATTCATTAAATATTAGTACAATTTATTCTTAAGAATGACGAGCACTCTAATAACAACATCAATCTGTACGGGTACATTATATATAATATATAGCTAGAATACTATATACCTTGAGAACATTTTAAAAAAGAAATCATGATAAAAAACTGCATAAATTATAGAACTACCATGAAATGTAATTTAAATCTTCATTGACTTATTCTTTTCACTCATACGGATTTTAAAACTTTAAATATATTTTTTTAATAACAGTTAAAAAAAAAAAAAAACGTTCACTAATACCGTGACTTGTTTAGGAAATTATACTAATTAGTTCAAGTAGTATGTAAATAGGTAGATGAGTAAATAATGTTGTATTATTGTAAAAACACAATTTACCTTCCGGCAAATACGACAACAATATTTTCGATATCAGGATAATAAAGATAGCCCGTTGTAGATATACAATAACGACAATTATAATGATATAATAAAAATGTAAGAAGTAGTGTGTGATAACGAGGTTAAGAATAAATTCGCTAGGTAACGAATGCCAGTGGATTTACATTGTCTTAAACTCCGTTAAATGTAAGCTACAAGTATTACAAGTACTAGAAGTATATATGTATATCATTAATTTGGAAGGTTTTAAAATTAAAGTTCTAAAGGAAAAATCCTAAGGATTTTCGTTAAACTTTTTGTGGCTTTTCATAAAGTTAGTATAGTTTATTATACTGTCCATGCGAGTATGTTCAGTGAAAGGTCCATTATTCTGTTGTAATAAATAAAAATAAACTCGTTAATATACGAACAAAATTAATGATATTTTGTTTTTATAACGGAATTTTTATTAATGAACATTGATCGTTTTAAATTCAGAAAAAATAAATAAACAAAAAAACCCAGATGTGATATTTGTAAAAACTTAGGTGCCAAAAAAATTGGATTGAAAATATAAATTTCTAAAAAAAAAACTGCAAATGTTGGTGATTTTATTAAAATTCTAACTTTAGACGCTTATGAAAACTACAATAGGAATTTTTTACTTTTGACGCCTCGGAGTACCAACTATAAATTCTTATGTCTACCAGAAAAGATGCCGACAAAGAAAATCAAAGCACTTTTACTGCCCCAAAACGTGATAACAGACACATACAAATTTTTTTTAAAAAAACACACAACAATATAAAATCAATACATTCTAAGCTCCGCTCAGAATCTAAGATCACCATGATAAAAATATTAAGTTATATTTGAAAATTCGGTGTAGTAATCAAAAATTAGAACATATATGTTTATTTGTACTTTAAAAAAAATTACCAAGATTATCAGTGTTAAGCTGCGTTGTAAGGCTCAAATATCACCTTTTGTATAATAATATATCATGTATTATTGCCTTATGTATTATAATCTTTAGTTTTGGTTAGTTTTAGGACGGCGGACCACTGCAGCATCTTGGTAAACGGGGAGGTTAATATGTAACCACGGTTGACGCCACGATGATGGTCGCACATCATATGATCTTGCTCATCATCAGTCGTCAGAGCACGTCGAATGAAAACGACAGATGTCGACGAGGAAGCACAAACACAATGAAAATCGACGAGGAAAGTTTGATAACATTTTCATTACAATAAACAATTACTCGTATTTTATAACGCAAACGCGTTTCCTGTCTATTTACCGGCGGCTTGAATCCGTAACATCAACAACAATAAAATGTCACCGCGCGCGTTAGATAAGTGCTCATAACATATATATACGTATACATACATTAACGGTATAAAGTCATAATAGGTATAGTAATGTACCAGGTGGTCCATATTTCGTGCATATTTAAGGCAATAATTGTTGGGTTTTGAAAATATATTTTTTTTTATACGCAATTTTAAGTATGTATACAATTTATTGTTATTAAAATTCATACAATTTTACAAATAGATCTAAAATGTTTTATTTAAATGTATAATACAGCTGTGTTTTTTTAATGACAGCGCACCATATATTTTAAAATTCATAACCAGAAGTAAAATTACTTTTTTAAAAAGGATAATATGTATGTAGGATATCGGATGCTGAATAATAAATGTTTACCCGAAATGTATTCTGGTTCTGGATTATAAAATCGAAAAACCTATATGAAACCACCTGCACGATTAAAATAATAGTGCATTTTAAATACGTTTATCGGTACAAACATATTTTATTCAAGCATACATACAATCTAACTATATTAAAGTGTAGCCAGTTAAACAGATCATTCTGTACCTCGTGAATACGCGTCTTGCACTAAAGCAGTGGTTCTTAACCTTTTTAGAACCACGGAACACTTATAATTTTATAAGATTTTTGCGAAGCACTAGATCGTAAAGACGTAAAATAAAACAATACTTTACATTTTTTTTAATAAAATTAAATACATAATGATTCTCGTATTTACTATTTAGTCAATGTATTATTACATATTATTATAATACAATTGGTAAATGATACACAATTTTAAGAATTTTTAAAGAAATGTTTAGATTATTTAATGTGACATTTGGGCCTGATGACTGTTGCATATATTTTCAATATTTGGTCTTCTATGTGAAAGCGCTATACTCTCATTTCTAATGACTAAGGTAACACTTATACCTGCAACTTCAACGCATCCAGGCTCGCGAGACAATTAAATCACGCATGTTTACGCTAAAAAATTGTTTATTATAATATGTTCTATAGTCACTAGGGCCGGTGTACCATGACGCGCGTATATTATTATAATACGAATACAATTTCCTGATGTGCACTCGTAGCACAGTAGTAGTTATGCTATTATATGTTATTATTCACACAGGAGTGTTACCCGCGGTCGCGTTTATATATAATATTATAATAATATAAAGATATAATGATGAGCGGTTTTCACCGAAAAATCTTCCGGTGCCACCTGGCTTATATATATAGTCAGACCTGCATCGGCAACAGGTCTCATTCGAGCACAAGTATACACTGCTCGCGATCCGTCCGCTAAACAAAAACATGAAGGGTTCTGCAATTATTGCGGTAAGCGATTTTCGTTTTATAACAACATAATATAATATAATAATAAGATACGATAAAAATCAATTAAACAATATTAAAGGGCGACCTTATTATAGACAACGTCACGATGTAGAGAAGATATTATATAATTTCTTATATTCTCTATACGTTGTGGACGACGTCATATATACTAATTTCTGTTTGCGGTTTTATATTCGAAGGGTAAAAATGTTTAAATCCTGTCTGTCTAACCCCGCCTGGGCTTGGTTTTCCATGTTTTCATATTATTTACCGCGTACAAAGCGCAGGGGACAATTTTTCATATTTTTTATATTTGATTTACAGTAACAGTATAGCGTACAGTATAGTCATTGTATATTTGTATATTTGTATATAATAATATAATATATAGTAACACACGTAACGAAATAGATAGTGTTCGAGTTAAAGGCGATCCACAGCGCATAGGAGCGATATAGGATATAGTTCATAGTTTTTTCCAAGTTTAATAAAGAAAAAATTTTTCTCAATATTCACATACATCTGGCGGAACCCTTGAGATTGTCCCACGGAACCCTTATTAGGTACGATTGGCGAAGTCACACACTTTTTTCGGGAAATTCTGTACACAGATGACATTAAGGGTGACGAATTTTACTTGGCGAAGTTACTATACTTGACCATTGAGTAAGCAATAATATAATATTTGTGTCGTGTATTTTTTCGTTTACAGTCGTACGTTTTGTTTGGCGTGGTCGCGTGGTCGCAGTGTTTGCCGTACGGCGAATACCCACTGGCCCGGTCGTCGTACAACGGCTACAACCCACACGGGCAGCAACCGGTGGCGGCGGCGGCGACGGCGGTGCAGCAGCTGCAGTACAACCATCACCACGCAGCACAGGCGCAACACGAACCGGTGCACTATTCGTTCCACTACGACGTGCACGACCCGCACACGGGCGACGTGAAGAGCCAGCACGAGACGAGGACCGGCGATGTAGTGACCGGGTTCTACACGCTGGTGGAACCGGACGGCACCGTCCGGACGGTGAAGTACACGGCGGACAAGCACAACGGGTTCAACGCCGTGGTGGACCGCAAGAAACCCAACTTCGACGTCGGCGCGTTCAACTATCAACACCAATACTACCAAATCCACCATCCACAACAACAACAACAACATCACTATAAATGACGATGACGTCCTATGTATAAAGTACCTACACAAACACACGTGGGCTCACTAGCAAAGTGACCATATAATATAGAGATCGCATGTAAGGGGAGGGTATACATATATTGCCGATTATAATAAGTACCTATAAAGCCCTAATTTTTAACACGAAATCCCAAATTCAAAATTAAACTTGATGACATCATAAGTACAAAAATAAAACGATAAGATATCTGCATACTCTCTCTCTCCGCAACAACGCCCTTTAAAGTAACGCGATTATAGTCGTTATGTGTTATATTTCAAACGGCATCTTATATAGATACATGGGAACCAGTGCCGGATTTAAAACAAGTACCACCCTAGGCCCTTTTAAATATGCCACCCCCACCACAAGAACAAAAAATGTATTATTTCATTATAAACAAAACAAGTAATTATAAATTCTAATAAACAATAATATATTTTTAATCTTATATGTTATCTATAACGATTACGAAAGTTTATTACGACGAGTTAACGTCACAGAGTTAACCAATGTGTCAAATTCATGGATTCACTAGTATGTTTTTTTCAATTTCTTACAAAATTTTCCGCCTCCAAAAATTTGACACCGGCCCTGATGGGAACTCAATAATAAAGCGTTCTCGTATCAAATATTATGTTCACATTATATATTATTATAACTGGTGCGATACAATACGTTTGTAACTCCCCCCTTCCCCATTGCCATGATCTTAATCGTCTGTATAATACACATAGTATAAGTAGGTTTGTATATAATATTTAACTCATTTATATATATTATAGTTTTGTTTATTTCGCTGTAAATAATGATAACGCTTTCATCTACCCCCATAACTATATACTTTAATAATGATTCGGTTATTTCGTCGTTTAATAATTCGGTGAATAAAAGAAAGAGAAAAATCTTCTCGAGTTTTGACCACCACTGCAGTCATCGTCACACGCTAAGCATCCACAATCTAACATATAGAGTTTAGTTAAGTTTAGTTATAGTTATACTATAGGTATTATAGGTAGTGATTATACCGTCACGTCGAGGCTGCAGGTCTAGTAAAAAAATTACAAATTTTTTTTTTTTTTATAAACCTTAATAAAATGACTTACTGGCGCATTATATAATTATTTTATGATGAAGAATATAGTGTAAAAATGTTTTTTTCCCGACAATATTGTTTGATCCCTTTTGTATTTTTTAAAATAAATATAAGTACCTTTTTTTTTTTACAAGTTTATATTTTTTTCTCGGGAGTTTTCATAAACTCGTGACCACAATAAAATGTGTAACTATGTAAAATTGAAAATCGAGATATATAATGCGGTATACTATAGTTGGTATACGCGGTTAATTTTTTTATTGCTGCAGAAGTACTGCAATGATAGCTCATATACAATAGTAATGTAGAAATCTGTTCATGCATTGGTTTGTTCCAAATTTATATATATTCGAATACGTTTATAAGGGCGATACGGAGCATAATTTATACAAAATGATCGACACCGATACTTTCGCGACTCGCGAAAACGACGACCAAATAATTGTTTCGTATGCCAGAAGCGCGGTACGTATTAGTTCACACGACTGTTTGGAATGTGTTTGGCTGATGGTCGTTCTAACGAAATGCATATACTGCAGCACGGTCTCTTGTCGTCATTTGTCCGACAGTTTACGAACTCAAAGTCGAATAGGCGACGATTTTGTTGAGATTTGAATTTTGACCAAGAAACCACGAGAAGATGCTGTCCACGATGGAAATTTCTGAAAATCGCCCTACCTATATATACGTATGTGAGTTTAAAAACTATTACCGATCAAAAACAGTGAGCAGTGAAACAATGCGCTCTTTGGATCTGAGTTTTCTCACAAAAGCCTATAATATTAAACGTGGTTACACCTGTTGAGTCGAACAGTGTGCGTGGTGGTTAATGAAAATAGGCAACAGGTATAAGACTTTTGGTAATTTTGCGACAAGAACGCGTATGAGTCATATCTCATCACTAGTATACGAACCCTAATAATATTATTAAAGTAATAATATTATAGTTTTAAGTACTGTGTACTTTTTATCCGCCATTGACCAGCAAACAACAAAACAGTATAACGCGTCATATATATTAATATCTTATTATATACATCCTATATACAATAAGCCGCACTATCGGTGTGTGAATTACCGATTCGTGTCATGCGCAATAAGTATTTATGGGTAATTAATATACAATACGTTAATTACGACATCCACATACAGGGTGTTTCGCGGAGTTTGTTAAAGTCAATAACTTTTTCTATTATTTAATATATTACACAACAGATCCACACAATTACTAACATTTATAATATTATTTATGGTTTATCAGAGATCAAAAATAAAAAGAAACTGTTGTCTTCGCCACGCGTTTAGATACTATGTATAGGCATCAATTATTATTTAAAATTCAACGATTTATACATTTAATTTTTGAACAGCGTAACTAAACGTAAGTGGATTTTAAGTGGAGTTACTATATTAATTAGTCTCTATCGAGTATTATTCAAATAGTTATATTATGGTCAAAGCTTTTGGCAGCAGTATAGGTTCGAGTGAGTACCAAGACACGCGGTTAACCATGGTTGCACTCTGTGTGCATATACATATTATTAAGACTTACGAGTTACTAGTTTCTACTACATCGACGACGATGATATTACAAATGCATATAAAACTATATACCTTCGCACGTGAGAATGTTATATTACGTGGTATCGAATGACGATGTAGGTTTTCAGAGACGATTGAGAGACGATTTTGAAAAAAGAAAAAGATGCACTCGAATTACATCGATTGCACATCAAGCTTTTCTGGCGGTTTGAATTTGTGCATTCCTATAATACCATAATGTCATACATAATCAAACATGATAATAGTATAATATACTAGCTGTCCCACCCGGCGGAATCAAAGATGAAATAAGTAAGTAATAGTGATATCAGAATATTAGGCACACGAAAAACATCGCAATGGTGGCCAGTGCCAAAGATTTGTTTTTTATATACATTTATTTGTAAAAATATGTATATGCCATATTCCTAGTAGTTATAGTATTTATAAGATATAAGTAACCATTGACAACCTAACCATTGACAACCCTATAAATAAACAGAGATTATTCATATATTATATCTCATCAAAATTAGCACTTTCAGTTTTCCAGAATTTTTAGAGTAGAAAAAACTGGTACTGTAACTGATGACTAATAATTGTAACCAATATCAACTGTTTATAAACAAAATACAAATTTTCGATTTTTATCATGAATTTCAAAATCCTCGTGTGAGCACCTCTTTAAATTATACTTAAATATACTTTTTTGCAATAGGAACCTTCTCCGTGTTATAATCTTTCGTTTAAAAAAAAATGAAGACAATCGGTTTAGTAGTTTCCGAGAACATTAGCTTCAAAGGTTTCAATTTTCAGTTTTATATATTGAGAAGATAAATTACACTTTACTATACCAACTGAAGATAATAATAATTGCAATGTTGATATATGTATATTATAAATGCAGGTAATCGTAAATTATAGTTTCTGTTCCCTCAATCGAAAGTTATTGCATCGGCGCGTACAACCGGAAGCATTACACAAAGATAAAAATTGATCGATTGCCAATCGGATAAGTATAAGTTTGATAATTGAAATAAATTCTATGTAGGTATACCTACTATAGGTAAGTCTATCTATATGTATATTTTACAAACCTAATTAATTTTTCGAGTAGTCATGCTTTTTTTCTTTCCAAATAATATATTCGATTACATAATAAAACGTTTATAAAAAGAAAAAAACTTTCCAGTCAAGTGTTTCGTTTGCTATAAGCTAAAAAATATAGACCACCGTCCACTTTTACGTCGGCTAAAATATATTGTTATGGCGTATGTCTATAATTGTTTGATTAAATGTTTTATTGTGATCAAAAAACTGATTTAACTTTAACTTTCAAATCGATTATAATCAATTTCCCAGAAACTTTTATTCATATAATATCTGGTAAGTCGTTGGCTTATTATGAAAATACAAATATTATATTTACATGTACATAAAATGATCGAAATTATTAGGTAATTAACATTATATAGTACTCTACAGTCTACAACTTACTGAATTGTAATAATGTATACACCATATAAATATTATAAATTATAATAGTTTGCACACTAATAATATATTAAATGTCCACTCAAATTAGCAAATCATCACTTCAATCATAAGACATAATAGTAGCTAATAATATGAGAAAAAAATAAACATTTGTTTTAACTACCAAATCAACCTTGAACGGAATGATAATCCCAAATATGCATAAACAGTTATTGAACCTAAGTTTAAAGAATTGGTTTGTTGACCTTTAATAATAGAATACGATTAAATCAAAATTAAAAAAAAAAATTAGATTAACGATATTATATCTGAGATAATATTATAATATAAAAATAATTAATATTATATTATAAATACATAATAGGCTTATTACAACATTGTGAGAAGAGTTAGTATTGAAATGAACTATATATTATTTTGCTACAATTTAATTGATTTATAATTTCTAAATGTATTTTTAGTCAACAAACAAGCACTTATACTATGGTCCTATAAAGTCTATACGATCTTTAAATAATTTTTTAAAAAAAAAACCTCAAATTTAAAAATGTTCTTTATACTCATTATCACGGGGACATAATAAAACGTAAAACAGAGATCAATGTTTGTAACTGTAATTAGTATTCAAGGTTGACAAAAACTAATGCAATGTGAACTTTATTTGTATAATATAATATAATATATTTAAAAACCTGTAAGTAAAAATATTTGGCTTCTATTCAAACGCATTTTTATATTTCGTAAAATAGTTTGTTTCATGGTCAAGATTACATATGATTCAAATTTAAGTATCGATTAGTTCATGTAATATATAAGAATTTTCGGACTTACTAAAACTATAATACATTTTTCGACTAACAACGGACTTTGTTTGACACAGTGGCGGTCTAGGTCATCGTTTTCGGTTTAACATATTAACAACTATTCACCTGCATCCCCTTAAACTTATTTGAGTTTCTCGTTAATCTTTAATTATATAAATTATTAAATGTTATAATATAATATTATAATTTTTTATATTATTGTCTTTCTTTTCTTTCTTTTTAATCTTCTTTCTTAGTTTATAATATTATATATGTCCAAGGTTTTTGTTCCTCAAATGCGTTAACCATTGCTTCTTCATTGACGCCAATTAATTCTGTTCATACTCGTTGTTACGCATATTTTGTTATATTTCAAGTATGTATTTCTCGCACGTATCACGACCACACGCGCGTCGGGTTATTCACCAAATATGCGCAACCCTTAATTATTCCTTCGGTGATTTATTCGAATTTTAATTACTGAAATTTTGTAATAAATAAAATATTTAGATTTTTGTGTGCAATTCAAGAAGTGTTTGTTGAAACGTAACAAACTTATTTTTTCGCTCTGTTTATGTAAATTATATTAAAGAGACACGATATCGTATTGAAAATGTCCATGTATTTAAATTGAAATAATTCGAACTAGGGGTTTCTGAGTTATTAAACATTAGACACTGCAGATGATTATTATAATATAGGTTTAGAACTTTAGAAGCTATTATGATTTTAAAACTGCAGTGGTTAATATGAACGCATATATTTAAGTGTTTTAATTTTGTAAAAATGTTGCGATTATTACAGATAATAAACTAAATATTATATATTATATTTTATGCAAACCCGGTATATTAAGAACTATAGTATCCTTACGTCATCCTGTATACATACATTTTATATACTATAGAAATACATATTATATCATTAGGTTCTTATAATTTTTTCTATAGATTTAATTAAGTACTATAGCTGTATGTATTATGACATAAGACATTACGTGTACGTTAACATATCAGAGCTCGCGAACTGGGTGTTAGGGGCGGCGGCGCAGATGGGTGGTTTAAGTCCACTCATTGCAATACGTTAATTTTTGTTAGTCTAAAAGTATTTTATTTTTAAAATGTTAGAAATGCATTATATAATATATATATATTATACTCAACAGTTCTATTTGTTTTTCATAAGGTATAAGTATTTTTTCGTCTAATTGAGATTTTTTATGTATAGGTACTTTGATGCTGTAAATATCCAGACTTTATAATTCATAAAAAGTTATCACTTATTTATATAGGTACTTTTGTAATTTGAAATGTTATCATTTTAGCGATTAAATATAGTTGTCATTTTTAAAACCATAAATAAAGCTAACGTTTTTCCTGACAATGTTTTGATCATATTAGACATCAATATTAAGGATAATCGTATTTAATTAATAAAAATACAAGATTTATTCGTAAAATTCATAAACTAATTTCAAATAAAGAAAAATAGATTTAAAATAACCCCATCGGGGTGACAAATAATTTTTCACCAAACACTCGTATAATAAAATAATTTATCTCTAATACTATGTTTCCGTAGACATTGAAACATTTTGTATAAGTATACTCAGTATTCAAAGATTATTTCTATACTTACGAAAAGTTCGGCGGTCGTCATAACCGCACACTTACCGTTCATAACCGCACATTTTACACCGTTCAATACCGCACACATTTATTCTATTGTTAAAAAGGGAAATTTGAAAGGTCGATAGTTCAAAACCGCACACATTTGATTGACAGTTAAAAACTAAACACATTTTATTGTTACTACAAAAATTTGTATGTATTAATTAAAAGCAATTCAATATATAATTAAATTGAAATAAATTTACTCCCTAATGTTTTTAAATAATCAATTAAACTAATTTCAATTCAGTTAATTAGCAATCTGGGTATTGTGCTTTTGATTAAATTTGATTATCTGGTGTGCGGTACTAAATGATAATGTTATTTTAGATAAATGTATACGTTATTGATATAAATCAATGTGTGCGGTATTGAACTGTTTGATTTGGGGAAAATATCCAGGAGTAAGGAATAAAAGTGTGCGGTTTTGAACGATGCCCCGAAAAGTTTTAGCCACGACTTACATTATTTTACTGCACAATTGTAGAAGGTATCCGCGACACAATAATCCATCATAGGTCGAAGCTTAACATTTGTAATACACCATATAGGATCAGATCAATTAATAATATTAAATATTATATAAAAATGTATAATATTCGCACATCGTCGGTTCGACTCGACAAAACGAAAATTCGTGTTATTTAAAATTTTAAAAACGAGGAACGACGTTCCTTATAGGCGTTAATCGAGCGATAAGACTCGTGGTAATGCGCCCACATAAGAATATTGTACCATGGCTATACGCCTATACCATTACAAAATGTGTAAAATTTTGTAAAATAAAATAACAGTACTTTTTATATGAGAAAATTGTTCAATAGTTTTCGTAATAGTTTATATTACGATTATTGAATCTCGTGCGGTTGACCATAATATCATCATAAATAGACTAAATAGGCTGTAAATAAATAAGCTGTGCATAGGCGGAGCTTGATAAATGCAGTTAGTTATTTTCTGAAAATAATCATTAACACCTATGTAGTTTCGGTATACATTTGGGGGGGGGGTGGGCTTAGCCTTCCCAAGCTCCCCCCTAGCTCCACCTGTGAAGATGTGTAATAAGTAATAACCTTATAACACAATAAAGCTAGGTAGGTAATAACGAAGAAAATATGCAAAAACTAGTGTACATTTAGAAGAAACAAGTACGCACTCACGCACGTACGAGCACTTTATTGATAGATTACACGTTTTTGTTTACACAATAATAATTTTATCGTGAGTACAGCGTATGAGATATAAAGAGATACAAATTTTAAACAGATGAAAATAATGTACAATATCGAAGAAAATAATATCGTACGTATTAGACTCGTCGCCGAGGGCGAGACGAAGACGACGCATTCCGTGGGGCGAGCGTGTCAGCTGGTGTTACGAGGCGGCGGCGGTACCCGTCTTTAGGGCGTTTACTTGCGGACGAACGGCGAGCCGTACGCGCCGTTGTAGCCGCTGTAGCCGTACGCTCCGTACGAGTACGGCGAGTAACCGGCGCTGTACGGGTACTGTTGGTAACCGTACGAGTACGGCTGGTAGTTGTACGGGTAACCGGCCGAACCGAAGTAGTACGGTGCTGGGGCGGGCGAGGCGACGTACGGGACGGGGGCGACCACCGGTTTGATGACGGCTGCGGCCTTTGCGACGATCGGCACGGCGGCGGTGGCGGCGCCGCTCAACGGCTCCCTGACCACGTCGGCGGTGAATCCGTTGACGGCGTCGGCCTTGTACTGGACCGTGCGCAGGAAACCGTCCGCGTCCACGGTGCGGTAGTAACCGGTCACCGCGTCGCCGTTCCTGGTCTCCTGTTGGTCCTTTTGGTCGCCGGTGATCGGATCGTTGACCGCGTAGCTGAACTCGTATTGGGCTGGGGCCGACGGCTCGTCGATGGCCGCGCCGCGAGTCAAGCAGACGAAAGCCGCGAACAGGAAACCCAAAGTCTGAAACGAACGACGGCGTGTAATAATAACGACGCGGTCGCAGTGATGATGCAACTGTTGCAGTGTTCGTATAGTTTTGGTCGAAAAAGATCGGAAACAGCAATATAATTATTATGGCGAGAGCAGGATAAAAATAATATCACATCTCGACAAAGATAATATTATATTACGTATTATACAGCAGATTCCACGAGACTCATGAACTATACGAACAGTGCAAGAGCTGAAATATATTATAATGTCGTCGAGACCACTTACCTTAAGCCCTTGCATTGTCGGTCGAGTATGTGTTTGCGTTTGTTGTTGTTGTTGAATATAATACCCGGCAAACGGCTAAACACTTAATGCGGCTGCGAATGCGTGTGCTAAACTTTAAGTATTCGCGGTATATATAGTCGTGTTTACCCCCACGGGTGAATAAAAAATATTGTAGGTACACGCGGCGACGAATCCAGACGACCTTGAATCATTGTTATGGAAGACGCTGGGTGAATCTCATAATCCACGGGAATCCGGTATGGACCACAGAGACGTGTGTAGGTATAATATGCGCGGTAAAACGATTTAAAAAAAAACGAAACTGTTTCATTCGGGTAATATTTTTTAGAGTTTTTTTTTTTTTTTTTTACTTGTGGGTGTTTGATGGGTACATAAAAATTACACAACACAGAAAAAAAAACTTTGTTATTTGAATAATAAATTATTTATATAATACTTTTAGCTATAATATTATAATATTAGCTACATATTATTATCAGTACCAAATAGTCATAATACATATTAAATCGTATACGAAATGGACGTTTTCGTTCACACGAGTTGCATTAAATTATTATACATAATTTCCTAAACCGTTCTTAGCTAGCAGCAGTATGCGAAATCACAAAATAAACATTATTGTGATCAGTACAGGGCCGGGATGTTTATGACATTTAATATTATGTTTTTTTTTTTAGTCTTGCACATTGCCGACCGAATCATAAATCCGTTTGGCATGCTGCACGAGCAGGTATTATATCGAATTAAATTACGTAATTTTTTCCATTTTTAGGCATTTTAACTAGAAAAGCATTTTTTTTATGTCTATATACACAATATCGTCTTTGTACATTTTATACATTGTAAGTCTCATGTTTATAATATATTATATATACAACAATACTATATTAGGTTTAAAAAATAAAAATAAAATATTATTATTAAAAATGTACAGTAGGCATATTTTGAAATTTGAATAATTAATGAATAATGCAATTTTTTAATAATCATCTAATTATTCTGGCATACTTGATTGTTTTAAGGGCATACTTTGATATTTCCGGGCATTTCATTATTATTGATCTGTATACAAACCCGAAATCGTTTCTTTTTCATTTTTACAAAATCTCAACAAAATGTCTAAGTATAAAAAAAAAAAATTGTCACGGTTATTTTTTCTAAACACTGATTCTTTTCACGATACACAAAATTAAATTTTTAATTAGTTACATATTTTATCGTTTTTATTGATATTTTTACTATTGTTATAGTCAACGACTTATTTTTATTATAGAAAAGAGTAGTTTTAGTTTTAAATCATAATATGTTTGAAATAATAGTATCAATTCTATACATTTTTTTAAACATGAATATATTGACCGTATAGATCAGTGACGTCAAACCTTCTTTCTTCGCTGGGCTACTCTGGTAAACAATATTATCTCCGAGCAGGCCACCAAATATAAAATAATGGTCCAAATCTTGTGAATATTGTGTTATGTGCCTGTATTATGTATATCAATTATTGTATTATCACCAGGGCTGTGTAATTTGATGCATTTGCATGTTTTTTTTTGATACACTGTATAAAAAAACAGATTAACGTTTTCGTGATTTCTTCGTATTAATGCTTGTTTTCTTAAATTTATTTTATTTTTTTCTGTCTATCTGGTATAAGTTGGTCTAAAATCAAGATTGTTCTGATATTTACAAATACGTTATCCGTATATATAGTATATACATTCCAAATCTTTTACAAATTAGAAAAATAAAAAGAATGGAATTTTTTTTTGTAAACCACTTTTGATTATTATTTATTAATTTCAACAGTTTTTAAAAATTTTCAGTGCACATTTTGCCTGTTTTTGGGACATAAATGCATACATATTTAACACTTTTTTAGGGCATTAAATTCACAGCCATAATATCTCCTTAGAAAATCAATATATTTAAGTGCGGTTTTTTTTACAGTAATAAGTATAGAAATTCCAATTGAATGGTATGGATTTAAAAAAAAAATATATTAAAATCGAGCAAAAATTGACCAAGTTAAAGCAAATTAAGTTTTTGGTTTTCTAAGAATGAGTCATAAAAAAATCATTGTTCTAATCGATATTGATTTAAGCATACGCGATTCGTGTTGTGCTAACATAACTATTATTCTTAGAAAAATAAAAACTTAATTTGCTTTAACTTGGTCAATTTTCACTCAATTTTAGTATATATTTTTTTTTTGAACAGTTTTAAAAAATATGATCAAAAAAATGGCTCTCAAAATTTTAAAAAACTTAACTGTATAAAAAAATATTTTTTGAAAATGTATGACATTTAATTGGACATTCTATACTTATTATACTGTAACAAAACCGCATTTAAATATATTGGTTTTCCACGGAGATACTATGGGTGATACGGAACTTTTGTGACACACTGTATAATATAGTTTAGTAGTAATTTTATATTTTAGAAATTTGTAATGAGCCACATATATATATGGTAAGCGGGCCGCACGTCGAGCGAACATCTATTATTAATAAGACAAAAAATTAAGGCTAAATATAGATGATGAAATACTACTATTACACTCGATATAAATATTTACCTAACACGATTAAAATTTTGCGAGAAAAAATAAACGAATTCAATAAAGTAAAACAAGTCTGAATATTTTTAAAAGTACCTTGAAGTAGGTGTAAATTGATTTTTTTTTTTCTAAAGAAAAATCCAGTTTTTACATAGATAGTCCATTTATATATATATATAATATAACCTTGGAGTATTAATAAAATTCGTTCATTCTTTATAATAATATACGTTCTGTTGTTCGGACTGCGGAGAAGGATCTTATCGTGGACGTTTTAGGAATACCTACTAACTGTCATAAAATATAAAAGAAATATCGAGTACCTAAATAATACTATCATCAATAACCGCGACTGCAGATAGACACCGTTTACTAAAATTATTTTTATTTATCAATTAAAATATAAAAATTTGTATTTTCAATCGGGAAAGATAAAACATTATAGTTATCATACTGTTATCAGGCCATTTATACGAATTCCTGGAACGTCGAATTGAATTGACAAATTAAATAATACATAATAACTCGACAACAAACGGAATTATACACATTAATTTAAAATAGCTATAACAATAGCATAATAAGTAATAATAATTATTGTTGTAGCTTTTGATCAAATCAGAAACTGTATTTTTCACCAGAAATATTAAAATATCCTTAACTTGTCAATACAATAATCAGTACATTTTTTTTTACATTTTTTGACGTACCTATGTCATTTTAATCAATAGAAATAAATAGCTTTTATCGTTTTTCACATTTCGTCTATGATTAAAATATCGTTGTAAACTATAAAATATTTAAAAAAAAAAAAAATAAACATACTCTATGACGAAACTATTATAATATGTCATTTATACTCAATTATACTAAAGTTTAGATTCTGAAAGAGCAATTTAATATACCTATTAAGAATATTTTTTTTTTGTATCTATGTATTTTTTAATTTTTATGGAAGAAAAGATAATTTAATCTTCAACTTCAGTAGTTTCTAGTAACAAATTTGATCTAGATGGAAGTTCGATAAGGTCAAAAGCAAAATTACCAGTAGGTACCTACTTTTTAAAATTAACATACAAAAAAATATAATATTAACGAAAAACTGGTATTTTTACGCATAACAAGATTACGGCAAAATCGATTTTTTTTTTTTTTTAATAATTCAAAAATGAATAACTGTAAATGTAAACTTGAATTTTTTTTATCAAATATTTATTTTTGCATTTCAACATGATATCATTTTTAAAAGATTTTTGGATTTTTAATGTTCTTTGTTCACTTAGAAAATTAAAAACATTAGTAAACATATTATTAGGTTCATTATAAGTTTTTGAATTTCAAATGTTGACAAAGTTTATAAAAATTACAAACATTTGGAAATTATTATAGTTTAAAGTGTATTACATTTTTAATTTAAATAGTTTAGGCTTGCACATTTAATACAAGGTTCTTTTTAAGTTATTCTTACGTAAACTTAAAAATCTCTAAAAAAAAAAATGCAGATTTTTATTCTTTAAAGACATTTCAAGTTCAAATTTCAACAAAATTGTATATTTAAACGTAATAATAACGATTTTAGTTATTTTGTTGTAATTCAAAACATTTTATCCGTACATAATATAAATATTTTCTTTATTAGGTTTATTCACGATGATATTTTTAAAAATTCAGATTTATCTTAAGCTAATTATACAACGATCCATTTTACACCGTTCTACTGTTCATTGGTGTTGACTTATAAGGTAATAACAAATTGTTATATTATACGAAATTATGTTTTTATAATAATATTTGCGACTGGTTTTTGGCAAACATTAATTCAATTCAGTATTACTAATAGTAATATAAATATTATGTCATAGAATATTCGTAGAAATCTAGGATGACAGGTCGTCATCGCTTTGAATCGTTTTTCGTACCTATGCAATGATTTATCATTGAATCGAGTCTATCATAATATCCATTACAGAGTATACCTACCCATAATGATGATGAGGTATACTCGACACCTACTATACAGCAAAACGACTTAAAACATACTGTTTATCCTTTGTTTTTTTTTTTAGATTCAATAACAACTGCAGAAGACCTATTATTTGTTTCAATAATATTATTTTAGTTGATTTAAAACTATTGTTAAGGCGAATGAGGAAAATACACACTTTATTATAGTTCAATATACACTATTACTGCATATTTTATTTTAATGTACTGTTTCCAGCACGTGATATATTCTTTACTTGTACTAAAAAAAAAAAATTGCTCTGTAGGTATAGTAGGTGTACGTGTTACACTAATACTCATTTAATAACCTAAAAATAATACGTAGTCTCTTACAAAGAAAATACAATTTTAAAATACCATGCATCTAGTGTTTTATAAAATATATAATACATCGTAATATTGTGATTGAGAATTGATCCTTGAGCATTCATAAAATATATTATGTAATATTATGAGTTTGTAGTTTTTAGTCTTAATATATGAGTGTATTTGAATCACAAATACTACGCATCTACCCTTAAAAAAATTACGCGAAATATTATAATGATTTCGTGAGTATATTTATAAATTTAAATATCAAACTAAACTAAAACAAATAGATTGAGTAGATTTATTATTATTATTGATTTGATCTTTAATATAGGCCTTAGGTTAATTTAGTGAATTTTTATGTTATTTGTACATGCAAAATAATTTTTATTGTATATTTTATTACGCAATAATTGATGTATAATTACATCATTCATTATTAAGTATTAATTATTTAATTCCTTTTGGTGAATAACATTTTTTTTCGTCGATAAATAAATGAAAAAATGTGTATTGTCCTGTTGAAAATCGAAAATGGTTTTTATTTTTTCAATATCCTCGTTTTGTTATGTAATAATAATTATACTGAGAGCAGCATAATATCGGTTATTTTACAATATTATTATGATGTGGTAAAAACAAAAAGCAAGTACATATATTATTATAATAATAATAATAATAATAATAATAATAATAATAATATAATCAAGTCGATTTTGCCTTTTCTCTAGTCAGGGCTTGGGCTGTTCTCGGCGCTTGCGGCACATAGTTGTACTGAGGAGAAGCGGCGTACGCACTGCCGTACACGAGTGGTGGAGCGTAGTTGTAGTACACCGACGGGGTCGGCTGTCGGACAAACCCGTTGTTCGCCCTGTAAGGGAGCTGGCGGAGCTGATACGTGTGGCCGTCGAGGGATTTCAAGGATCTCAGCACGTTTTGACCGTAGACGGGGTAGTTGTAAGGGACGTTGTTGTTGTTGGTAAAACCCTGGTAGACCTGCGGCGGCGGCGGCACCCCGTACCCCCCCTGCGGTCCTTTGTTTTGAGCTGCAGCAGGATAATACTGCTGCACGTCCTGCTGCAGTTGCGGCGGGTACAGCCCTTGATTGGACGGCGCGGGCTGCTGCTGCTGCTGCGGGTAGTGTTGTACGGGACGCTGGCCCTCGTGTTGTGGTGGATACAGAGGTTGTTGCTGTACCGGATTCGGCAGCACTTCCGGTTGTGGCGCAGCGGGGGGCTGTGACTCAGAGTACTGGACTTCCGGTTGCGGCGCATCGGGGTACTGGACTTCCGGTTGTGGTGCATCGGGGTACTGGACTTCCGGTTGTGGTGCATCGGGGTACTGGACTTCCGGTTGCGGTTCATCGGGGTACTGGACTTCCGGTTGAGGCGCGGGGTACTGCACTTCCTGCTGCACTTCTTGTTGCGGTTCTGCGGGCACTGCGGTAGGAACCGGCACCGGCTCTGTAACGATGGGAACGGCATACTCCTCGATGGGAACAGCAGAATCGTCCGGAGCAACCACGATCGACGGGATAAGACTCTCCAACAAAGAATGATGATGATGTTTTTTGAACGGGATGAGTTTGCAACTGACAATTCGTCCGTTCAGTGGTTTCATTTCGACGCCGATCAAACACGAGATAGCGGATACCAACACGATGGCCTGAAAAAAATAATATAAATATATATATTTACCTACGGCTTATTATTTTTTTTAAGGTTAAAATTTTGTTGTTAAAATATAAACTTTTATCTAAATTATTCATTTGGCTCGATAAATGTACAATAAAGCATGCAAAATCGTTATTTTTTGTTTGAATATCCGATTTAGTTAACATTTTAACTTCAAATGTCTCAAAATAAAACTGTGAATATAAATTTGAGATGGAAACTGAGAATTTTTGATATTTTTAAATTGCTGGAAGAACAGCTTAAGAGGAATCTTGTATTCTTGTAAGATATTTTCGAGGTATACAAACTAAACATTTTATAAATTTTTAAATACAGTTTCAATTGTCTATATAAATAGCTTACAAAATGACACATTATTTTGAAAATGATATGATGTCTGGAAAAAGCTAGTCTAAATATTTGGTGAAAATATCAAATATATAAAATATAAACAGTTATTTATTTTTGAACCACAAAATCGAGAAAATTTGATCATGTTGAAAACTGGTAATGGGTAAATAATTTCAGTTTCTGTTTTCCTAATTATTTCGAAAAGTACAGGGAGTTTAACATAAATATTATAAATGTACTTAACTTAAAGGTGATTTAGAGCTGAGTTATGAATTGTATTGTTGTTAAAATATTTATTTATTTTGTTTTGCTTAGTTTTTTATTTGTGTCGGTTATTACGTTTTAGAGCAGTAAAAATGCTTTAATATTTAACTTTGAGTAAGGTTTCTGCTAGAAAATTGAATTTAGTTGGTACTTAGGGCCAAACAAAAAAAACTACTATAAAATAATTGAGAAAAACTAAGAAAAAACTGGAATATATTTATTATAGTATTTACACAATAACAGCTCTTATTTTTAAAATAAATAATGTTTTTTGTTGTAAAAATATTAGATATATTACTATATCATGTTGTCGATACTTAATATTATCAATAATTATTATATTAGAATTTTCTAGAAATGATATTATAGTTATCTTATTATTCAGGCTCTTTTTAATTTGTTTATAAGACATTTTAAATTGTAGACTTTTTTTAGTGTATCTCGATGTATGTATTAATGTATTAATTAGTCTAACACCATTTTTAAGTAAAAAATTCAAAAGTAAATTGGTCTTAATTTGTCAGAAATGATAAAGCATAAAAAATACATAGTCAAATTTTTTTTATTCAAGCGTTTGATGTTCAAATTTTAAAAAATTGGATATCATACTTATAATACAACGAATTCTCCTTGAATGATTTTTATTATTTTTTTGTAAATCAAAAAATATTAGACGTTGAAACTTGAAATACTCCAATATTACTTATATTATTATTTTCTACAATATACAATTAACATTTTATAATATTTATACAATTTTAGATTAAGTTAGGTTTTATAAGCATTTACAATTAAAATTAAAATTGTTTTTTAGTTTTTTTTTTTAATAAACGACTATAACAACTTCTTCAAAATCAAAGCGTATTAAATAGTTTAAGGATATTATAAGTAATTTTATAAAATTCTTCAAATTAACGTACATATTCAAATTATTTTGTAGATAAAAATGTGTATTTAATTTTCATTCTTTAGGATGGAAAAATTGATTTAAGATTTCTGTAAGTCGTCCATGTAAGAAAATTAAAAACTAAAATTAGTATGAACCACATTCATTTTCGCTAACGTTTTAAAATCATATGTTAATGTTATTGAATATTTATACGGAAAAATAACAATATTCTAAGTTAAATACTTTTCAGTTATTTTATTGTAATTAAAAAAATGTAAGTCGTATTGACTTTAAACTTTTTGCCATTACATATTATATTATTTTCTATTCACAAAAAATAATTATCGAATAGACCAATCAGTAAATATAGGTAAGCCTATAAAATAGTTCATTCAGAGACGTATTTCTTAATATACCCAAGCTAAACCGCTATTATCATTTAAAGTAAGTCAACGATTTTCCCAAAAATCAAAATATTAAAACACGGCAGTAAAATCAAAAACGCGTAGTAATTTTATATATAACAATAATAATATGTACTTACTTTGAAACACACCATGATGATTTTTGCTGTGGTCACGACACTGTTAAATTTTGACTGATGTATAGTTAACAAACAGCCGGAACGATAATTATGAAAAAACTAAACTAAGAAATCGATTTACGGCCCTTTAAGTAGAAACAACAATATTGTTATAGGCAGGCAATTAATTCCTTGATACGTTAATGAGCCGTTAAAATCACTGCCTGTCTAGACCTCTGCGGCGACGTCATTCCGATTTTTAAACATTCTTGTCTTAATTTTGTCATTACTAGGGAAGGAAATTAATCGTCAATCTGATATATTATTATCATACACGAGTATTTCTACAGACAATAAACTATACGACAATATAGTCTGCTGTATAAAAATAAGTTTTTTTTTGTAATATCTATGTTCTTAAAATATATTTTAACGATTTCTTCAAACAGATAAGTCAATAATTTATTATATGTTACCTATACCACGTTTATGTAAAGCAAACCGTTTTGACGGTTAGAATGTAAAAACTAATTTATATAATGTAATAAACAATTATTAAAAATATGACTCACTATCAAGCATTTACAAACGTACGGTTTATTTGAGTTATGAGTTATGAGCTCAAAAAGTCTAAGAGTTGAAGAGAAATGCAGAAATTAGATAGTAACAGGTATTATTACTGCCTAAATCAATATTTTTTTTTGTTGATTAACAAATAAATTAAATTATAAACACATTATAGTAAATACAGGTAAATTATTTTCTATTTTTAATCATATTTTAATGCTATTGCACAGAGAGCAGTATTTTTCCCAAACAAAAATGTATTTTTAATAATTTTTTTTAGTTTGTTTTCCCAATGACGTATTTTTTAATTCTATTTCATTTTTTCCATCTTATTAGGAAGGTAGTTTATACATAATTTTCATATAGCTATGAAAGCTCACTACTATATTTTTACATTTTAATATAGGTAATACCTAATCACTTAATATTGGTCTTGATCCAACCGTTTACAATAATTACGTGTATTATATACCCGTCAGGTCGGACTGCGTGTGATTTTAAAAATAATAATAAATAATACAAGCTAATATCATGTAACTATGATAATTAAAATTAAAAAACATATATATATATATTATTATCAATAAAATAATTTTTGAGTGTGTGAAAACTTTACGTGTCTTTATGCCAATAAATATATTTGATAAGATAAAACGTTACATATACAGGTGTAACAGGTCTATTTGACTAATGCAATAACTTTTTTTCTATTCAATATTTTTCAGTTTTTTTTTTTTTGTAATGATTTGTAGAGCTCTGAACTATTATTTGTATCTTATATTTTATTTATTTTTTTTTACAACAAAAATAAATAATTAGAATTTTTTATTTAATATTTTTCTAATAATCCAAGATAGCTATTTCATAAATAGGTATTTAAAAACAATTTTGGCGTTTAAAACTTTTAATTTGGTTAAGTCGTTAATTTTTAAACAATTTTCAAAGTGTTTTAAAATTCAAAATTATTTCTTGCTTATCACTGTTCCTGCTGTAAAAGTTATTGCATTAGTCAAACAGACCTGTTACACCCTGTATAATAGGGTTATATTATACGAGGGTTACCTTTTTGACCCGAGTTACTACCTGTGATCATATAATGCAATCCTAAAATACAATTTATATTCGAATGTTTTATACTATACAGAAATATATTAAAAATAAAACCGGCTCCCTGCGGGATTTGTCGTTTCAATATTTTTTAAGTAGGTATTTCGGCAAAAAAACTTATTTACCTATATTATGTTGTGTAACATTAGATCCATACACGCAGTTGCATATAAAATATATTAAATTATGTAAAATCGTCATCTATATTTTGATAAATAGAACGCGTATACATGCGAACTTAATATTATGCATAGAAATATTGCAGAGCACATCTTGAAAAGTGGATCTCCTCGATATTGTATTTTCGCGGCTAAGCCATAAAAAAATTTATATAAATTTGATATATTAAACGTTTATATATGTTGTTATATTTCATATTAATATTCATTAGATGTACGAAAAATTATACGTTTGAGTGGTCAACTAATACAGTAATACATAATAAAATTAATTTAATATTACCATTTTTTAACTCGTGTACACTGCGTACAGTGAACATGAAATAATCTTATTATTTCCCGTTGAAGCCAATTATTATCAATTTTTATTTATTTAAAAATGATTCGTTTTGTAACCTGTTGTACATATATTATATAAGAGACTGCAGTCGTTTGAATACGTTTAGTCGTATTAGAAATTATTATTTAGAATAAAAATATTCAAATAACGATTTAGATATTATTAAACGCACGATTCGTAAAACACACATTTTTCAAAAATCAAATTTCCAAGTATAATATTATTATAGTATACATTTTTCATACATTAATATTGTAAACATGAATTTTTTTAAAAAACAATACCACTATGTTGGTTTACTATAGCACAGTAGTATAATTAATAGTTGTTAGTAAAATGTAACTACGGAAAAATAGTAAAATTTAAATATCTAATTAACCGAATGCCAATATAATGACCAAACGCGAAAATAATAATGACGATAGAACGAATCGCCCAAGCCCCAAGTCCGCAGACGAAAAGTAATATAGTAAAAAAGTCAGCAGGTGGGTAACGCGCTCTGCTATACAGTGGGTGTCCAGTGGGACACTGTAATGGATGCGTTAAATTTTAATTCAATGATATAAAATCATTGAGAACAAAAAACGATTCTGAGCAAAGTCGGTCTGGCAGCCTACATAACTATAAATGTATTTTATGCGATATTATTGATATTAAAATAATATTATACATATGTATGCCATATACTTCCAATCCATACCAGCTTTTCAATTCTTTGCACAATTTTTTTTTTTAAATTTAAAATTGACATTAATAAACTGATATATTAATTTTTCCCGATAAAAAAGCTATACACATCTTAATATTCGTTTCTAAGGGCAGCTAAAGTGTTTGAAATACATATTATTATATGTATAGATATCTATTATAATTCGTATCTTTGTCATTGCAGAATTGTTACGACGCGCACTAGACGAATACAATTATCATTGTATTTTCTTAAAGTCTCACGTATACAACATATTGACTTCTCCATATTATAAATATGACGAATATCGCGGGGGGAAGTACAGCTGCAGATGTCCGAAGCAGTCGTCGAGATAAGTCGACCGTCCTCTGCCGAAACGATCGTCATGCAGCAGGTTATCGCCGACCTGAGGAACGGCCCGCTGACCCGGAAAATCTCGTCGGCAAGACTCGTCGACTTCGCGGGTCCACGGGCGACCGTGTGCAGACGCTGTGCTTGGATGCCAAATATGGCGGTGCAGACGACTTCTGCAGCTGCAGGCGATGCACCCGATTTCAGGTTTCCGTCCGCCACCGCCTCCACCGACACGACAGAGCCAGCTGCAGCCCTAACTGAGCTGTCTGCGAGAGCAACTCCGGAGCCGACCGAAATCGGCTTGGCGAACGTATCGTCGGTCGACACAGCTGCACGACCTTTGCAGATCCTGTTGCAGGAGAGACGCAGCCGACGCCGACATCCGTCTCGTCGTCGCTGCCGGTAAAGTCGGCCGCTCCGGACGTGCGGGCGAGCTGCGATATCGAGGGTCCACTGCCGACGAGACGACGTTGCTGGAATTCGACGCCGAACATTACGGCAGCGCGGCCCGCGAGGTCGAGTCCACCCCGACTGAAGCGATTTTGCAGCGATTGTCTGAAAACGGCCACGACGTGACTACAGCAGAAGCAGAATGTTGCAGTTTGCCGCAGCAGGACCCGCCGGCGATCCTCTGGCGGTCGAGTCCAAACGGCGCCGCCGCCGCTCGTTGTGGAGCCGAACTAAAAAGTTCGTCAGGCGCATGTTCTGCAGTTGTCGCGGCGTTTGATACGTCGGTCGAAGTCAATACACAAATCGTAGTAAATTATTAGATGACGATGAAATGGCTAAACGCATACTCGTCCCGCAAGTCCTAGATTATGTTGGTTTACTGTGATTGATTATTATAAATAAACGTTTTTGTTACCTATGTTATTTTTGATATATTTATAATATTGTTATTATTATTATTATTAAAGATGAATGCGTAGTGTGAAATTAATTTACGAGGCTCATAAAAATCGTGATTCGTGCAGACAATATAATATTATAATACCTACGCTTTCGATTTGTTTGTAATTGGAGTAAAAATCTCTCGAGGAACATTGTATTAAATTGTCAAGCTTTTTGACCAAACAAAAAAAAAAATGGCGATAATGACTTCCGGTTATAACGACGTATTTTTAACCCTCGGCCGTCGTTAAAGATGATACTGCAACTGTGTTATCGTACGACGATGGACATTTAATACAAACATAATATTAAGCTCATTAAAAACTTTTGCGCAAACGACCAATAATATGACACAATGATAACCTATAATGGCTAATAATCCGTTTACTGATTATATATACGTTTATCGTTCTTGGCTGACGAGTTTTTTTTCGCGGGACTAGCGAAATAATAAACTGATCGATATACGTTTGTAATTTATTATAATTTAATTCCAAAAAATATCAATCCATAATATAGTTGATGATATAAATTACAATTTGCATCATATAAAGATTATATTATCGCTATCGGTAAAATGTGGACGTCAAAATATCGAATATTTTCAAATTATTTTGTGGTGAACAATTTATAAAATGTTCAATTTCTATAGTTAAAGATTGAAAATTAAAAACAAGTTTTTGTAAGTTGTTATCTTGCTGCAGGTTTAAAAAGGTCGACAAGTGGATACCACTCTGCTGTACAGTAGGTGTCGGGTGGATCGTTTTTGTGTGGATCAACTTGGATTTAAATAGAAATTTTTTTATGAATTTCCTAATTAAAAAAAAAACTCCAAAATTTCATGATTTGTACGTATTTTGTCAACATTTTAACTTTAGACGCTTATAAAAAACTATGAGAGACATACGCTCAACTTTTTTTTAATTTTCACTTACAACAAGTTATCAAGAACATTTTTAAGTTTTTTGACCGACTGAAAAAAGTTTTATCGGCAATAATAAAAACAAAAAATTTATTATGCTTATAAATAGTTCAAAAAAAGTCAAAACATATTGAAAATTATATTGTGTATAGAAATTGTCTATATAAACATTTTGTGAAATTTTCATGTATTTACGCGGTCATTATTTCTTCTGTTACACTAAAAATAAAAGCCAATTATTTCCTTAAATTTTTTTTTTGTTTTTCCCGACGCGTTTAAAAACTATTGAGACATTTTTACTTTTGACTCTTTAAAGTACCAACTAGATTCACTTTCCTATCAGAAAAGATGCTGATGAAGAAACTCGGAACACTTTTACTGCCCTTAAACGTGGTGACAGACACATACAAAAAGAAACACACATTATTGTAGAATCAATACGTTCATCGCTCCGCTCAGAATCTAAAATCAATAATGGTAAAAACGAAAACGAAAGTCGTGATGGAAACTATTTTACAGACATATGAGATATTTTATATATTTCTTCAACAAATACCTTAAACCTACGGAATCGTATGATAAAAAAAAATACACCCAATACAAAAAAAAATTGAATATTTCTAGTAAATATCAGACATTATTGCCAACACTGATTAATATATATTTTTTTTTGTTCCTAACTTATAACATAATATAATGAAGTAAACAGGAAATCATACAATTATTTTAGTTTTTAGGTACTGATAATTTTTATTTAAATTACATTTTTTTTTCGTAAGTACATAATATATATTACATAAGTATATATTATAATTACAAATGTTTGTGAATTAATTTCCTATTTAATATAGTGATGCATCTTACATTTTTTACATATTTTATCTAATAACAATATATTTTTTTAAAGGATATTCACCTCAATAAAATCAAGTTGTTAAAAAATAAATGATTCTGAGTTCGTTAATATACCTTAGTAAATTTATAATTTCTATAAATGATAATTAATAATAGTAATGGACATTTGTAGAGAAACTTGGGCATTGTCAAAATATATTAATAAAAAAAAGCATACCAATCTAAATTTATTATTAACGATAATTGTCGTGGGTCCACCCATACCATTCCATTTTTTATGGTTTGATAAACTAATGGTTAGATTCCTAATATGTCTGGACAAATTGCGTCCTTCGCGTGCGGTAGTGTTCGATGGGCGGGCAAAAAGGAATGTGGTTTTTTATTTGTTTTTCATTTTAATTGTATATTGAGTGCACTACGAAGATTTGTCAATTTCGTATTGAAATTAAACTTTAAAAACACTATAAACCAAAGCCTGCAGTTTAGGTTAGTTATTGGATTACGTAAGCAGAAAACAAATATGGCGTACACTAATTTAATTATGAACTTTTTTTTTTCATTTGAACCGACAGCAGAGGAGGATCTGTGTGAACAATACTACTCCTAATATAATTATGAACTTATAGAATCAGTACGTTGCTTAAGATAAAACAATTCTAGAGAGCTCTGCAGCTTAAAAACAATGTTCGGATATCAAATCGTAACTTCTACAAAACAATATGTATTATTGACAAACAATATAATTCTAAACAACAATTAGGTATATTATAAAAAATTAATAAATTCTACTAAAGTAATAATTTTAAACAGTTATTACGAGATAATTTTTATTAAATTACAAATGTTTAATTAAAGTAAAATATTTATTTCAAATTATTTATTCTGCGATACCAAGTCACACACTACTGGAAGTTAAATGTTGTACCCTAATTTGGATTGTTAAAACTTGAATTTCAAGTGACGTATAATTTAATCGAAAATTCTAACTATTAAATACATTTTAATAGTGAAATTACTTTCTTACATTTAAATGATATAAATTATATCAATATTATTAAACGCAATATAAATGAGACTTTATAGAATTCTACCAAGGAACATTTCCATAAAAATTAAAAAAAAAAAATCCCAAACAAAAACCATACTTAGTTCAGAACATTAAGTATGAAGTATCTATTAATTATTTGAATGCAGTTCAGATGGTGCAAATACCAAATAATAAAACATTAAACAATAAATATTATTCTATACAAAAAACAGGTTGTTGGAAATGCGGTAATGATTAATGGGAAATTATTATACACCAATATTGTAAGTAAAATTGAAATCAAAACAATGACAATTTATTAAAGAACGAATAAGTGTTTCTTTAAGTAAAATATATTTTAATTTCTTTAACTAATTGAAAAAAACTGCAAAGCAATTGACTCCTTTATTTTTTATATATAGGCATCATAATAAACATAACTATATGCAATATTATTAATAATCGTTTGTTTTTGTCAAACTTCGTTCAATCCAAAAGTCCAAAATATATAACGTTACGATATTTTTTTTTATAGATATTTGAAATTCAAGTGTTTACGAAATTGGATACTTAAACAAAGAAAAACGATTTTAGTTTTTTTATTGGGATTTAAATATATATAATCTTGGGGACTTGAAATTTTTAAGTATTTTATTACATTTTTCAATACACGATGACATTTTCAAAATATTTTGATTCATTTTAAGTTATTGCCTATTTATACCGTGTAGTAAAATAAATAACTATAAAAGTAATATAAATATTATATGATAAAATAAACTTGGAAATAAAATATGCTCCGTTCAAAATCGTATGAAATGATTTATGGTCGAATTCAAATTTAAACACACCCATTACTGTGGCTTACACTGGTACACTGGTACACTCGACTCTAGCGGTACAACAGAGCGGCTACCCACTTTTTTACTTATAAACTTGTTGATTTTTTTTCATTTACTTATATTATTACAGCATTGAGTTTTCATAATATTATATTATCAAAACCTGTCAACAATTGTACGCAATAACATATCATCCACACAATATGGGTTGTAGAATATTATAGTTTATACTCGGGTTTTATTTTTAAACCTTTTAATAGATTATTATTATAAAACATCATATCGAAATTAAACTGGCTTATATTTTATTATTATTGAAAAAAAAAAAACTAATTAAAATTTCTGCACAACGATCTGGTATAACAGGAAATACATTTAGAAAAGTAGACTATAGCGATTTAATAAGAATCGCATTCTTGCTTGTAATAAATGGTCTCTATATTATAACTTAATAGTTGGAAAAATATAGTATTTTCAAGAAGGTACTCGAACGTAATACACGTAATAATAGGGTAACATATTATTGTAAGTACTGCACTGATGAAAAATATACGTTTAAGTAGGTATAGTAAATAGTACTATTGCTACGGTTATATCACTTTCATTTTAAGAGCACGAAAAAAGCTCAAAGGCGTTTCTTACTTGGAGTAGGTACCGCTATATTATTCACAACATATATATACGTAGGTAACATATAATATTATTCTCTACAACGCTAAGTTAAATTATAGAAAAATACATGTTTAGACTGTTAAAAATATTTTCAAAAATGATTTTTTAAACATTCATTCATACAATTAATGTAGGAATTTTAAAATATCATTAATACACTAATAGTATTTGAAATAGGAAAAAACGAAGAAGGGATTGAAAAGTAATAACTTATAATAATTTATACAATTAAATGTTTCAAACAGTCGCTAACAATGCAATAATTTAAATATAATATTAATTAGATAGCCAACGGACCTAACCCAGTCGGTATATAATAATGTATAATGTAGTGTTTGGATAATATTAATAGATTTCAAAAGCTATGTCAAAACACTCGAAACTATATGAATATTATGAGATGAAACAATATAATATACTAAAACGATTTATAATATGATTATATAACGTGATAATACCTATTTTGAATAATAATAATAAAAACCGATAATAATATTATTATTATTATGCTAATCAATATATTGTATTGTGTTTTCCGTACAAGGATCGACTTTTCGTTCGTACATCTATATGTATATAATATTCATCGCGTTGTTATAATATTAACGTTGTCCATCTGTAGAAATGAGATAATCAGTACAACTTTACAGTTTTTGTTGTACCTATATTTGAAGACGTAGACTGACTCTGATTCTGGAGTCCGATCTTTTCCTATTCGGCAATCGATAAAAATATTTTGTCGTTTTTAAATATTTTAATCGCAAAATGTATACAGGGTGATCCATTTAACGTAAGTGGCTTATTATTTCAAAAAGTATTTATGTTTTTGATAATATTTTTATTACATGGTATCAAGTCGTTACAAAACAATATTTTTTTAACCTTATTATTTTTTGAATTGCAACACACGGCTTTAATTTTATAATCCAAAGCAGAATATTTTTCTGAGTATTTTGAAACATTAAAATCTAATTTTGGATGAGTTAGTTTATGAGTTATAAATATTTAAAGTTTTGGTAAGCAGTGTGGGGTGGTAGCGTGTACCCCGCAAAAGGTTGGTCGGGTTGGTCCACTACTCCGCTCATCAAAACTTCAAATACTTATAACTCATAAATTACTCATCCAAAATTAAATTTTAATGTATCAAAATAATCAGAAAAATTTTCTGCTTTGAATAATAAAATTAAAACTGTATGTTGTAATTCAAAAAAGTACCAAACTTAAAAAATAATAAGATTAAAAAATATTTAAAAAAAATTTTGTTTTGTAACGACTTGATACCATTATGTTATAAAAATATTATCAAAAAGTAAACACTTTTCGAAATAATGATAGTGTCTTACGTTAAATGGATCACCTTGTATATAATAATCATAAAACGTAAAATAGTATTATTGACTGTTGTTACTTGGTGATAATGGTATAATAATTCGGTGGTTTAAGCTTTAAAGCCATTAAAGGCCAATAATTTATCGTAACTCTCACTTTGTTCAAAATGAGAAAATTCAAAAAGAATATTAAATTCCATCTCTTGTGTTTTAATCGATGTTAATAAGTGTCGTTACTCGTTACCCACAATTCGATTTTTGCCATTTAATTATTCTACTTTTCCTTTATATTTTGAACGTCGTAATCCAACAAATAATCTAACAAATAGTGACGAATGTCGGAAGCCATATTATATAAACGTTATGATAAGAATTATTATTGACATAAAACGAAACGTTTTGTTTATATCGCATTTTGAAAACTGCAGTTCATAACAGAACGAAACATACTGTATATGAGTTAAAAGTATCTACACCTTATAATATTTTTAAAAAAAAACCACTTAAAAATAGAATTAGATACCTACAAGAACGATCAATGTATTATTATTTGTGATCACACGGATAACATTAATTAATTATTCCTACGATGATATTTGATCTGAAATATTCAAAATTGTCGTTTATTATATAATAAAATTATCACAATCACGTTATATATTATTATGTTTCCAAACCTTGGACTTATAAAATAAGTGATTGAAATCGAATTTTAAAAATTGGACACGGACAGTTTTGTGCGTTATTATATTATATAGATGTTTTTATATACTCTATATAATATTATTATACGGCAAACTACTAATATAATTACAAGACAAGTAAAAATCACCTTGATGATTCGTTCTCGGGATTTTCAATTAATGAAAAATGGGAAACTCCGGGAGGAACACGCCGGGTTATATGTATATATATATTACGCACTTAGGTACTAAAGTATATATATAATATAGTGCGAAGTATATATAACATTATCGCAGAAGAACCATATCACGCACAGCAAACTGGGTCATCGCGGGTTCTCCGAAGAGTATAATACGTACATAATATATATGTATATACAATGTACCACGCCTCAGATTGTGGCTCGTCGCACAAGGACGCGTGGCTGTAAAATTCAATTATTTCTCAGGATTCTCGGCGATTTTTCCATTATTAGCAGAGGCGGGCGGCGGTCTTTATAATAAAGACAAACTACGTCAACAGACGGACACGGACGGAACGATTTTCGTTTCTAGACGACGACGACGATAATAAATGAAAATAGCATAAAAAAAAAAATTCCGGACATATTATTGTTATTTGCGTCGTAAACGAATTCAATTAGGTTCTAAAAAAATCTCTATTCTGTGTAACTATAATATTATAGGAGACGCACGACGCGAAGAGTAAAGGAATATATTATAAAGACTGCAGGTAAATTTCTATTATTAAAAAGCTTTTGAAGTCATTACTCGTTTATAATAGCTTTTAGGTGGTGTATTATTCATAATTTTTTTTCAAACTATATAAGCAGGTACTACAAGTGGTGCACACATATAGGCTACAGGTGTGATTTTGTTAAATTTTAGCTGCAGAAATTTAGATTACCCAAAAATCATTAATCAACAAAACTATAACTAAATTCTTATAATAAACACGCTCTCAATTATATACAGTTATTTTTTTTCGATGCCCCCTTTTATTTATAATTTTACCAAAACGGTGAGATCGATACCTTAATATTTTTAAAAACACATATTGTATATTTTAATTGATCAGTTAGAGCTAGGATTTTGGTGACTTTTGCATTTTTTTTTCTTTAAGCGCTATACAGTTCTAACCAAAAACTAAATTTGTTTTGTGATATAGCAATTTAGAATGTGTAATTTTTATTTTGAATTTGTTTGCATTTTTTGCATTAAATGCATTTTACTGCATTTTTAAGGTCATTTTTAGGTAATATTATAAATATTACGTTCATTTTGTGTATTTAAACTAATTTTTGTTCTATTATATGTATATTAATATCTTAATATTTGTTAAATTTTAATATAATACTGGGGGATCAGTTGCAGACAAATTATCACGGAAGGAAAAGTTTTAAACCTAGGTGGCTGGACATTAAAATAATAAAAAGGCCTAACCTAACCTGTGGGAGGGGGGATCTGACCTCCCACATCCCCTCTTGTATACGCATCAGACCAATCTACCTATACCCCTTTTGAAAACGCTTAGGACGAAAAAGTGCATCAAAACGATGATAATTCGTATATTGCAGCTATAAATATAATAAGTGAGAGATTCAAGTCCTCGTAGCGCATTGATTTTATGACAAATAGGCAAGTCTTAATTTGAGTAATATGTTAATTGAGGTTATTATTGTTTTTTCTACAATTTTCTACCGGAAATAGAGTAACCTGTTTTATCACTATATACTGCTCCTATCCGAAAAGTTAGAAACATTTGTAATCTCTGCAGCTCTCGAGCTCTGTCATTAAAACTAGCACGTTTAAAACGAAAGAAAGAAGAATAGTATAGTTGTATAACATACAATAATACTTGTTGCTGTAACGTTCGCTTGTATGACTATCCGATAGAGTCATATTCACGTGTGCAGAGGTGCAGCAAGCGCAGTGCATTGGGTGCAACACGACGACGGTGCAATCGGTGCATCTTATCTACAACACATGGTGTACACGCGGTTCCCGATGAGTGCGAAAGGTCGACACACGGGACTGACAGATACTATTATAATATATAATAATATGACGTGTATTATTAGTTCTGAAAATTATGACTTATCATTATTATTATGATTATTGTTATTATAGTTAGCCATCGTCCCATTGTGGCCGAAACGTTTGTACGAAATCGTTACGAAACTAAGCATGGCACAACGTCTCGGTCCTTGGATGATGTTTATTTTGTCAACTAGATCGACACGTACCAAAGACGGCGTCGTAGGTACAATGGATTCCAACGATCTGATTTTGCAATAACATAATATTATTGTTGTCGCGACCAGACGGTTTCCGACTGGTGATGATGTATAATATTAAGACGTATTATCACATCGTATAGCTGACGCAGAGTCAAAGGAAACGCGTGTGACCGGTTTGTGTCATTTTCATCGTCCTTTCGCCTCTCGATCGAGTTTAGCTGACACAATGTGTCGAATAATTCCGTACGCGAATAATATGGCGTCAAATTATACGGATGGATCGACTTGGATTTTTTTTCAAGTCCGCCGAGGACACTCCCCGCTGCTGTAGTTAATTGAAATCGTTCACGGTAAAATGTATTATTGATTGCAGCCATTATTTTTGTTCAATCGAAAGTTTTCAGTATAACAACAAAGTCTGTTTAATGATTACCAAAAAAAAAAAACCTATAACCTCTGAAACGTGAACTTTTTTACCCGTGCACCAGTGCCTAAAATTGTGTGCAGTACTTATTTTCGGCTTTTATAAATTTGTATTTGATTAATATTCAATATTGATTATTGAAAATTACTAATTAGCTATAGTAGGTATATATATATTAACTAATCACTAATCAGGAATGGTTTAAAATGGTTTTCTCTGAAGCTGAAGCCTCAAAAAGTATTTCTTTTGCTGATAACTGATAAGAGTAGGTACTTACCAAGGTTTGTTTTTTAATTTATATAATTATTTAATAATATAATACGAATGTATATTAACCCAAGCTATTTTGTTTTTAATTTTAAATTTTTTAGTCATATATGTATCAAGAATTTTTATAGAAGATTGTCTTATACATTGTATTTATTAAAACTAATTATTAATACATACCAAAAACAATAACGCAACGAAGTTATATGTGGCATGTGCACTACTAGGTCAATGTTTATTATTTAAAAATATTTTGGTGTGTGGAATTAGGTGTGCAGTAGCAAAATACCCTAATTTTAGGGCCTGCTGTGCACAACACGCATGTCGTACTATACGCAATAGTAAATTTAACATATAATATTATTAAATACCTAATATACGATATTCTTTTTTTTTAAACCGTTATAGTAAAGAACCAAATTAATAGACGTCCGTAAAGACGTCCGATGGCATTGTATTCGATATTATAGGGATGACATAAATATAATTTATACTATTTGTCAAAACATAAAAATACGCTTTTGATTTCAACAGCCTTGTAATACGATAGTGGGTTAGATTTGAAGACCGCAGCAGTCATCTCAATCGTTTTATCTGCAAAATCGAATGAAAACGATTTCATATACGTCGATCGTATCGATAATAAAAAAACGAATTAGTATATAATATATAGCAGACAATAATATCTGAAGAACCAATCCGTGAATTCGAGGCGGAGTGGGTGGACAATAATCGAATTCGTCGAGGTATATACGAGTGTGTCGTCGAACACGAAATAGTACCTCCATACGCGCGATGAATCGACGTTTAAAATCAAATTCATTTTACCCGCCGCTATATTATGGCTAGCAAAATATCCGAACACAAAATGATTTCCAGGCACTGCGCATCCTAAAACGGCGAACAATAGCCAAATGGTAACTGGTACTTATATATACCTATAGACGCACAACGTTTTAATTTCGGAACAGTCATAATATAATATTATACATACGATTACGAGTTACATTATTATGAAGAACGCAGGTCTTTTTATATAATGGCCTGCAATTTATCACGGTCATAATACATGACAATTGATATAATAGATGAAAAGTTTCGATAAGCAATAATATAATCTACCTTCGTATATTATATATACTATTCAGGCATCTCGTGTATATTTTATATACATTATACATATGTATGTATAGTATAGGCAGAGACTAAAACGGCTGTCTGTACGATATATTTGAGTTTAAGTACGATAATGAAATAAAAAAAAACTTAACAAATTATATATTAGTAACGACGAGTCGTTAAAAACACAATAATTAAGTGGATATAGTAATTTTACGAGAAATAATAATATTTAAAAAAAAAACACTAAAATCTGCAAGTATATAGATAGAATACGACATGCGAGGTCGTCCGATATTATATTATTATTTTAATATGTATGTGACACTTTATACGTCACGAGAATATTTGCTATTTTGTGAAACGATTATAGTGTATATTACATACGATTAATGATAAAACTTCGCATCGAACGAGTTCTATAGTTATAACTCTATAATATATAGACTCTATACCAGTGGTCTTCAACCTTTTTGGACTCGTGACCCACATTTTTCGCGACCCACGGATAAGCTTTGTAGAAAAACAAAAAGAAGCTAAAATTGCTATTTTTAAATTTTAAAAAGAAGACTTATCGCAGCCCATCGGTTGAAGACCACTGCTCTGTACCATATAGAGGTTTCCGCGGGAGTAGTAAATATTTGAGACCTTTACATATAATTGTATAAATGTATAACGCGATCCATATTATTTCAATAACTTTTGTGATTCTTAAAAATTAAATATATTAATATTTTTAAGCAGATCTAAAATTGCATAATTATAAATAGGTCGTAGGTACACATACTTATGTATTTACTAACCAACCTAACCAATAGTTTTTTTTAGGTACATAACTGGAAATTGGAATGAGTATTAGATATTATATAATTATTAAAATTATTAGTAGGTATATATTACTAGCTGTCCCACCCGGCGTTGCCCGAGTCAAAGATGAAATAAGTAAGTAAGTGATATCAGAATATTAGGCACACGAAAAACATCGCAATGGTGGCCTGTGCCAAAGATTTGTTTTTTTTTTTATAAATTTATTTGTAAAAATATGTATATGCAATACTCCTACTAATTATAATAGTTATAAGATATGTAACCATTGACGACCCTATAAATAAACAGAGATTATTCATATATATTTCATCAAAAATATCACTTTAAGTTTTCCCAGCATTTTTAGCGTATAATATGTACGTAGGAAAAACTGTTACAGATAATAATTATAACCA
Organism: Neotoxoptera formosana; assembly: GCA_022818045.1. Lineage (NCBI taxonomy): Eukaryota > Metazoa > Arthropoda > Insecta > Hemiptera > Aphididae > Neotoxoptera > Neotoxoptera formosana. Next base: position 34,493,161 of record CM040631.1, on the reverse strand, counting down.
ATAGCAACCCTGCGATATTATCATAACGAATCTCGTTGCGGATAAAATAATTGTATTCGTTTTTCAATCATATATAGACGTTGGTATATAGCTTAAAACTGTCCACGAAACTTATTTTAATTATTGATATACCTACCCTGCACAACATTAATAGTAGACATGTGTAAGTATATATCGATTATTAGGTTGCATCACGGCAAATAATAAGTTAATATATTGATGATAGCGTATACAATGTTATTGAAAAGTTACGACATTGCAGATCGATGTGTGATAAAAAATATCAGATGGATTGAATTATGGCCCACGTCATTTAGTAACGGATAAAGTCAAAATACATAATATTATGTCAATGGACTGCAATGGTAGGTAGGTATATAATATAATATACTGATAATAAGACATATACTTCGTATACGCTTTTCGATGAGACGTATATGTTGTTCTTTATTTTTGATTTTCACTATCGACCTCAAAAATAGCTGAAAACTTACAAGACACAAACGCTTTTGTGCGGAAAATCACACGCGGCATCGGAAACTCGAGAGGAAAGATACATCACGCGGATACATAATAATATACAATATTATGTATCTCCGCACTTGTATATACAATAAGACAATATATATTATATTTGCGTATATTATTTATTATTATTGCATTTTTCAACGCGCGTTGTTATAAAACAATATACATTATACGATAAAATATTACAAGTAGGAAACTAAATATTATACAAAAATAAAAAGATAAAACGAATACAGACAATACAAAGACAATACGAAGAAGCGGGAGCGTCGCGAGGAGGTCGTCCCTGCGGCGGCAGCATTACGCGCTACGACGATGATGATGATGATGATGATGATGCGATACACGCAAAGTGAAAATGACGAAGACGACAAATCTTTAAAGCGATGTCATTTACGCCTGACGTTTGTACGGGAACGGGTACGAAACGGCGGGGGCGTACGCCGGGGCGTGGACGGCTGGAGCGTACACCGGGGCGGAGTACACCGGTGCTGGGGCGGAGTACACCGGAGCCGGGGCAGAGTACGCGGGGGCGATGACCTTGGCGCCCTTGGAGACCTGGGCAACGAAACCGTGGACGTCGTCGGCGGTGTAGGACACGGTCCTGACTGTGCCGTCGGGCTCGGCAAGGCTGTACTGTCCCTGGACCACGCCGTTGGACAGGCTCTCCTCGGCGGACTTGTAGTCGCCGGTGGCCGGGTCGGCCACGCCGTACTTGTAAGCGTACGACGGGTTCGGGTTGACCGGGTGGTAGACGGCCGCCGGGTAAGCGGGGTAAGCAACCGGGGCGGCGGGCACCACGGCGGCGGCGGATGGGTAAGCGGCCGAGTAGTACTGGGCCTGGACGGCGAACACGGCGACGCAAGCGAAGCAAACTGTTACCTGTTGTGCAAATATAAACAACACGTATTATCAGGTATAATAATAATATTATCGTCATTGTTGCTATATGGATATGTTGAACTGCAGCGAGAGTTAAATCTGTATAAAGAGCACCTCGAGGTTTTAATCAATTATTGTAACCGCCGAGAAAATAATAAATGTAACATTATGTACGAAACTCGATTATTCGATCGTTACATGAATATTTTTGTGATGACTAAAATATAGTATTATATACACGCAAGACAAACGCGTTGTACAAGCCGATGACGGAAGAAGTCTTGGGTCTTGGTTAGTTCAGGTACCTATTGGTCTTGCGCCTACTGCAATATATAGCAGTATCTAATGGCGATTATACGAAATTTAAGAAAAAAATCAAAAGACGACGTTACATTCACTCGTCCAAGTCAGAACAATCGATTTTGTATAAATTTTATTTTTAAGACGATTATGTCTTTTTATATTTTGTCTCGCGGTTAAGCAGTAAGAATAATATAATGATTAAAAACAACAATAACAATATAGTATAATTAATAATAATGTGTACACAAAATCCACTTACTTTGGCGAACATTGTTGATTTTTCTTTGGTTGCACTGGACTCTGAGTAAAAACGACTGGCTGCGATATGAACTGCACGAACAGATATTATAAATAAACAGATATGACTGAACACTTAATATTGTTTGCGACGACGGTTGACGAGTGAATATGACAAACCGCGGTCACGCGACGCTTTTATACAGAAACGTTACATGCGCGCACATAATATTATGCCCCCGATAATGGGTGATGATGTTTGCGACAGTTTTGCGCGATTCCAGCAAACAGGTATAATAATAATACGTATTTCCAGTTTGCGACAGATATGAACGCCGCGGTCCATAATACGAGCTCAATCGGACAGAAATGGCCATAACCACTATAACATAGTAATGGTTTTGTTTTTTTTTCTATCTATGATCTTATTTTTTAATTTTTTCTTTTTTCTTTCGCGGACGTACACGCGGTTATTATAGGTATACTATATAGGTACCTATAAGACCTAACCTGCTGCACGTCGATTACGATAATTGCATACGGGATATGTGCAGTATATTGAACTGCAGTTCGCGCTCCACATTATTTTAGTATACGGTTTAGTTTTCACACGCAATAATTTTGTTTTTAATGTATACGCATATACAGATATTATATTTGTTATATAACATATTTATTATATGCAATCGTATACTTTGATCGATAACGAAAGAACGTAGGTACCTATTGGAAGTTTGGAACTATAATAATAACGACGTTGCCGAGAGAAAAAAAATAAGTAAGTATGTACCTATATTGATTTTTAACCTTAAAATTTGTAATCGGGTGATCAAGAATATCTATATGTAATCATGAAAAGTTTGCAATTCTGGATATGAACTAAGTTTGATGGTAACCGCAGCTAATTTCAAATACTTAATTTTACCGATAAATATTCATATATTTTAAACTCAAGGTATTTCTTGGTATTCAATGATTTGTATACACTTAATTCTACAAAACACGTATAAGTACAATGGGTACTTAGTATTGAAATTAATAGATGTATTAGCTGTAAATTCTACATTATTAGTTAACTTCTGTCACCGATTATTTTATAAAGAACTGAGAATTTTTATTTAGGGCCCTTTGCAATACCAACTAGGTTCAATTATCTACCAGAAATCACCCTCAAAGATTGAGATCAAAGCAACGGGTAAAAGACAAAAAAAACCTATCATTGTAAAACCAATATACATTTATTAGTTCTGCTCAGAAACTAAAAAATTGTTACGTATTAACTTTGCTGTTATTATTCACATATTATTACATATAAATAATACACATTTTTTATGAAATCATAAACGAGTTGAAATTGGAAAAAGTCAGTTCAATTAACAAAATATTAATAACAAAAATAATAATCAAGCAATATAAAGCAAAAATCACATGGGTACACATATCTATTATAGTTATTGCATTACTTAATATGTCTTAAAATGTTATAATGTAGATGGTACCTATACTGCATTGTTGAAAATTAATAAATTATAATTCAGATACCGAATATTGTCGTCTAAAAATGTGTTTCACGACGAAGCCAATTGATTGTTTTTCAATTTGATTTTCGCTGCTTCAATTAAATATTGGATATTTAGATTCATAATACGATTTATTACGATATGCAATATACACATATCTTACAATAATGTAAAGGATAGAAAAATAATATGGGCATAAGGATAATATTAAATACAAGCATAATATTCTGCGTTATTTTTATTTTACACACATAAAAGTGGTTTTAAGTTCATCAATATGAGCTGAACAAAAGCAAACTATAACGGTATAGGTTTTTGTACACATAGGTTATGCCGTTATGGTACCTATAACTATTGTTTATAATATTAATATTATTACCATTTGCCTAATTTGTAACCATAAATACGGAGTAATATATATTTTCAAAAAATTTAAAATACATTTTGAAATAATAAGCGAGAGGAACTCTCATTTAGCACATATTATAATTGGCAAATTCCAAACCACTTTTAATAACGCTAACGCTTTGTTCGTCTACAATGCGATCGGCATATAAATACGGCGATATCATGCACCTGGATTTATCCAGAGCAAAGGTAATACCTAGAGCAAGTTTACTATTATTATTATGCAACGTAATAATATAAACTGCATAATACAAATGCTGCAATCTAATAAACGGAGCATAAGGACTGCAGCTATTGTGTTCGGTTATGCCGTGTGCTGTGTTAAAGTGCTTATCATGATTCAATATGAAATACTTTTCATTATGATAACAACCGTAATGATTTGCTAACAGCAAATAATACACAGACCATTACGTTCGCTCTCGTAAGCTCTCGAACAGGCCTCAAAGCAAATATTTCGTTATATTATTATAAACAATGCAGTGTATACCTTTATAGAGCTGTATATAACACCTCATCGATATTACAATATTTAAACACCAATAATGCGTATGTCATATCATTGATTATAAATACTAGTATTAATGGTCATATATATACCGAATAATATATAATTACTAGCTGTCCCACCCGGCGTTGACCGAGTCAAAAATGAAATAAGTAAGTGATATCAGAACATTAGGCACACGAAACGCAATGGTGGCCTGTGTCAAAGATTTGTTTTTTTTTATAAATTTATTTGTAAATATATGATTATGCCATATTCCTACTAATTATAATAGTTAAAATATATGTAACCACTGACAACCCTATAAATAAATAGAGATTATTCATATGTATATCTCATCAAAAATAGCACTTCCAGTTTTTCCAGAATTTTTAGCGTATAATATGTACGTAGGAAAAACTGTTACTGTAACTAATAACTTATAATTGTAATCAATAGCAACCATTTATAAACAAAATACAAATTTTAGATTTTCATCGTGAATTTCAAAATCCTCGTGTGAGGCGTGAGCACTCTTTTAAATTATACTTAAATATACTTTTTTGCGATAGGAACCTTCTCCGTGATATAATCTTTCATTTAAAAACAAAAATAAGACAATCGGTTGAGTAGTTACCGAGAACATTGACATCAAAGGTTTCAATTTTCGGTTTTATATATATTAAGATAATGCCAACGAAACGATAGACGATATAATATAATATGTTATGAATACCAATTACGTGTATGTATAATATTTCGTTACAGTAAGTCCGAGACCGATGATGTCCAGGGACGTGAAGAAATACGGTTTTTTTTCTTCGGGGTGTGGTACCGATTCCGAACTGGACCAACTCGTTATCACGCCGCCGCCGCTGTGCCGGTTTCTCCCCTAATTCCATTTATAGGGTCGGCCCGAGTATCTTAATTAGTCGACTGTAACCGAGTGCGGCGATTACGCGTGCATACGTGCGGGATTTTTAAAAACGCAATCAACGCGATAATATAATATATATATATATAATAGTAGTGATTATATTATGTGTGTGTGTGTGTGTGTGTGTGTGTGTGTGTGTGTGTGTGTGTGTGTGTGTGTGTGTGTGTGTGTGTGTGTGTGTGTGTGTGTGTGTGTGTGTGTGTTATGAGTACATATCCGAGAGAAAAATAAAATACAGAGGGAGTGAGATAGACGATTCGAGCGTCGTAATTATTGCACGCAGTGCGTAGTGGCTCTGAGGTCCAACGCGTGTGATGTTTATTTTTTCTTCGGCTGTATATTGTACCCATAGGCCTCGGCGTACAATAGCAGAGAGACTCAATATGTGTTTGTTCAAATATCGTACGTATTATATTATATACGACTAAACTAATAATATATTTCTGCTACTGTATTATTATAATATATATAACTGCTGCTGCTGCTGCTGTAGATATATATATATATATATATATTGTCATTATTGTGTATTATGTATTGACTTTGAAACTATATATAGCAGAGCCTTATACAATATTATAATACGTTATAAAAAATTACTACGTTTTACCTGGTTTTGATTGCCTTTTGGGGGCGTAGCTGTCTACGTAGATCAAATACTTTTCGGTAAGAAACCTCAAAAGTCATATACCAAAATAAAAAAAAAATGAAAAAAAACCGACATATTGTGTTGCGCAACCGAATACCTGTCTCGAGGGCCGCGGTCATGTATACATACGTATGGTGCCGCGCGTGTGTTCAGACGCACGCATAATGCAATATTCTCAATGACTTACCTGAAATGAAAATAAAAGATAATATTATTTTATTGATTAAGATTTAAATTGCGTAAATGGTAGAACACGTTCATGTGTAGATGATACGAACAGATTTATTCGTATATAGGTATGCAAGAAATATATTATAATATTATGATATGAAACAATCCTACACGTTTGCTGCAGGTACCTACACCTAATAGCGACGGTGTGTGAAAAGTGTGATATTATCCGGCCTGTAAATAGGTATTACTGCAGTGCGCAATATCAAAACATATAATAATATTATTATTACGAAAGACTATGGGACCAAAGACTAAATAAATAATAAAAACATTTTGTGGTCTCTCGCGGGTGTCCCTGATATTATAATACATCGTACAATATTATATAACGTGTACGCACGAATAATAATTGTAAAAAACTAATTTAAGAGTCTAGATAGCATAACAAGCTTAGTGAGGATAAACAATGATTAGACCTCGCGCGGTACAAGTTCAATGGAAATATGAAATTATAAGCCTAATAAATTATACGCTTTATATTCATTCGCACGCGATTGTAAGTGACCATAAAAATCTAAATAATAATAATTAAAAAAACAATCCACCACAAAGAAAGTTAGTTAATGAATTACCGCGTATGTATACATATACTATAAACATAAAATTGCATGTGATGATGTAAAGAGTATTTAATTTGTAGCGGATTGTATCAATATAAATATACAATATAATATAATACAGGTGTTCATCTTCCATGGATTAGTTTTAATAACAACAACAACAACGAAGTGATCTCGACACGAATACCACCAAAGCGTTAACACCATTGACCGTGTTACCTCACGAGTATACCAAACTTGGCGTGAATAATATTCCGGTCAATACTAACACCGTATTTGAAAACGACGGTCTCAATCAGCGAGATAATCCTTCGATGACGCGCACGGGTTAAACGCGAATTTTATGCAATAGAAAACACACATTTCTCCGCAGAACTTGAAACGCATTACGCTGCCTTGTCGTATAAAATATATAAGTCTGATTTAAAATATATATTAACAGCTATAGATTATGTTTTTATTAATATTTAACTTTAATGAGTGATCAGATATTTAATTCTAAATTATAATTTATAACTCGTGCAGACAATCAGGAAAAGAGCGATACCGCGGTTCTAATATTGTATCAAGTAAAAATAATCTGTAATCAAAACGAAATTAAATACTGTTTCATACACACGGCTAAACTGGGAAAACACTATGAAGGAGATTGATCAAATAGATGTAAAAATTGATTTGGAATATTTCAATGTATATATAATTTTAACGGACATCTATAATAAAGGTAAGCTTCCATTACATAATATTATAGAAAAATTTTAATTTAAAATTGTTAAAATGTTATAAAGATAAACCCCGCGGTCTCAATTATTCGCCGCTACCAAATAATTGTTTGTGTGTTTAATATTATATTTTAATCAAGGTGTACTATTATGATAATTATTATAATATTACACACAATTCGTTTTGACGCGAATCCGGCGGTGTGGGTACTCAACCGAGCGTAAAGGTATATATACCGCGCGTACAATAACATCCACCTGTTTGATTAAATTTAGTTAGGCCTAGATCGGACGGTAGTCTTATAGACGCCCTCGACCGCTGTGCGCATCGCACGTGAAGAATGTACAGCCGCGTGTTGAGTATATTATTATTATTATTATTATTATTATTATTATTCGTTTGGTATATTATATATCGACAACCGCACTGCGACGCGTGTAATTTAATTCGTGTACACAATTTATATCGTACAGTAGGAGCACACGATTATTATTTTGTCGATGGACATTCGCAAACAATTGCAGGAAGGTCACACTGTGGTCCTGTGAAATTAGCGCCACTGCAGACATATCTGCATATTATATTCCGGGGTTGTACTGAGCGTCTGAGCCTACATTTTATGTGTGATAAAATAATGTATTATATTTTTTCCATCAGCTGCTACACTAATTTTTTTTACGATTTATCGCCGATGGTTGTATATTTAGATTTAAAGCCTTTTCCGTCCACAATCAAACAATATATTATTATTAAAATTACAATATAATAGATGGTGAGTTCACTCTCTTCCACCTCCCAAAATTGTATCCACGAACGTCGTCACCTAATGCGTATGTTAAAGGTTTTACACCCCTAAAAATGACGGTACCGGAGAATTCGTTGTCATAATAATAGTAAGTATATAGTGACCCGCTTTTTTTTCAAACAATTTTAAACTGATTCACGTCTACGACTACTGCGGAGGCAGACTGATCAGCCCTGTTCAAAAGTGCTTTGCGTAGCATGCTGGGCCGGTTCAATATACATGCAAGCCAGAGGCCTTTGAACATTTAACAATAATATTATTCATTAATCATAAGGTAGGTACTAATAGTTCATAATTGTAGAATACTAAGCCACAATTCACAAACTTCCCAGTCCACCCCCGAATCACTGTATATTATATGATTTACTAATAACAAGCACAATAGTGTAGGGTTTGAATACACTATATGACATCGTTATTGAAAATATAATATCCCTGCGAAAAATGTTCACTATTTTGGCAACTGCAGTGTTTATTATTATAACGTGTTGCAGTATTTCCATATTGGTACTGCATCATATTGCATCGTTCGGATGCAAGTCATCATCCCAAAATTATACTAGGCGCAATAAGGCTTACATTTCTGAGGATGCTAACGTTATAAGTATAGGCGGTATATGAAATATACAGAGCAACGGCGTTATTATAAACGCTTAATGTTACTGTAATCTATAACTAAATAATTATTAAAACAACAGTTAAAGGGTTTATACCTATTTTGAGAGTGGTAAATGAAGAGCCCTAGAGTACTCTCTCTCATAGTTGCGTACGCAGACATTCAGACATTATCAATAGGAGGTGTGTTTGAATAAATTATTTATATGCATAATATAATTAATTATAATATATATGTTACCGTCAAAAACATAAATTAAGAAATTAGTGTTAACGACTGGTCAATAACGATGTTTCCTATAAAATTAGACTGTAGTATATGATAATGGCTAGAAAATAATAGGTTATAATATATATATATATATATATATATAAATACTCTTAAATACTCATTGTTTTCAGGCAATGCATTTAGAAATATTTGCTAGGAACAATATATAGTTCCTACAGCCATAACTGATGAACATTTTTTATTGAATTTACTTGTTGAATTAAAAAATGACCTGAGCGTTGTAAAACCTATAAAAAAAAATATCTTATCAGTGCGACAGTACCTCAGTGCCATAACGATAATGTTAACATTGGCATTCGACATAGATACTGTATTATTAAACTTCAAAAATCGCTCACTGCGCTTTGCAGGTGCCCTAAAATTCGTGGTACCCTAAGACGCTTGCCCCGTTTGCCTCCCCCCTTAGCACGGCCTGCAGGCATTTATATTAGAACGAAACCTTTAAATCATAGTATGTGCATTGTGCATTTTAAAAATCAAAATAGTGCCACCAGATGGATGATGTACGTATGTGATATTATTATGATAAATTATGATATAGATACAATAAGTTTAAAGTTATTACCTATTACCTATTATAATATAGGACGATTTCATAGGTCAATCGCCTATAAGATATATGTAAAACAATTTATAGCCGCATATACGCGCGATTCTCGTCTATACGCAAAAATAACAGTATGTAAGATGGGCAAAAAACGTATACGTTGTCGTCGTCGTCGAAAGGGATAGTTTTTGCAGCAATCTTATATTATATTATACTTGAGCCGCGATTCGTGTGCGAGTCTGCCCGCCGCCGTCTGCACGGAAACGCGTGCAGCCGCAGATCGAGTATTTCACAACGACGACGACGCGTTTGTGTCCGGTTCAGGGCCAATCGTGAACGCCGACGCGTTTAACGCACCGCCCGCGTATATAAGGACGACGATATCGATATAATATATATATATAAATACATATTATATTATATAGAATATAGAATAGAATATATTATATATTATGGTCTACTACGTGAAACATCGCGCCACTGCAGGAGCTGATGGTGATCACGCTTCACGATCTATAATAATAATGTATATAATATAGTAAAGCGTCCCCGAAGTGAATACAATAATAATAATAATAATATTAGTATAATAATCGTTATTATATCCCATATTGTTCACGGGAATCGAAAATGTCTATAATTATTATATATATTATTATTATTATTAATTTTTTATATTGTATACGTTCACGCGTATACACTTATATATTATTATATACGATTCGGACAACGGAAAAGGTCACCACATATTATTATTATTATTATTGTTGTTGATATATATATATATATATTATGCCATATTATGGATTTAAACGCACGTGTCGCAATATAATCACGAGATTTGTTCCTCCGGACCACATAGGCATATACTCGACAAAATAATAATAATAATTGTTGATGACGCGTATTTTCTTAATGTCTCCTATACAATATATAATATCAAATATCAAGAAACGTCGTTCGGGATTTTATATGTATTTTTTGCTGTGTCCAAGAATAACAACGTTATACATATTATTATACGATATATTATCATGTCCTCGACGTTATAAGAGTCGACCATTGTACTACATGCCAGTATATTGTTGTTATATATAGGTACGTCAACGTTAATTTAGTTTCTTGTTGGAAAATAATCCTACGTTATGTACCTATATAAAATATATGACTCCAAAATATTTTAAACGTCCATGTATAGTATACGCCGCCTACTGAAATTATTATCGATACAGTCGAAATCTCAGGACTAAATCTCAGGTGGTGACTATCTAAAGTTACCACAAATGTAAAATAATAACGGCGTTTTTCAATAACTTTATTTCTGTAAACGTTTATAAAATATGGCTCAAACATTTCATGGTTATAGGTTTGACGAGGGATTGACTATATAGACCCGCGTAAACCGGATTGTTTAGAGAAAAATATTATTTATGTGTGTTATTATTTTATGTAGTAGGCCTATAAAGTAGAAAAATGTTTTGTTCATTCAATGTTGTTTATATTTTGCATTTTGAGAGTAATTATAATTGATAAATATAATAATAATTCAGCTGACCTTATAAGTAGATGTAAATAACTGAAGTGAAGTAAAAAAAAATACATGCATGTTAATTAAAACAATGGTGTGGTAAAATGTAAAACTATATAGATAGGTTCATTTACATAACAATATATTATTTAAACCAAAATAAATACGTAGGTATAACACTAATCGCTATACTCGCGTACCTATGTATAAAAACAGAGTTCCAATAAAAATATCTAGGTATTTTTAATACTATTTATTAATTATTAACAAGCCGACGACGACGAAGTATGTTTATTGTTTATATTTATGGTAAAAGGCTTTTCGTGCTTTAGAAATCGTGATATATCATATATACGACAAGTGCATGCGTAAGAGACTTTAACGCACTAGTATAAAACATATTATGTTATACAATATTTAAACATAACGATTCGTCAAAAGATCGTATTTATGAAAGAAAACAATATTAAACTGTTGTCGAGAAATCGTTTATTTTTCATGAATAGAAATAGTGACTAGGCAAATGATTATGGAATCAACTTTTTTACGTTTTATACAATTCGGCGTGGGTATGTGGAAGGAATCTGGAGTTATTGGGTTCGATTTACATAAAATAATAAAATAATGAATACATTTCACGAATTATTAAAATAAGTAGGTATACTTACAACAAACATCGCGTTTCCACGCAAAAATTGAACAACAAACAGACCAGGAATTACAATGGGCAATTTATTTTGTTGGTAAATAATTCTAGAGTGTTTACGCACGCAAGTTGCGTGAGTAGGTACGAAAATACTGCGAGTTTAAATATATAAAATATAGTAATATGTTATAATAACTATAGCCTAATATGTTCTGAAATACAGACTACCTATACCTATATGATAATTAGCAAGAAGTTCCACAAACCATTGACCTCTTAAACAATAGTCACCAATCATGCCTCATCCCCATGGAACTTCAATTATACGTATATTAACTTAAAATAGATCGTGTAATAAATAATAAATGAAAAAATAAAAAAGGTATAGGCAAGTGGGTATACCATTCTGCTGTACATTAGGTATCGTGTAGGTCAGTGTAATGAATGTGTTAAATTTGAATTCAATGATATAAAATTATTGTACACGAAAAACGATTCTGAGTGATGAAGGTCTATCCATGTATATTGCTTATTATATTTTATAATATTAGGTATTACTACTAAATTGATTTATTTTACTGTTGGTATGTTGAATGCATTTTTTCCGAAAACATTGCATTTGAAAATGTCATTGAATGTGTAAAATATAATCTTATACTTAAAGAGTTTTGTATAGATACCTACCCAGGAATAATAATTTTAAATAACAACACAATAACTGAAATTGTTATTCTTTGTTTTAATATCTTATTTTGTCTAAAACTTAAAATATCTATAAAAAAAACTGTGTTTATACAATTTTTTGGCTACAGTATGAAATTCTTATATAAGAATAATTTTGTTTTAAATTTTAAATTCTTAGCTATACAAATTGAACATTATAATATACATTTTTTAATTCAACATAATTTGAAAATATTCCAGATTTTGGTCAAAATTTGAACTTTAAAGGCTTATAAAATTAAATCGTGTCTATTTTTGATATTTTTGAACTGCTATTATAAACACTTATGAGGAACCTTGCTTGTAATACATTTTCAAGCTTTTTGACTCAGAAAAAAATATTTATCAACAATAATTGCAAAAGAACCAAAAACAAAATAAAAAATTGCTTATGTCTATAAATAGCTTAAAAAAAAAGGAAAAACTGTTACTATAACTTATAAGTTATAACTATAATTTTAGCCAATAGCAACCATTTATAAACAAAATACAAATTTTCGATTTTCATCATGAATTTCAAAATCCTTGTGTGAGCATCTCTTTAAATTATACTTCAGTATACTTTTTTGCGTTAGGTGCCTTCTACATAATATAATCTTTCATTTAAAAAAAAATTAAGACAATCGGTTGAGTAGAGAACATTAGCATAAAAGGTTTCAATTTCCGGTTTTATATATTAAGATAATGGCGTTGGTACTACATATAAATGCGATTATGCATACCTATAAAGTAAAATGTGTTATTTGCATATTATATTATTAAATATTAAACCAGATTATGAGGTGGTTAGACTATATAGGAGCCGGTGACATAAATAAAAGACCCGTCGGAAAACGTGGTCGCCGCGTTTGACATCGTTCCGTCGGCCCGGACGTCCTCTGTGCGATAGCTCTGGTCTATATTGTATTGAGGTACAATGCAAATAACAATATATATTATGCTATATATTACAATATTATAATTATTTCCGAAGGAGCGAGCCGGAAAAATCCGCGATATGACAGCTGCTGTGACAACAATACGACAAGACGACCTGTCGAAGGAAAGAAAATCTACTCGGGGGGATGAGGCCGGCGACTCTATATGGAACAAAATATAATAATAATATAATATTATATACCTCGCCGTACATCGCGCCCGGAGAGGAGGCCACGGTCGTCTGCGCGCCGCCTTGGTGTGAAAGGTCGTGAAATAATGCAATACGAATTGTAAGGACCGCCGCCCGTTTTCCGTCGTATAATATACATAATCATATTTATGTTATTATTATTATTACTATTATATTGTTACGGAGGCATCGCCGTCTTCGTCGTCGCCGCCGCCGTAGGCCCCAGGGGGGCCAGCTACGATTTTTCCCCCCGTCGGCGCGCTCTCTCGCGATAACGTCAGGGAGTGGTCTCGTAAGGTTCCCGACGATTTTGGCGCGTATAAAAAGACCTCCCGTCCGTGGATCCAGCATCACACCCGTCCGGACTCCAGAGCCATCACAGCGCACGGAACACTTTGTTCGTATATATTTTAATAATTCCACATCGCCAACCACTACACACTCAACGATCGTCATGGCTTTCAGGGTAAGTACGCACATAATATATACCAATTATATAATGATATAATATAATATATATAGTGTGTAAGACGCATTAGTACGCAGACACACGATTACGCTTTAGACGACACTGCAGGTATATACTTATAAATCCGACGTACCACCATATACGCTTTTTCCGAGTCTGAAGCCGCGCCAGCTGTAGGTCCTTAAGAATTATTTGAAGAGATCCGCGTTTATTTATTTAAGTAATAACAGCAAAATATGGCATCATAATAAATTACGCGTATATTGTTACTGCTACATTCGGTGAAATCACCCTCAAAGCCGCGGTTCACGACTCGCACCGCGGAATTTTCGTTGTTTTTTTTTCAATTCGTTCGAAGCGGTCTCTATATATTCACGCGACGACGGACAGATTTTCGATGAGTTATCGAGCTCGCATGTGCAGCGGGGTTCCACAAAGACGGTTTTATAAAAAAAATACATAATATTGTAACAGTATGATAAAGAAAAACTTAATCTTTTTTTTCAAACGTATGCCGAAATAATTTTTATGTAAAACCCGATACTAATAATATATTTCAAACAGAGATTAGTATGAAAACTGATGATCACTATAGGCACGCACTCCCTGAAATTTTTCTATCAACACTTTATAAAATACTAAAATATGATTTTTTTTCTAAGTATTATAGGAATTGATTATAATAATGCTAATATGAAAAAGTTACGAATTGGTTTAAATAATAATAATAACAATAATAATTAATAACTATATAAGATACTGAAACGCGTATCTATTGAGATATTATAATACCACCTAGGTAGGCAAAAATCGTACCTGATTCTATAGCATGAAATAACACTATATTATTTTTTTTTTTGACTAAACTACCTATATTAAACGCAGGATTTTGCATTTTAACTATTTATTTGGGTTTCGGTTGTGCAGGTGATCATAACGACAGAATAAAACCATTCAAAGAAACATCGGGGTGATTTCAACAGTTATTATTCAGAGGGAAACCTTGATTCTAAAACCACGTACTTATTTATTTTTACAAGATATTTCTTAGAATACGATTTCAATTCATAAAATGTAGGTAACCATATGATTAAAATTGCAAAATATCGAATTGGATAGGTAGTAATAATTTTCTAGACATGAAACAGTTGATTTCTCTTAAAAATTCAGACATCTTAATAGTTATGAAAAAATTAACTATAAAATCGAATCGTCCTCAAAAATACTTTTTAAAAACAAAACTGAGAAAATAGAGTGTCTTCAAAATGTGGACAATATTTCTAAAATGAAAAACCATCAGAGCTTCGGGTCGACCGGGATGGTTTTAAATATAATATTATATTCGGGCGCCGAGTCCGAATTGATGCTGCGGATGATAATAATATATTATACGATTATTATTTTGTTTTATAATTATAATATATCATAATATCATTAAAAATATATGTACTCTTTGCAGTTCGCAGTATTGACGTCCGTCCTGGCAGCGGTGGCCCGCGGTTCTCCCGTGTACGCGGCCGCGCCGTACGCCGCTTACCCGTACGAGGCCGCGGCGTACTCGCCCGCCCTGTACGCGCCGGCCCCGTACTACGCGGCGGCCAAGTCGTACGACGCGGACTACGACCCGAATCCGTCGTACTCGTACGCGTACGACGTGCACGACCAGCTGACCGGCGACTCGAAGAGCCAGCACGAGACGAGGACCGGCGACGTGGTGCACGGGTCGTACAGCCTGGTGGACCCGGACGGCACGCGGCGGACGGTCGACTACACGGCGGACCCGCACAACGGTTTCAACGCGGTCGTCACCAAGGAACCGCTGGCCAAGGGCTACGGGGCCGCGCCCGCCCGCGCCGCTTACCCGGTCAAGACGTACGCGCCCGCGCCGCCGGCCGTCTACCCCGCGGCCGTAAACGCTTACGCGCCCGTCTATCCGGCCGTCAAAGCGTACGCGCCGTCGCCGCTGTACCACGCGTACCCGGCTTACCATCGCTGACCGCGTCCACGTGACCGCCACCGTCGCCGCCGCCGCCGCCGCACAGAGATGATACCCACTGGACCAGATTTATACACTGCACTGTTATTACGATATATTACGCCGCCCGACGGTGGACATCGAGTCATCTCGGCCGAAGATAATATGTCGGTATAATTTTTTATAATGACAGTATTCGGAATCATTATTTTATTTTTTTTTTGGTCATGCTTGTGACACAAACGCATATATACTTTAATATATAAGGTCTTATAAACTTAATTTTTTAGTTTCATATACTACCTATTATAATTTTTATACTGCAACAGTACCTATGTATTATATATACGTCCTACCTACTTACCTATATTTAGTTTCTCTTGTTGTTTCTATTATATAATATATGCATTTACATTAGACGGACTACTGCAGTATTATATTATACTGTCGTACGTTACTATTTATATTTTGTTAATATATTATAATACTGTATTTTCCGTAAAAAAAATATGAGTCTATTTATTTTTTTGTTTTTTTTTTTTATGACGACAAAACGGGCTGCATGACCGAAACAATATAAATGTACAATTTACAAACGAATATCAGATCATAATATACACAGGAACACTGCTCTTAAAAAAAAATACACACACAATAACTCGAACGAGATGATGAAAACAATATTTCAAGGATCGGCGTATTAAAATATTATGAAGGACCCTCGTCCGTCATACGCGAGTCGAGTGAAATAGAGTGAAATAGCTGCAAGATGTGGTCTTGGAAGGGCGAATAGAGATTACACGCGATGATCTATAGTTGACTGATATGAAATTATTGAATAGTTTAGGTATATTATGATCGATTAGGGAGACTTAATACATAACACGTGTATGATTTCGGAGAATGCTATGATTTCGGCAAAACTGCCTATAAAAGTCGAGTGAAATGTATGAAACAAAAAAATAGAGACGTTTCATTTATACATAACTTTGGGAGATTGTAGGTAGCGTAATATAGTCCGAGTCAGAAGAGAAGGATCAGTATAAATCTGTATGAGTATTGTATAGTGTATACTATTATAAGCGATACAAATGTTTGGAACTTGGATTTTTGAATAAGTTACGTGTTGTTGGACGTTGGGCAGAAGACATCATCTATACCTTGCGAATTAAAACGTCCACGCTTATTACGTGATAGGTAGCGACTAATATAAAAAACATCTAGCCATTCTGTCATACTAAACAGATAGCATATTTTTTAACTGAATAAGAGTAAAAATTAATTTGATAAAAAAAAGAATTATGATGTATTAATTAAGGCAATGTGGTTACCAACCTTTTTAGTTGTGCGGACCACCAATTTTGTAAAAAAAAAACATTGAAGCCCACTTATTTAATACACGGGTAAAAAAATATATAAACACACACAAATAGACAGGTTATTATTGATTCGATATTACCTAATCTAACCAAAAATATGGACATTTATAAAATCTTGATGTTGATGTCAATCGGCAAAAAATTAAAACTTGCCAACCCTTGGCTTTGAGTGATCAAACCCACGACCAGCATCCGCGGCCCAGTACCACGTCGCCCGAAACCACCAGTGACCACGGGCTGGGAACCACTGAATTGAGGCATAATAGCCCGGGTGTCGTTATTTCATACACAAAAGTTCTATATAATATAAGCCTATTCAAAACAATAGGATACATCTATAGGAGATTTGTTTAGTTAATAAACTATATTGCATACCTACATGCTACGTAGCGGACATTAATTGACACTATGCATTAAAAACATTTTCAACATTAATACATTCGACAAAATGTATATTATATTGTATAATATATTATCGAGTATTATCATTGAATACGAGAAACGAACCTGAGTGAACACCGTGCAGTATTTCTAAGGATATTTATTTTTTTACGATATAAAATTATACTACCATGTATTAGTATTTTCTTATACTTTTAGTAATACGCAGTGAGTTGAACTAATTTTTGCACAAAACAGTTTGTATTTACTATATATTACTAATTATTAAAATATTATACTAATTATTAGCTGCAGTTTTTAACATATAAGACAATACAGAGTGACGTATAACGATGTGAACGGGTTCATGGTATAAATAATAACTTAAAATTATTCTAAATATTTTATTTTTAATGAAAAAATAATAATATAATATGCGTAATGGAAAAAAATTTATGTACCATAGCACTTAAAACTATTTGAATTACAAGGTAACTAAAATTATTATTTTTCGTCATAATTAGAACTTCTAGCGCTTATTAAAAACAACTGTGTTCAAGTATTTTCAATATTTTTCAGTGTTGTATGAAAAACTTACAAGGAACAAAAATTTAACTATAACACTTTTTGACACTTTAAAAAAATGTAATCAACAAAAAAAAAAACTAAGAAAAGTCTATAGACCTTTATAAAGCTTAAAACGTCTATAAATTGCTCAAAAATATATTTCGAGCATCATACCATATACTAGATAATGCAAGCATAAATAATTGATTGTGTATGTTAAGTATCTATGGTTATTCATATTTAAATTACCAAAAAATAACAAAATCGATTTTGTCGAAAGCTGGTATTGGATAAATATTCACGTTTTGGAAACATTTTTTTTTAGTTTTTCCCGATAAATTTTATAATAACTAGTATCAACTAGATCCAATTCACCAGAAATTAACACCCTCAAAATTGATGATCGATTTAAAGGCTGCATACTAGTTGCGGTCATGACGATTTTTGAGATAAACAGATATAACAGTTGCGGTCACGCCAATTTAGGTAACATCTTAGTTGCGGTCATAGCTTTATTATACTCCAATTCCAGACGAAATTTATATTTTACGATAAACATATTTTTTGATATAATGCACACAGCGTATATATGTGGGAACACCACTACTTATATGTAAAGTTTATAAATAAAATAGATTAAATTGTATACTCCGATAGTCCGATCATAGTTTCGAATATTGCTTTCATTGTGCCTACGTCTTTTTTCACGTAATTTAAACATAAGTATCAACATTTTTAACTATACCTACACAATCCTAAGTCTGTTATCTTTTCGATATAAATGGGAAGGAAAATGTTGATTAATACGTTTTTCTAAATTAAATAAATAAACGAAATATTAATTTCATATTTAATTATTATATAAACTATATTATATTATTTAGTATACTTAGTTATTATTATTTGAGTGACCGCAACTAGTATGTAACCTTTTCGATGGGTGACCGCAACTAGTATGTAACCTTTTTGAGGGGTGACCGCAACTAGTATGTAATTTTTGATTATGACCGCAACTAGTACACACCGGATTTAAATCTGTACAACTCCTACATTATAATATTATAGAGCAGACAATAGTAGAACAAAAACTGTTGGATTACACAAGATTTAAATTATTTATATGTTAATACAAAAATGACGAAATACCTTAAACTTTTCACGTAAAGCCATAATATTTATATTCAAAGTACATACTACATATACTTGTTTAATATTATTTTTATAGATAGTCACGTTCGATATTTTAATGATAAACATCAATACCAATATATTTACATAGTCAAAGAAGAAAAAAAAATTAAAATAATTTTCAATTAACACGCATATTATGTATTATTTGAATATTTAATTAATGAGAAAATTATAAAAAAATAAACAAAATCTAGGTACCTACATAACATAGACAATAAATACCTATCTAAAACAATCATAAACATAGAACAACCCCATTAAAAAATGTAAAAAAAAAATGTTAATAGATACTACACAGACTAGAAAAATAATAATGGTTTATAAATCACTATTATTATTATTTCTTAATCTAAAAAAAAAAAAATTTTACAGTACAGACTGTGTTAATTGTATTGTTGAAAAGGTCTGTAAAATTATTTAAATATAATTTTTATTTCTGTAAAATAATTAAAATATTGTTAACTAATCTATCTATTTGACTAGAAAATTTTATCACATGGTAACCTTAAGAGGTTATCATTTATGCAAGTTTTTATTTCCATCTAAAATAACTGTAGTTTTATAAAAAAGCTTTAATTTTTAATTCATATAGTATTTTTATTGAGTTAGTTCGTATTATATAAATAAGTGCATTCTGATTTAATATGATGATTCTCCATTTTAATTTTATTATAACCATAACCTACCAAGTAAGACATATTCTACATCGCCTATATGATCTTATTTCACCATCATTTGTAATATGATGTTCAATTAATTCGAAGATCTGTTTGAAAAAACGGCGTTCGTAATACGCAATATAAATACACCTAAGTGTAGATTTTTAAAGAGAAAAACGCCTAACAATCTATAAAATACAAATTATTATAATAAATTGGAGAATAAATAATACAATATTGGCAAGTTTTAACAAAATAAAATATTATTGAAATTTATAAGAGTTAATCAAAGCTTAAAAGTTTAAACATTAAATACTGAAGAATGATGATTTAAAAAGTCAAGTTGTATACTTACACATATAAAATAAAAATTTAAAATAGCTAATGTATTTATTTATTTATTTTTACAGAAAAATATTAAAAATATTACGAGTACACATATAGTACACAAATAAAACTAATTATTAAGTTGAAAGCAATATAAAGTAATTATTTGTACATAGGTACAGAAAAATATCAATAATAAGAATTGAAGAATATAATCAAATCTTACATATTATTAATTGTATGTCTCTTTAATTACAAGAAAATAAGTTTATATCACAAGTCAACACCAGCTGAATTAAAAACTGACATAAAAACTATTACAGGAGACAATAGGAGTAATTTATTGATTTTTATTTTATGTACGAAGAATCATTATTATTGTACTATTAATGTTTTTTTTTTTTTTTTTATTAAGAAAGACAATTTACAATCTGTATACACAATAATTACAAGAGTTTGAAACGTACCAGGGTGCTTTGGTTACTAACCTTAGTGCAATTGACTGAAAGGCCTGAATTGGCCTGATATTCGAGGGCTTGGCCGGACCCCAAATTGCTATTCCATAAACTATTAATGTTAATTGTTTATTATAAAAATTGAGTTTTTCAAATATTGGTGGACAATCTATTATATTATTTGATAGTTTTAAAAAGAATATTCGATACAGTTATTTTTTCAATTATTATTAATTATCGGTCATAGAGAAATTAATAAATTATGTCGTTTATAATTGAATTATAATTTATAAACAATATGTTTTAATTTTTATTTATAATGTAAATAATAATATGTTTTATTAGTTAAAAAAATTATATTTAAAATAAAAAAAATTATTACATTTTAATGCAGCGTATTAAATATTATTTAACAGTTTAAAGGCGTTTTTTATCACAACCTATTTTAAATTATTTTTATGAGATTAAATTGCATACAAGAAACGCCTTATAAAAATATATAGGTAATATAAAATAAAATGTACGAATCGGTAACACAACTGTTGACCATTAAAAATTAATATTCAATGGAAGTAATGACTTGATAATATTTTAACTATAGATGTCTAAAAAAAATTGAAATTTATATTTATTTTTTGTTTATTTTCAATAGTTTTTCCTAGAAAATAATATGTTATTTTTATTTGAGATACTTAAAATATAAAAAATACTTGAATAAAACTGTAATAATACTTATTAACTTACTAAATAATAACTTATTTCTAAAAATGATTTAACTATTAAAATGTCATAATGAATAAATAATCTGTAAATCCAACTATTAAAAAAAAAATTTTTAACTTTAATATATACTTATGTAAACATTTATGTTGAAAGTTAATTTAAAAATAAATAGTATATATTATAATATTATATATAATAATATTACAATTTAATACTTATTTTCTCTACTTTATTAAATTTATTTTAATGAATTGTTAGGTCTTAACTGTACTATAACTTAAGAAAGAATTTATTTTAATTTTAATTATTAACATTTAATCCGATAAACATAAATTCACATACATTAAATAAACAAACAAAACAAAAAACCGATCCTTTATGTAAAAATTTTTATTATTTCAATAATTTATATGTTTTTTTGTTTATTTAATTTGTCTTATCCTAAGATTAAATAAAAACGATATTCATTATAAATAATATTTATTTTTATGAAACAAATTCGATTTATCAATTCTATTTCAACTAAATATTTATAAATTATGAGTTGTTAACGGTAATATTTTTATAAAATATAATACGAATCGTTCTGCTAATTTGATACGGGAACCCCTTCTGAAGCATATGACACTGTAAGAAATATATAATTGGGCTCTCAACATTTCTCGAATATATGAGTATTGAATTCTGGTATAAAATACACATTATATAAACCATTAAACGCATACATACATACATGACACATACATACATAGTGCGTACTTACTTACACGCAGACACACGCATAAAAATAGTTTATTTTTGAAGACGCAAAAAAATGTTTCTGTAGCAAGATTTTTAAGAATTATATACTTGGATCAGGATGGAAGCTTGGGTAAGTTTAAGTAAAAATCATATTTTATACATTTAGCAAAAAATTATAATAATACTTTACGTTCATCATCATTAATGAATCGACTAAAAAAATATTATGCGACTTTACCGACATTATTCATAATATTAGTTCGTAAATACGCCAAGAAAAATGAATTATAGTTATACATTAAAATAGAATGCTACGCGAGGACAGTATAGAATATTACCATCCTATATATTGAATGTTTTAAATAATAATTTTTTTTGATCATATAATTGAATGCACATTTTTCTTAAGATTAATAATGTATTTTTTATTTTATTTTATTTAGTGGCTATAATTATGTAAATACACTAAAATATATTCGAACTTGCTGAGAGATTGCCTTCACGTATATATTTAAAATTATCTGTAATATTGTAATATTGTCTGCATAATTATGTGAATCTAAATTCTATATATTATGTAATTTTAATATTGTTATTGTAATTAATGGTCGAGCTGAATAGTTTTTGCTGCAGTTCTAAATAAAAAATAAAAACAACTTGCTGAGAGCAAAGTAGATTTTTTCATGAATTATAATATCGTACGGATATTACGACTGCATGATTTCATTATAAAAAATTGTTTTATACCTACATTGTTAAAAAACAAATATATGTTGAAAATAAAATAAAATGTAATAACAATCTAAAAAATTGTACAATTCTAACTAAAAGAACATACTTAACACTATTATAAATATTATGTAGGTAATAGGTATAATATAGAAATTGTATGGCACTAATTCTCGAACACTAAATATGGTTCTAGTTGCAAGAATCGTTTTTTTTTCAAAAAATAATATAAATTTTTTTTTTACAATAAAACTTCATTCCAAATAGGAAAAACCACACATCCGTTATTTCCTCTACATAACATCGATCAGGGAATGTAACAAAGTGTATATAAAAAAAAACCATAGATTCTCTTTTCAGTCAACTCTTGACGCAATAGTAAAATAATATCAACAATGCAATTGTAAAAAAAACTTTATAAAAACTAAAATTATAAATGCTTATTGATTATACCTATATGAGTAAATTAAAACGATAAGTTAATTTAAGATTCTAAGCGGAGCGATTAATGTTTTGATTTTATAACGATGTGTGTTTTTTTTAAATTTTCTTTTTTTGTCGCTAGAATATAAGTAGCCGAAATAATGCTTTAATTTTCAACTTCGAAGGTGGTTTCTGATATAAAATTGAATATAGTAGATATTTTACCAAATCTTTATGTTTGCATTTAGTATTTACCTAACATGATAACGTTTCAAAATATTTTAAATCTTTTTGGGCTATTTATTAAGCATAAGAAATTTTCGATTTTTATTACTTTTTTTTTATTATTGTCGATAAAATATATTTTCCTGTGTCAAAAAACTCTAAACCTGAATACAAAGCTCTTCATAAATTGTAATTATAGTAACTTAAATTTAAAGATACATAGGCACAATTTTTGTTGATTATTTTAAATTCAAAAGTGATAAAATTTGTCATAATCGCGAAAATTTGCAAATCATTTTGTAGTAAAAAACTTATAAAATGTTCAATTCTTATAGCTAAGGCTAAAAAATACAATACAAAGTATCTCATAACTAGTCCATACTGTAACCAAAAATATAAAAAATACATAAACACAGTTTTTTTATTGACATTTTAAATTCAAATTTGGACAAAATTAGATATTTTAACAAAAAATAACAATTTTAGTTATTTTGTTGTAATTTAAAAATATTATTCTTTGGCATTAGAAACTTTTAAAGTATTAAGACAGACCAAAATCTGGTGTTCGCTCAGAATCGTTTTTTGTATGCAATGGTTTATCATTGAATTCAAATTTTAGACTTATAGAGTTACATATTATTTGATATTAGCGTATTCGAAATACAATTTTAATCAAAACACGGTTAAATTGTCGGTTTTAAGTGAGGTGACAAAAGATGTGTGGTTTTTATTTATTTCAATAATTATAAGTTCAAATAAGATTTACATGATGACAGTTAAGTTCAATTTTTAACATAAAGTAGGTAACCCGTAGGGTAATGTTAAATTGAAAATTAACTATGAACTTACTATTTTTTAACTTTCCTGATACTAAAAATTAAACTTAATTAAATTAATATTTAATCATCAAGAATAATAACTGGAAAATAAATGTATAATATTTGATTGTCTAAATATTAATGCATTTACGGGTTAGCAGCTATAGTTAGCAGGTTAAGAAGTTGGTTAGACAAATTACCAAGATTCCTGTATATATTTACAGCTGTAGACTTATTAAGTTACAACGTTATATAACAATATTAAATAAGCTGCTGTGTATTTGTTTTAAATATTAAGTACACACCATTCATTGAGTCTTATAAAAAAAGGGTTCTAGATATTGCAGGTATCGTTTATATAAAGATAAGTTTATATCAAATGTATATTTTATAAATCTTAACTTTGAAAATCTTACTACACTGCGGTATATAAAGAACGAGAATACGAGATTACAAGAATACATTCGCAATATAATATGCATAACGATATATTTATACCCATATGAAATATGTATACATATTTGATTTATAATATGATATATAGCTTAGGTCAACACAAGTACGCTGACATATTATTAATTGACAATACATACACTGTCCGAGTGACTTATAAATTCTAGACACGCGGACTTGGAGACTTGTTTTTGATTAAACTATGCATTAAATTCCTAACAAACAGTGGCGAAATATGCAATTACCCGATTTCACGTCTGTTCTTATACACCAGTATTGTGCAAAAAGATAATAATAATAATAATATATCAAGCAAGAATTTCAATACAATATCTGATTACCATTAATCACAAGTTTGGCCGTTTCCAATTGATAATTATTTGTCGATTTAATTTTGTTAAATCAACCACAAACGACACTTCACTTGCATTATTTTCAAGGACGCGTTACAAATAAATCGTCGGTAAAAATGTATATTTTACATTTTTTCACATATTACTATAATATATATACCTACTCTCATTGTATGTTAAATGCGTAGGTATTCGGCGTTCTATTTAACTTAAACGCGCACAGTTCCGACGCGCGCTTATGAAATATGTATCCGTTTAATATGACATAGAGAATAGGTAATAAATAATAATTATACCGTGTTTTTTTTCCAAACAAACGACACGTCTAGTGTTTGATTTTTTTCTTCTTTTTACAGGTTTGGATTTTTATCGTTTCTTTTTCGTTTTCCATTCTCGCGAAACACTCTTGTCAAGTGCCACCCGACCGTGGTGCCGAGTCCATAAGCCCCGTCGTCATACTGCAGCAGCCATCGCCCTCGTCGTCCGGGATCTCGTACGAATCGCTCCATTATCCAGTGGCCGCGGAACAGCAGTACCAATTCATACCACTGGTGATAAACACGGGCAGGATACCTCTGATAAATCACGCGGTCCGAGCGCCGATACAATACTTTGTGCCCGACGGCGAAAACCATCGCCGACGCTCACCGATTTACGACAACTCGGCGGCACCGCGTCAATACATTTCGCCGGCGGCGGCTCGGGACGGACGTCACCTGCAGCGACCACGTGACCCGGACACGATATTATCTTATTATTCAGACGACGATGACGCGGAAACCGATGAAAATCGACCGACGTACGATGATAATTATAATCATCCGCCGACCGCAGCAGCCGCTACGGTTTACTCGGAAACTCATGTCGATGACTGCGGTCTGCCGGCGTCCCGGCGAAGGTACAGTTACGGCTACAAAATAGTCGACGGCCACCGCGTTGGAGGCTTGGACGACCGACACGATGCGCCGCAGATGACGATCGTTGACGGACCGGAAATCAGCTATGGTCCCACGTCGAGACCGGGCGAATCGGACAGAGTAGTTTTCGAGCACGCGATCGACTCGGGTGCCAGATCACGAGGAGAGGCGGCCGGTCGACGAAAACCCGACGGCGGATCCGACCACCAGCTGCGGCGGGATGACGGACCAGACGACAGAGCTTTAAAACCGATAGTCGTTAAAACAGAGTCGAACGCGACGAAAACCGAACTGAAAAAACATTACAAGAAGGTGACGGCAGATCCGGAAAATCCGATCGAGGTGACCAATACGAATGGAAAATCGACAACAATAAATCCTGCGCGGCAGTGAAACTGTCGGCAGAATAAAATAAGGTGGTGGAATAATATGGCGAACATACTGACGAAAAGAATAATATTTTAATATAATATAAGTACGACTAACGTATATTATAATATTACGATTTATTTTGTTATTACCTAGTGTGTTATTCATATTGTATATAAATACTTCTCAATAAATATTATCGAAAAAACGAAATAATATCATTGATATATCAATTTGATATAGTTACTATATAGTTACAATATTATAATAATACTAGATGATCCCGTGCACTTCGTTGCCCATTAAAAAAAATAATAATGCCAACTCTGTGATGGATAATATGTTTTAGTTTATAATATAACGGTTAAAATATTATAGGCTAAGTATAATATCGTTACAACAATATTGAATTTAGTCCCACCCGGCGTGGCCTGAGCCAAATATTAAGTTAAGATTAACCTCAAGTGATATACATAATATGCATCTAAACCACCAGGCAATAAACTGCATTAGATCGCGGAAAACATGCGAGCAGTATATTATCGCACGTAGACAATCCAACTGCGGTGGATTGAGGACTCCGCGAGGAGCTTAATAGTAAGTGAAATCAGAATATTGGGCACATGAAAAACATCACAATACGGTGGCTTATGCCGGAGATTTGTTTTTTTCTATAAATTTATTTGCGAAAATGTGTGTATGCCATATTCCTAATACTAATTATAATAGTTATAAAATATGTAACCATTGACTGCCCTATGAATAAACAGTGGTTATACATAAGTACATAACCATAGCAACTATGGTTACCAATAGCAACCATTTATAAACAAACATTTCCATCGTAAATCTCAAAATCCCTGTAGGAGCACCTCACCTCACCACCTTCTGAATCCAAACCATCCAGGGCGTTACCCAAAGGCATACAAAAAAATTCATTCAAATCGGTCCAGCCGTTTAGGAGGAGTTCAGTGACATACACACGTACAGTAGAATCATATGTATAAAAATACTCAATGGTCATATAAAAACTATTGAAATATCCTATACAATATGCTGTCAAAATCGTGAAAATATGCAACAAATACACAGGAAAACAATTTTTAATTGGGTAATATGATGGTAAAAAAAATTTTTATTTGATAATTATTACTATTAGCTTATACATTTATGAAGTGTTAAAATAATTTAAAACAAATTAAACAACTTATAATTTGGCATCTAAATAATAAACTTATAATTTTTATTTCAATTACTATTCAGTAAAAGTTATTTTTTAATTTTCTACTTAAAGAAATATTATTTTATACTTTTTTTATATTTTTGGTTCAATATATTATGCAGTAAATATTGAATTTTGTCAAAACAAGCACAAATATGCAACAACAAATATGCAGTAAGTATGTAAAAAAAAAATTTGCTTTAAACTTGGAACTATAATGATTAGCAAAGGTTACTGACGAAAATCCAAAAACGCGAAAAGGAAAAATAAACAATTGCATAAAAATCAGCGCTAATAATATTTAATCGAGTATTATTAGCTAAGGTTATTTTATATTTAAACATATCGTTATGAATTTTCGTAATACAATATGAAAATAAATGAATTGTTTCATATATTTATATGTTTATTATTTATTAGTGAAAACTTCAATTTTAAAGTACCTAATGCATAATAGGTATGGACTATGGATATTAGCTATAATATAATAATAAATACATGATGCTTAGGTATTATGCGTATACAACTACAACGTATCGTATTATTATTATGACTCCATTCGATTTCATATAAATTTAAAATGCCTCAGTAATTCTTAAATTATATACCCTATTAGATACTTTCTTCATTTTTAAAATTGTATAAAAGAAAATATTTTTTTGATAGCTACTATATTGATAACATCATGCAAATTAATTATAATAAATTTATGCACGGCATCCTATATGCTTTATAATGTAATATGTTAAAATAATGGAAATACAAATTTGAAATTATACTTAAACCACCCAAACATAACAAATATATTATAATATGATTAGTTCAGATGAATTACAAAGATTAATTTAGAAATAAAACATTACAGGTTAGTAGAAATTATTATATGATGGTGAAAGCGAAATTGAATTTTTATAATTATTTAATAATTTAATTCATTTATTAAATTCGCCAATTATATAGAAAAACACAAACCATAGCTTACGAGTGAATGTTATTTATTATAAAATTATAATTATACTAACGTTAATCTAACCTTAGGTTCATAATGAATTAATGAATAACAATCAATTTAAACGACAAAGTAATGGAGATATAGTAATATATTTAACACTGATAAAAAATACTATTAGTAGGTACTACGTGATTGTATTTTTGATTCAATGAATAGGTAGAACTAAATTGAAATGAACGCATAGTGTTATGAAATGTAAATAAAAATATACACATTGTAATACTGCTACAATCTACAACACAATTCTATAATATATTCACGTTGTATCCATTAATAAAACATAATATTTTTTAAACCAGTTGACTAGTTTTAAGGGGAAAATGCATGATACACATAAATGTATTTTTCCGGTACCACATTAAATTTTATTTTAAGAATTTAATACTGTACATACTAAATATACACATGACAAAAGCATGAATGATATTATATTTTTTGTGAAAAATTGGTATTATAACTACATATTATTATGACATCAAAAGTAAAAGTAAAATTTTATTTAAAAAAATATGAATTCTTTGACAGTTGGTTTTCTTCAAAAAATGTTTTTAAGTACAAAATTAACGATTTGATTACAAACTATAATAAAAAATGCATAATTTATATTTTTTGAATTTTCATAATTTTTAAATTTAATTAAATCGAATTTTTGTAAGATTACAAAATTATGAACAATATGATAACTTTATTTTATTTTTTTGAACTAAATTAAAAACTTAAAATTGAATTGTCTAGCAAAATGTTTTGAACTATCTACAGTAAATATTGAGATTATTTTAAATGAAACTAGTTTTAGAATTTTTAATTGTGGTCAAAATATTAACATGTACCTATAGGTATAGGTAATGTATATATTATGGCGTATGGTAAATTATAAATACCATTAAAACCTATAATTTATAGTCTACTGCCGGTGAATGTCCAAATTTCAAATTTTTGACGATCTTTGTAAATTTTAAAATAATATACAGACAATTTGGTTAAGTTGGGTCTCCAAATGATTATTACAGTTCAGGCTTATACAAACGATGAATGATAAGCCACAAGTTAAAATCCAAAATTACGACAAAACACAAAATGTTGTGTATATCTTTAACTACAATTATACTACAATTAATTTAACCTAACATTTAAGCAAATCTATAATTACTATATTATTGATCGTACTTATAAATATAATTGTATTTTTTTTAAATTTAATTTGCAGAACAAATTTTTAAATACTTATCACACATTCATCGAATTTGTTAATGACATTGTGTTTATTGGCAAATTACTTTACAATATGTCGGAGCCCGAACTTGAATAATCATTCAGAGTCGACAGAATTGTTTTGTATATCCTAGAGTTTACCAAGATTCATAGTAAAAGCACAGAATTTATCGGCAGGCGTAGTGCGCAGAAGTCGGTAAGACCTAGGTTTTACTAGTATTCGTACTTGTACCGTAGCATAAACTTATAGGTTTTTCAATTATAATTATAAATATTTTGAAATAAACATACATTACAGTCTAAATACAATATTATCATACATAATGTACAATGCCTATTAATTATTCATTTAAATAACAGTTTATTTGTCATTGTTATTATACCTTTACTAGATAATAACCAAATGTAGCACTACCCCGCAAGGGAATCTGGAGGATTTTTTTTTTTGTTAATTTAAATAATAAACATATACCAATTGTAAATAATGTGCGTGTGGGCGCGTGTGTGTCTGTGTCTGTTCCTGCGTCTTTGAGTGTGTAATGTATATGTATGTTCAATATTCATGTGTGCAGGATGTTAACGTTTTTTTTTGTTCAAGATCATATTATTGTTGTTTTGTGTTGTTCAAATAATATATTGGTATTCTAAGTTGTATATGCTTCTATTATTTTCAATGATACATTCTTATAGAGAGTATTATTCTCATGCACAAGGAGCCTACAAAATATCATATATTTTTAAACTTCCCATTTGGAAAAATGCAAATATATTAATCCGCGGCCTAGACTCATATCAGGTATGCAATATACGCCATAAAAACGTCCTCGGTAAACGCGTGTCGGACCATCTTTCACGTACGCGTTCTAATATTCAGATATTACTCCTCGACAGACAATTATTAATTTAAGCTTGCCAAATTATTTAATATGAAAATGTATTGATAAGACTTCGTGATTAACAAAATATTTATTAAAAATATCTTTAATTTGATTTTTTTTTTGATTTTTTTTCACCTCTAAAGTATTATTTTTATTTATTCACTTACAATGTAACAATGTTAATAAAACAAATAAATACATGACAATATAATGCATATAATATATATATTTGCCAAGTACATAAAAGGGTCAATTTCTATTTACACATTTGGCTCGAAAACAAAATTCACTTAATGATCTATTTCATTGCAAAATTCAAACTACGAAGATGCATCATGGTCATTTGAGACATGAATATAATATAATTCTAATCACGGCGCCAGAATTGAATATGATCATGCTCATCGATATGAATTATATTTGTCTACACGTACGAGATGTCCTTAATAATGGTGGGGCACGAGGGCCTTTTAAACGATATATAAGCCGGAGTCGACCAAGATCGAATCACATCACAATCAATCACTCCGAACAGTACTACTACTGCAAGTACAAGAAGTATTATTTGATTCGCAGACTCAACAACTTCTTCAACATGAAGGTAAGTGAAACAAAATACACTTGGCCAGCAAACGAATAAATCGATTGTTTTACAGCCAATTGACTGTCAGAAAATAATAATAATATTCAAAAACGTTTCAGGTATTCGTCATTCTGCCCTTAGTAGTTGCCATGGTCTCGGCAGCCGAAGTCGTTTTGACCAGCGCTCCCGCGGCCTACGTCGAGTCTTCCTACACGTCGCACGGACCCGTCCCTTGGGCTTATCTGCAACCGTTCTACCAATCGGCACCTTTGGTGGCGTACGCGGCGTACGCAACACCCGCGGCTACCAACGTTGTCGCCGCTGCCCCGGCCAAGATCGTTACACAGGCCAGAACCGTTCCCGTGGCCCCGGCCAAATTCGTCGCACCGGCCGTGCAAGTCGCCAAAGTCGTACAAGTCGTGCCCGCTCAATATCAGCCAGATCCATCGTACACGTTCGCGTACCAGGTACAGGACCAGATAACCGGCGACTCCAAGAGCCAAGAAGAGACTCGCCTGGGAGACGTCGTCAAGGGCCGATACAGCCTGATCGAACCCGACGGCTCCAGGAGAACCGTCGACTACACAGCCGACCCAACAAATGGATTCAACGCTTACGTACAGAAATCGGACGAGCAACAGGCCGTGTTCGTACCGTCGGTGGTATCGACAGACGACGTAGAAACCATCAAAGTAGACACAATCGAAGTCGAACCAGTCAGGTATGCGCCCGCTGGCTCAAAACCGTTGAAGAATACGCTAGCCGTGCCCGAGACCAAAACCAAAACAGGTTATTGATAAACGTTTAAAAACAAATGTATACTTTGCTAAAAAAAAAATTCAATTTAATTTATAATTTAGAGTATAGAGTCGGTTATTATGTTATATTTTATTCATTATACATATAATATATATATATTTATTTATTTAAACGCAAACTGTAAATCAAAATAAAAACCCAAATAAAGTTAATTTATATATTTATAAACATTTTTGTTTTATTATTGTTAAAATCAAAGCGTTTTGACAACTTTATAAAATGTTTCATTTAAAAAAAAAATGTGAGATAAATAGTTTAATTTATTCACACACAAATTGCCGGTAAATGGTAATTAATATACAGTTACAATACGTATACACAATAGTCAACAAGTGCGCTATAAAATTAAATCGCTATCATCAAGTAATTTAGTTTTATCGGTTACTAAAAAGTGTAAATAAAGACAATTTGTTTTCAGCTCAACCCTAAAGACGCGAATTCACCTATAGTAATAATACTCAATAGAGTTAGTAAAACTATAAAACGACTCACGTGGATCATATTATACTAAAAAGCATCATTCAGTTCCTGTGTTCAATTAAATCTCCACACAAAACTACTTATAATCTTTTATTATCAAAAAGTTTGTTGAATATAAAAAGGGTATATTATTTTATTAAAAAAATTATAAACACGATTTGTTCTACTTTTCAATAGATATAAAACAAATCCAGCTAGACTCATAAATACTTAAGTTAAAAAACTAGATTATCGATCGATACACATTATATTAAGAGCGGAAGTATTTGATCAACTACTATCAGTAGGTGTCTTAAACAGTTACATTTCGCAGTGGGTAGTTAAAGAATTCGTTTATTAAAAATCATTAATCCCCAGAAGCGTATTAGTAAAATACCAAAAAATGTATGTATCACACACGAGACTTCAATTGTAAATTGTAATATTAATTATACCAATAATATATGTAAGTAATCATCATATATTATTATAAAACTATTGGCATTCGCAAATTATCACACTGAGTTTATTATGTCAGAAGGTACCTACAACACTTATATCACTTGAATATCAATTTCCAAACAAAAAAACAGATTCTAAAGAGAACTGTTATTAATAAACTATTATTATACCATACAATAGCAACGACAGATAACACATGGTTTTCATCACACGAATTGAGATAATTATCTGATTAAGCCATTAAGACATTTACTTGCCACATACCTAATATAATATTATTTTAGATAATTAGCACCTATTTATTTTTGTAAGCAAAACTCGATGACTTTAAATTGTCAACGTTTAATTAAAATATAATCAAATTTCGACGTGGTTATAGTTACAACTATGTAGGTAACTTTCAGAAACGTTGACATTATTTTTTAAATATATAGTACGCGCTAAAACATAATGAATAATGATTACCTACATGTGTATTTTTTTTAAATATTGCTATTAAAATAATACACCAGCATAATCTAAATAACATATAACATAGTAAAGGAAAAAAATAATAATGTAAAAAGATACTAACCTTGATTTCCAGGGTCCTCTTTCTCCGCACAGGTATCCTTTAATCTGTCTCCATTTAGCACGAACCAGCAACCGTTGAGCCTTTTTCTGATTTTCCATTAAATATATTCTTGATTCTTCTTCTTCTTTTTTAATCTTAAAAGGCTCTAATATTGACGTCTAAAAAATAACATAATGATGAAAAATAATTTCAGTGTTTCTAGTAGTAAGAAGATTGAATGAAAGCGAGTTTAATGACCGTGACAAAATAAATGCACACCGTTTAATTAATAAGCTAAGCCATATATTTATTAAAAATTCAACTGAAAAATATTCATACGCTGAATATGTTGCTAATTAGATTAATAGGTACTCAAAAATAGAAAGTGAGCAACGATAATAGTTGTATAGTGTGTAATAGGTACTTGCTAAAGTTAAGCAGAAACCACGAGTCACTAAATCTATTCGCCAAGCAAAATTACAAGTAGAGATCTCGAGTGTACTATGGGACGAGTTATGCAATCAAAATATTATAATGGTCTCTAAATAATGAATAAAGCCCACTTGTATAATAATTAAATTAAAAAAAAAAAAGGCGTGTATAGGACCTACCTACAGCGCATATTAAATGACGTACGGTTTATATTACCTGAAACAATTTCCTACTTTCGGCCACAAGTTTACTCCTGGTGTCCAACGCGTTCTTGTACGATTCATAGCACTCGGCCCAAAACGTATTCATGGACTCGGTGATCTCGGCGTTCATGGACCGCCGGTAGTCATTGCAAAGGTCTGATACCTGCGCAAAAAAATAAAATACCGATTCGTCATCATAGGTAGGTACTAGGTACACCACATCAATCATCATCCGGCG
The DNA here is from genome assembly GCA_022818045.1 of Neotoxoptera formosana. Classification (NCBI taxonomy): domain Eukaryota; kingdom Metazoa; phylum Arthropoda; class Insecta; order Hemiptera; family Aphididae; genus Neotoxoptera; species Neotoxoptera formosana. The sequence goes on along the minus strand of CM040631.1, from coordinate 34,458,202 downwards.
ACTGTCATACTTTCCATTTTACGGGTGTGACAAGACAACACGTATGTATAGGTACTATGAATATTACCCATTGTGATTAGAATTTAAATCACATCTTCCGGGGGGTCAGAGGTAAACATGCAATTATTTAACGTGTCAGTGCCGTTATGACGAACACAGCGAATTTCTCTGTGTACCATAGAATATATGGACGAGGGTGTCGCAGCAGTGAACGGAACGAGACAATGCTAATTCGGGACTGGTGAAACTGTATATACTGCAGTAGGTTAGGTTAAGTATATTATGTAGGCATGTATATATATTATTCACATATTATTATTATTCGCATACCTACATATTATTATCGCGTTCTTCAAAAACGGCTCAACCTAGTTCGATTAATTATTTTTAATTGGACGTCGTCGTAGACTACTTGATATGACAATTAGTCGCCAATTAGAATTACGCATGTACACATCGCGAGTCGCGTTTATTAAGAAAAAATAGAAAATTTTATAAAAATGAAAAGAAAAAAAAAGAAAAACCTATGCTGGGATCGGTGTAGTATAAGCAGGTTACTTAGTAGGTGCCTTACCTACTAAGTTTCTGCATGACTCCGACCCAAGTCAAACACGGCATACTTAGCTTTCTATTCATTTATGTGTCTACTTGCTACACCCGAATAAAAATCGGACTTGGGTCGTGCCGTCCGAAAAACAATGATTTCACTTTCCGAAACCTCTCGTGACCCCTTCATCGATAATGGTGGCCAGACACCGTGAGAAACACTTCGTTATATTATTGTAATGATTATTCGTTATTGCCGCCGCCACTGCTGCTGCTAATGGTGTATTTTTCCAGTGAAAGGAATAACCATCACACATTTCAGTATCATATTAGATATTATTATACATCATCATTATTATTATTACGTGAATCTGCTACCCGCTACTGCCCCCCTCACCCTGCAACCGTACAGTATACTAATCCCGACGATTGTCGATTGTCTAGTAAAATGCCCCATACTTTGCATAATATTTCGATCACGCCAAATATAATTATGTTTGACGTCGAGATATTATATATATTTTTTTTTTGTACATAGAAAATTCGTCCAAAGATGACTTTGCCCGTTTGCCGTATTACACACATACATAATATAATGTTTGTACGGAGGTATATCATATACCGTACACATTGGAACACTTTCGCTAGAATTACATGTTACATCGGAACAATGGGATTGAAATAAACGAAACGAATATCATTCTTAAAGAAGAATATTATTCGTATGGAAAAACGATTGGACAATGGTATTTGGAACAATATTCTTATTGAAAAAATGTACGAAAATATTACATTCATATAGAACACAGAAGAGAGCGTTGTAATATCAACAAAATATGTTTATTATTATATGTATGGGTAAAAAAATCTTTATCAGACCATATACCTACGTAGTTACTTTTATAGAGTTATTATTTTAAAACTATTATCGAAGCGAATCTTTTCCGGAAGCGTAATAGGTATAGTTTTATTTTTTTATAATTCTAGTGCATATACGAGTACACTTTACTGCAAAAATATTGACTACAGTTACAAGCTCAGAATAATGAACATAAAAGTAATCTAGGTATTTAATCCATTCGTAAGTCATAACCAACTGTTCGTAAATATACGTGTTCGCAGTGATTGGTAACTGGAAACACTCAACAGTCAACATATAATATCTCAGTGTAAAGTTGTTCAATTTGAACAATGATTTTTTTTTTTCATCGAGAGTACACACTAATGGATGGTATTGTTTTTATTTTTATGAATCCAAGTCTTGTTTGAGCGAAGTTGTAGGTACATATCCTTTTTTTAAATGGCAAAAACACATTTATTTTCTTATCAGTTGTAGTGATCAAACTAACTTCCCAAGTAAAAAAATTGCCGAGTATCTTGAATATTCATTATTATTTGCACGTGCAACACGTGTGAAATTATTTTCATAAAGAATACCTTAAAATATACTATTTTAATAGTTAAAAAAGATTTAATAGTCTAAGAATGTCACAACAAATAAATCCGACCAAGTGTTATCTTGGATTTTTTGCCACATACTTTTTTTAAGATTTAATTAACTCTTTAAAAACATTAAATTATATTATCTTCATAATAAGAATAGGCTATACAATCAAAACAAAAATAATAGGTGAAATCAGGAAATTATAAAGGGAGACCCATCTCACTTAGCTAGCACATACATAACTGATTGATTACAAATATTTCACACGTTGCATATTATGTAAAAAAAATATCCAACATTCAAAATGCTATTACTCGGCCATTTTTCATCATAGGAAGTTGAGTTTACGACTACAATTCAAAAAAAAAGTACAAAGAAAAATAATTGTTGATCTTTAATAAAGTATGTAATAATGGGTTGTGGCCCCTTTAAAAAAAAAGTTGTACTACAGGTAAATGAAACTTATAAACATATAAAAATAATAAATAGCATAAATATATAAGGTACTCCTGATTATCATTTATCTTGATGAACAAAAAAAATATGGCTAAAATTAAACGTTTCTACGCTATCATATTGAGTATTATCAAATATTGTGCAAACACGCATTTAACACAAACAATATATATGTATGATTGGTATATAGCACAAGATTATTTTAAAATCTGAGAAAAATACTAGTAATAGCTAAATAAATATTTGTAACATTTAAGTAATAAAATTAAAACTGAATAAAATAAAATTATGAAACCAAAAATACTACGTTAAAAAAGATAGGATTGTGCATTTTTGAAAATACAACAATCATATTTTATAATAAATACATTATTAGATTATTCAATTTGTAATCATAGTCGAGGGAAAATTGATTTAGAAAATTTCACTGGCACATGAATGTGTTAATAAGATTACATAATATAATTATACTAGTGAAATGCATTTAAAAACATCGATAGATATGTGAAGAAGGAAACAATTTAAGTAATAAGGATAGGGTTATATGTTATGTTATGCTCATACCAAGGGGTCAGAATTATTTATTTTAATTGCTGAGAGAATGTTTCTAAGGAAAATTCATGCCCATATTTACTACGGATGTTAAGCGATCCTATCCGCACATTTTAAAGATTTTTTTGTGGCCCCCCTGTGACATGCGTATACAATTAATTGTTGACATTTAAATTTTTTTAGAAATGTAATTCTTAATGAGAATAAAAAAAATATATTTGTAAGCAGCTTGAAGCTACTCCAAGACATCAGCAGATAAATAACCATCCAAAATTAGCCACTATATTACTTTACGACCCTCTATATTGTCGGTTAGCATTGTGTCGATGTTCAGAAGGTTTTTACCATGTGATTTTTTTTGTGCTTAGATATTTTTAGCTTCTTATCAATTAATCCATTCAGTATTGTCAGATATCTTAATAATATGGTTCCAGTTTATACTTGGTAAAAAAAAGTTTGAATTTAAAACACTGCTTAGTTTTTGAATACAAAAGAGATTCTAATAATACAATATTATTTATGATAAACATTGAAACGAAACATGTACGTATCACGTATAATTATATGTATTAAAAAGAGTTTTAACTTGGTGCTTAACTTGATGACAATATGTATTCGGGTGAGGCACTCAAATAAGTTTTGCTCCTGCCCCATTTCTATTAATCAGACCCTGAGAAAATGTGAAAAATATAATTTTCTGTATTTACGTAGGTACATATTATATGCTAATACAAATAACAATAAACATATAGTAAAGATTAAAAAAAAAAAATCAGTCATAATTAAATATCATAGAAACTAACAAAAATCGCTAAAATATTTGTTTTATGATATATTATGTTAACCATTAATATAACTATATATTTATAAGCTATACATATGTGCAATATAATAGCAATATAGCATAGTTTATATTATGTAGGTAATACGATTGTTATACATAATTATATGATCAATATATTTTATTGAATTATGTTAAGAGCAGAATCTAGATATAAATGGATAACAAAGACTTGGTAAAATATTTCAATTCATTTCATTAATAACAACTTTAAGCATATTAATGTATATTGTAGATACTAAACCTAATTTCTTCGGTATAATTTTATCATTGCACATTTTATCACAAGAAAATGTATACCTATAATAATGTTACAAAATAGTCTTAAAGTTATCAAATACAAGCATAGATTAACGTCTTATTGTAGAAATATTTAATAATACCGTTAATAATTTGAATTGCGCGGTACAAAGGGTTGCGCTATCATAATTAGTAGAGTGGAAATACTGATTAAAACATTAAAACCCGAAGGTTGGTTTTACTGTAAGTACTTAATTCTAGTAAAAACAACTTTTGAGAAACCTTGCATTACATTTCTAAGCTTTTTTTACGGATGATATTTTTTTATCGGCATTTTTATATGAATATAGAAGAAAAGTCCAAAATTTAAAATGTTTATTGATTGCTCAAAAAGAGCGAAAATATCATGTGTTGGAGGAGCTGATACAAATATTTGGTAAAAATTCCAACTATCTACGGTTATTCATTCTCAAATTAAAACAAAAAAAACAAAAACCCGTGTTAGTACATATTAATACTATTAAAACATTCAGTTTTATCGTAAATTTATTTTAGTTTTTCCCAATCATTTGAGTACCGGGATTTTTTTTCCTATTTTGGTTCGCTGCAAGTTATGTCGGTGCCTAGTGTAAACTACGTAGATCCAATTTACAACCAGAAAACACCAAAGTTGAGGATTGAAACATTCTTCTAGCTCTAAATTATTAAGGGTGACGACTGATGAGTAATGACAGGCACAAAACAATGAAACTAAAAAACACATACCATCGCAAAACAAATACACTCACTCAGAGTGTAAAAAGTATTGACTAATTCTCGAATACTTTGCACGTAGCTGATAATTATTAATAGTGAAAACACGCATTCTGGAATTTATTTAGTATTATTTTCGGCGATTTTTGCGTCAGAAACTGGTCCATCGCACCGACGTTACACAGTTAGTCACCACCATCATGCAAGACAATCTTAATTAACGCGACTCGCGGCTTTCTTTTGACGCAATGAAAGTTTTGTACTACCACAGACCTATAGTAATGGACTGAGGAACTCGAAACGGCCTCGCGAGCGCGTATTATTATATTATTCACGGTCAGCTACATATCAATTACAAGCCATGTAGAGAGAGAGAGAGAGAGAAAGAGAGAGGGGGGAGAGAGATACACAAAAAAAGTGTTCAGTGAGTTTATGGGATTACAGCTATTATGATATTTTTCACGGAGTGTAAGTGGGAAAGTAAGTTCCGGGTGCTACGCAGCAGCAGAACGTTGCGGCGAGAGAAGAAGACGTCCGCCGAGACAGCTCGACGAACCAGCAGTGGACTCCAGGACGCCGCTGCATCGACAATCCGCGACTAGTGCGCGCAAAGTGCAGTTCGTGTACCGAAGTATTATTATTACGATCGTCGATCTACGAATCAATCGGCTATACATTGCCAGCCGCAGTTACTATATTATTGGCGGTGTTGTTTTTTTTATGGTTTCGTAATTTGTGCATTGGAATTGGTGAAGTCTAAAAGGGGTTTTTTTTTTGCTCAAAAATTAGTATCCATCGAGGATTAGAACAAACGACGACATGATGGCTAAACGGATTGCTCAAACAGTAAGTCACCTATTTGACAACCGATTAAAACGAATATATAATTAACCAACTATATTTAACGATATAAACCACACGCAGTGTTTAAAGTTGTAAAATAATAAGTTTTGACTAGTATAAAGAGCGGATCAGTTAAAAAAAATACACGAGAAATAATACTAATCTATATTCCAAATAATAATTGAATATTTACATCAACAATAGAGCTATAGCAATAATAGTAGCGTTATCATTATAACGATATAATAGTTAAACAATAGAAACATTTACCATGAAAATGTATTTAAAGTATCACTCAATACAGATCTCAATCATTACAACTCAGTTACGTAAACTCTGAAAATAATGTACCATCACAAAATCACTACAGATTAGTCGATTATATAGACTTCTCTTTATTTGTATTACATTAAATAGTAATTTCTAATAAAATTAATTCGAATACATTAATTTATTTGTAATGTTGTAGAAACAAAAACGAAAAAGTTAAATGACTTCAAATATTTAAAAAATATATAAAAGTATACTTTTTTAGAAATGATCTTATTGGAAAGTTAAAAATATATTTAAATCTAACATTTAATACTGCCTTTATTTTTTCACCGTTCTTTAAAAAGAAAATTTCTAAAAAATGTAATTCTTTTCGATATGATCCACGAGTGTTTTCACTGTTCAAAAAAATCTAATTAAATATGATTATTGTTATTGCGTTAACATCAACTAGTAACTTTTATACACAATGAAAATAGAGCTGACAATTAGACTAACAGTACCTATTATTCAATGTTAATAAACAAATACTATTTGAAATGTTATTTACAAGAGTAAATAAAAGTAACCAAAAGTTGCGAAAATCTGGAATTACTGATGAATAATCTTGTTTAATTAAACCCATTTTTGATATTTTGTTCTAAATATCAAAAAAAAAATTGACCTGTTTAAATTAAATTGTTAAAAACTGTATACAAGTGAAATAGTTTGAAAATTTAATTAACCATTAATCAACTCAGACCTGAAAATGTAATAGGTTTACGTTTAACCTATCGGCTATAGGAAATGTTCAACTATTACTATAATTCAATAATTTCAACAATTGTTTATGTCTGAAGTTTAAGTTTCGTATACATCGGCATATAATAATAAAGAGAAAAAAGTGTCGGGGAAGTAAGACAAAGTTTTGAGTAAAATAAATAGAATCAACTATCGATTAATGTTTTTGTAGATGCCATAAAAATTAAAGAATAAATTCATAACATTTCCATTGACACCCACTGCCACTTCTGGAAATAAAGATTATGTATTTATTTATTCATATTATTCTGTTAACAATTACTAAAAATATAGATAATCAATACTTGAACCCAACGGTGCAATTTGGAAGGATTCTAAAGGCTAGATCGCCAAATTTAACATATCCCATTTCACCCCCTATTATTTTATAATAATCTGTGTCGATAACATTTGTTTAGTACCTCAAATTGTAATTATAATTGAAATGACCAATTCAATATAAGATTTAAGCCATTTCAAAAATAAGAATTTAAAAAAAAAATATACCTAGTTAAAATGTTTTCTATAATCAAATAATATTCATTTTTGGCATAAAACAAAAAATATTGATCGAATAAATTATATATTTTCATATAATTTTCATATTAATGAAATTGAAAGCATTGCAATTGTAATTATGATAGCATATTTAAGACAAATATTTCATAATTTATAAACAGTTTTTCTTTAATTCAATTTTTAATCTTTAGTTTTATGTAGGTAAATTTAATTTGAATACTAACTAACTTATAACAAACACTCGCATCAATTTTTTTTTTTAATGGATTTTTTATGTATTATTTTCTTGTTTTATGAAAATCTTTTCTAATGCATTTAGTCCGTTTATACAATAATATAATAAATATAAATACTTTTAAAAGAACAAAAGTTCAACATGATATACATTTGAACATTTTAAGACTCAGACTGTAATGTAATAAGTTTTTATTTAACTTTAGATTGAACTACTTAATAGTACCTAAGTTTATATCAAATAAAATAACAAATCATATAGGTATGCAATAGACAATTATTTTATCGTAAATATTACATCATTTATTTAAAAAATATATATTTCTTTCGTAAATAAAAAATGTTTATACATAAACCCATTTTTCACTGTAATTTATAGTTAAAAATGAAACAATAGATAAATAAAACACAAAATAACCATATTAAGAAGCAACACATTAAAATAGAAATTAGTTTTAAAAAAACCCATATAGATAAAAGCACATAAATCACACGAAGACATTCATTTTCACTTTTCTTAGACGACAAAAGAGAAGACCCCCTTCCCAATTTTACGTGTGCATTTAATATCTTATATACTTTCACGGTTTTCCGCGAAGATTTCATTAGTGATTCATTTAGTGATTCACTAATACATTATTAATATAAACCCATGGATTTTAAAATCATCTAACAATCATGTACTAAGATTCAAACTAATTATTATTGCATGAGATGGTCTTTAAACAATTTTCTTTTTCTGAAATAATAAGGTTCATATAAACCATATAATACACATCTAGTAGAAGTACCTATTTTAAAACTATCATTTAAGAAAATTAATTTACAAAAACAGTATTAGTGATGAAAACACTTTTGTTTTAATTTTTAGTTTTATAGGTAATAATCGATTGGTAACAAATTAAAATATTATATCCATCACATAATCAATTTGATCTGTTGTTTTTATTCAATCTAGGATTAAGAGTTTAGGACATAATATTAGATATTTTAAAACCAATGTTATTGAGTCTATACTCTATTGTATATGAGTAGTATAAAGTTACTTGCTAAAATATTAATGACTAAAAATAAAAGTTTGACTATTTTTTAATCACTATAATATACCCATTCAATAATCAAAAATAGATCCATGGCATAATTAATGGTTCCTATAATTAATTACATATTGTACTATTATTCACTCGTACTGATACTTATTAAGTATAATATATAAATCATTTTAAATGTCTGTAAACGAAGTGTAATTTATAACTATAACCGTGTACATAAAATACTTAGAGTTTATATTATATTATAGACGTACTTATAGCAAGTAGCATATTACGGTATTAGATAAATGATAATTAATAACGGTACAATACTTTTAACAACAAACTTCAAGGTAATATAAGAATATTATGCGTACACATAGTATAATGTGGAGATTCGCCTCATGATCGCTACACTCGCCAACCACAATAGATTTTGCCAACCCCTAGGATGTTTTATCAAAAATACATTGTATACATTAATATTTATAAAATCGTAAATGTAATTTTATTTGTTAATTGTTATTTAATTTTTTTTTTTGGCGATTTAAATATATTTTTTACATACATATATTAAAAATATATATAGGTACACGATTAAAACATTACAAATATTGTTTAAAAATATCAAAAATAAATGTAAGTTTTAACAATACATATCGTTCGTTTCAAAAAATATAATTTATGAATTTATTCAAAAGAAAACGATTTTTTTAAAAATATGATCCCTGCAAGGGTAGGTAGTGAATATATTATTAATAATAATCTGCACTGACTATATTAATGATTTAGACAAATTGTTATGAAAAAAGGTCTGGAAAGCTTACAAGCTGTGAAATTGGCACTATAGTTTATCAATTCGTTCAACATGTCACATGCTTACATTATGTTGGAAAATATCGCATAGACTTAAAGTAAATCATTTCATGCCAAACAGATCTCTAGATTATATAGTTTATACGATAAATAAATATGATATACCTAAAAAAGATTTACATGTTTATAAAAACGTTTTTCAAATATTAAATGAAAATAAATAATTAAGTGAATGAAAATAATTTAATAATGTATTTAGTTAAAGCATATTGGTGGTCGAGTAACTTTATATAAGAATTAAAAAATTACACGAAAATATCTTAATAATCAAAAGTCAGAAAAAACTAAAAGAACCTTTTACAACGAATTTTTAAAATAAAATACTTAGTATAGTACTTACTTACTATTTAATAAAAAAAAAAACCAAAAAAAATGTAAAGAACCGAGTGTAGGGGAAATTAAAATGATAGTATAGAATCCGTATTTAATTATTTTGAAAATTATATCATTCATCTAAAGAAGTGGTCATTTAAATAGTCTCTAGAACGTAGAACTGTTAAAAAAATGATATAGAATGTATACATAAATGTCTATCAGTTTCTCAATCCACGGATCTCCAATAAGTCATGAAAAATATTGGCAATGTATAAAACCACTACTAAAAAGTGCTACATGTTGATTATCTTTAATCCATTTAAAATATGTAATATGAATTTTTCAAAGTGATCTGTTTACATGAAAAAGTAATTTTATGTTTTGGTATTATCACTTATAATCTGAAACGAATTAATTTTATCAAGTTGTTTTCGTATAGTGGAAAATATAACAACTACAACAATTTTTAATATTTTTATATGTTTATAAACACAATCATAATTATTAGTAAAAGATTTATAATAATATTCACAAAGTAAACTTGATTTTAGTATTTGTTTCAGTTTTAATACATTGACATTAAAAATAATTTTACGAATTAAAAATGTTGTCAAAATTTCATTTTTTAAATTGCATAATATACTTATTTATTATATTAATTTAAACGATTTTGCATTATAATTAGTTTGTTATTATTAATTAATACAGGTATAAAAACCTAACCTGGTATTTATATCGATCCAGTGTAGGTACCTAGTAAGTAAATTAGTAGTTACCTCGTTGGCTTACTAATAACATTTTAAACAAAATAAGTAATAATCAAAGTTATTAAATACTATAGGAGGATACAAAAATATGATATAGTGGACATATGAACAATCTTAAAAAAGCCGTATAAAATATTTGTAACGTAATTAGTACGCTCGATGATTTAAATTACATCTCATACTTATTACATTTAACTTTCTTATACACACTACCTACACGATCAGTGATTACTGTATTAAAAAGTTATAACTCCGAAATGTTTTATTCAGCCGAGTATAATAGAATATAGGTAGTCTCGTCCGTCAACGCTATTTTAATACTGTTCTATAAAAATGAATAACAATGATTTCCAGTGAAAGTGTAATTCTATTTTTCACATATGTCAATTAATATCGTTTGTATAGTATTTGAAATGTAATTTATTTGTCTTTTCAAAGATGACCCACGTGTTACTCAACTCGGTACTTACACGTAGGTATTGAAATTTGAAATATCATTACACCTATAGTCTATGTTATTAGATATAATAAAGCGAAAACAAAAGTATCAACGAGTTAAATAAATATAATTATAAATGGTCAATTAGATGATAATCAGAGAAATTATATAGTGTCGTTTAAATATAAGAAATCGTTAAACCGTTTCATTTTACCAACGCATTTTTAAGACCATTTTGGGATGTGCGGTTTTATAGACATAATAATATCATATTATCATGTATGACGTCATAAATATACTATGTATCACGTCATCACGAAGTCATGAAAATCAATCAACATAATATTGTATCACTGATATGCATATCGGTTCGAAGTAGATTAATTGTCGACGTATCGTGGGTTTAAAACATTATACAGTTATTTTGTGTTCTATTTATTATAGTTGTTATAATCTAGAAAATGTGATACTGAAAATTGTAATAAGTGAATAAACTAATAAATAGTTGACATTTTACTCAACAATACCAAAGCAACTTCTCTGTAATATATTTTTTTTTTATTATTATTATTTGCAGAACATAATTTTTAACAGTTTCTAAATTTAAAATTATTCAAATTCGATCTCATCAATGGGGTTACTATTCTTAATCGCATTAGAAAGAAAAAACAAGGGGTCATAAACATAGGTCGAAGAATCGGTGCCAGTAGATGAAGGTCAACACATCAACTAGAACCTGCAGTGGTCAGAAATGTTGTCCTGAACATCCGGTATATCTACCTATATTTGTGTGTTGTAATATTCATAACGATGCCCCGATCTCATTATTCTACTTTCATATGGACACGAGGTTAACAAATTATAAAATAAGATGTACCTATTTATATATATATATATAGGTATAAATGTATTATTTTGTTTCAATTACAATGAGTTTCCGCTTTGCGTGTGATCACCGCTATACATATATAAGACGTTATAATCGAAACGTCCGTTTTGTATTGGAATCTCTTTCGTAAAACCGGGTAGGTCTTTATCGTATATACTGTGTACCTATCGTAAGTTCTCGTTATTGTACAGAACAAAATCTGAAGGAAATAAAAAAACCCCTCTCAATTTGCAAACGCGATCTCGTTGCGGAGTATACGAACTGTACAAAAAAAAAATGGTATATTCTATTAAAATGTCTATTACGCGACGCCGGTTAAAAAAAACAAAACACAGACGTCTGAAGTCCTACGCGGGTGGAAAAAGTGAGATGTTATGCAAGTTCCGACAGGACACAAGTATTATAGGATATACTAGAATGCAAAAATACGATTTGTCATACACCTTACACATATATACAATATAAATGAATTTAAACTGTCATCTGAGCGGCGTGACTTTTCGTAATAATTTTCGATTTGCTCGGATTTTCCGAAATACTTGACACATGCTAAATGACAATACTAAATATCTACACTCTACATTATAATATAATATAAGTCGGTGTAAGCGGTGTGCCTATAATCTATGGTCAAAACCATTTCTTCGAAAAAAACAAATCAACAAAATGCTACATATTTATTTATTTTCCTTAAACATAATATTATATAGTATACATACTATAATACTATATTATATTATATGCGCTTCATTAAAACCTATATTAATCTCAATAAACACAAATAACAGGATATAGATACCAGGTGTTGATGTTGAATCCTAATTTCGCTTTGGTACAAGATTGTGGAATATTATTATTTTTATAATATATACAATATACATTCGTTTATTCGAAAGCAACGATAAAACGTCGCATTAAAAAAAAAGATTTTGAGCGGAGCTTGGTTTTTCTAATGACGTTTATAATAATTTTAAATAAAAGCATTTTTTCTTTCTATTACAATACACCTAAGACCCAAAAACAGTGTAATAATTGATACTTTTAATTATATCTTAAATAGAACAAATTATAATAAAAGACCCTATTAATCAATAGTTTATTGATGATTCAAGGTTGAGGGATCCATTAGCGATTAGCAAAACGCACAAGACAATAAAGAGTGGAGTTTATATAGGTACTTGGTACCTAGTAAATGGAGTAAAACGGAATAAAGAAGTAAAGAGTGATACATTAATGGCCTAACCTTGACGAGGGTGTATTATAATATAATATAAAAATAACATTTTTTTGTGCTGTGGTCGTACACTTATACCTAAATTTATGTCTAGAAGGCAAAATGTGCACTTACGTCGTTATTCCACCGGATAAGCGCTATTATGGTGCTCATATAAATGAAACAATATTTTTAAAAAAAACGTATAAATACATTAACAGTTATATACGAAAGTAACCTGATATTAGAACTCTATGTCCAAAAACTGTAAATCGAAGTAAAACTAAACTTAAACAAACAGTGATATCAAATCGAAATAATTCACCATTAATAATTCTTAAATGTTAATAAAAAAAATATCATTGGAAAGGATTTTCGAGTAGATTATATGTATATGAATTATGAGACAATAATCTACTAGCTCAGATTTCTAAACGATAATTGCAGTTTTCGCATAATTTGTATCAATATAATTATTCTTACCGTAAAAAAAAAAAATCTTTTCAAAAAACCAACAATATACAATTTTAAATATCGATAGGTATCTTTTACAGAAGAGTGTTTTTTAAAAACAGTAGGAGCATTTTATTATTACCAGAAATAAATGATAACATACACGAGAAAAGTAAAACGAAAAATATTACTTTAAATCCAACATTTCTATTCCTATTATACACAATATGCTTAGTCTAATCTAAATGGTTTTAAAATTCAATTCCAATCTACCTTATTTTACATTTTATTACAAATTAGTAGGTATATTAAACACTGTTAAATAAGTTTATTGACTAACTATTTGAAGAAATAAGTATTAAGACTTAAATACAAGTTTACTAATTTTATATTTGATCTTTATATGTCTGTATTTACTGTTAAGTTCTGTTCATTCTTAACAACATTTTCAAATCTTCCTAGCAATACATCAGTATAGTAATATTAGTAACATTACTAACCTATGCCATAGCCTTTTATATTTTATTTTCTACATTTTTCTTAGATGGTACCTACACTGTTGTACAACTTACAAATGATACATTATTATAAATACAAATTATTATTTCGATAATATTACCCATGTCATCAAATAAAATATATTTATTTTTTCGACAATGCTGATAAATACGTATACTCGCCGCGGAATAAGAACGTACCTCGTCGCACCGGCAATTATTATATGAATTTATTTATATATTATTATATTCATATTATATGTTCATATTTGACACAGCCCTGTATGTCAATTTCTTTTCGTTCTGGTTAGCCAATTAGCGACGACCTGCGCGCGGCGAACCTGTTTTGGTCCGCCGCCCGGGTACGTTCTTATTCTGCGGCGAGTATACTTATGTAATTTACATCATATTTAGTCCGTGTAAGAATTATTTACACATCTAAGATCTATATGTGGTACCTACCTAGTAATGGGTAAGAATTTTTTTAAAATTATTATTTAGAACACTTTGCTATTTTTGTAATTTCTTGTTCATTCTACTATCAGTTCCTATAGTTCAATGGTTTAGCAGTGGGTAATATTATATATATATATGTTATAATATATAATAAGCATATTTTTATTTTATTTCACCTATAATTAAAATTTTCAAAAAATTAACATTGAAATTTCAATAGGTACATTGAATTATAATTACTTATTAGCTATGTATACGGATGTATACAATATACCTATAGTATTATGTTTATTGCTTTATTATTGGACACACAATGAATATGATTTAAATAGGTTCGATGGAGGCGTGTAGTTTCAAAACCAGCCATAAGACAATTTATTGAAAACTAGTTTTTTTGCATTTTCTAAATGGTCACACTGTTATTATAAGTCCTATAAAAACATTGAACACCAAAAGAAATCATAAATTGTCTAAATTGACCAAAATTTTATTTTGAAAATTGTAGTTGGTTTCATTATCACCCATCTAACGATATGTTTAACGATTTTTAAAAATTGGTTATAGCTGGTTTTGAAACTACACGCGAAATATAATTTCGTTACCGAGTAGTTAGACAACTTAAGGGATTTGGGGGTGACTACAAAAATATTATAGTATATTATCAAAAGGTTGGGTATACCCGTATATACATATTACTCATTACCTAGGTTTTCAAAGTAAATAACTTAACAGAAATACAAAAAATACTAATACACAATATACTAAAACGTGTAATACATAAGAATAGAATGATAAAATGTGTTTGAGCACAACTATCAGTTTGTTTATTTGAAGAGCTCAACACTTATAAAAATAATGTACGAGTGAGCATTTTAAAATGTATTGAATATACACTAAAGAGATGAATATTACAAATTGTATATGATTATATCAATATTTATTTTTTCAATAATCGTGGTCTTTTACTACATTAAACTAAAAATAATATTATAATAGTTGAAAACTAAAATATATAATGCAAAATCGTAAAAATTTTTTTAAAATGTAATGAGTAAAAAATGAAACGTTCCTGATTAAAATAACAAATTGTATTATAAAAGAGATTATTGACATATAACTAAATTTTATTTTATTGTTTTTTCCTGTAAGTATTATCTTAGCCTTAGTTATTATTGTTCGGATTATTGTTTCGGAAATTACTTATTGTAACAACACCTCACTTCTTTGACATTTTAAACAGTAATTCCAATTACGGCCTTTGTACCTGCACTACAGATATCTAGTTTAAACTAATGAAATATTTGTTTTTGTTACAGATACTATTATTGACTACTTTAATAAGTTTCTACAACATAGTAGAAGCTGACGAGCAGCCTCTTGTTAGAATACGAAGAGAACCACCTTCAAATTATGGACCGCCAAAACCATCAAGACCTAGACCAATTTATGGACCACCAAAATCTAGTGGTCGACCTAAACCAGTTTATGGTCCACCACCCAAACCTAAATATGGACCTCCACCAAAGTCAAAATACGGTCCACCCAAACAAAATTATGGACCTCCAAAACCAAATTATGGACCTCCAAAACCAGTATACGGACCACCGCCAAAAACAAATTATGGACCCCCGAAACCAGTATATGGCCCTCCATCAAAACCAAAGCAATCTTATGGACCGCCAAAACCAGTTTATGGACCACCATCTGGAGGAGGATTTAAACCTTCTTCTTCATATGGAGCACCACCATCATCATCATATGGAGCACCTCCATCATCGTCATATGGGGCACCACCATCGTCTTCATATGGAGCACCTCCATCATCGTCATATGGGGCACCGCCATCGTCGTCATATGGAGCACCTCCATCATCGTCATATGGGGTACCACAATCGTCTTCGTATGGAGCACCTCCGTCATCATCATATGGAGCTCCACCTTCTTCTTCTTATGGAGCACCTTCGCAAAGTCAATCATCTTCATATGGATCATCTTCTTTGAAATCTTTCCCTTCTTTAACATATGATGCTCCTCCATCACTACCTTCTTCTTATGGCGCACCACCTCCCCCATCATCATCATATGGAGCACCATCACAACCATCGCCATCGTACGGGGCACCTTCACTGCCGTCGTCGTCCTACGGCGCACCATCTCTTCCCTCATCATCATATGGTGCACCCTCGCAACCATCGTCTTCATATGGCGCACCGTCACAACCATCGTCATCATACGGCGCACCATCACAGCCGTCGTCATCTTACGGTGCACCTTCACGACCGTCGTCATCATACGGCGCACCCTCACAGCCATCGTCTTCATATGGCGCACCGTCACGACCATCGTCGTCCTACGGCGCACCATCACAACCATCGTCATCATACGGTGCACCATCGCAACCATCGTCATCATACGGTGCCCCGTCACAGCCTTCATCATCATACGGTGCACCCTCGCAACCATCATCTTCATATGGCGCACCGTCACAACCATCGTCATCATACGGTGCACCCTCGCAACCATCATCTTCATATGGCGCACCGTCACAACCATCGTCATCATACGGTGCACCATCACAACCATCGTCATCTTATGGCACACCATCTCTTCCATCAACATCATATGGTGCACCATCGCAACCATCGTCATCATACGGTGCACCTTCGCAACCATCGTCTTCATACGGTGCACCATCACAACCGTCGTCATCATATGGTGCCCCATCGCAACCGCCGTCATCATACGGTGCACCATCACAACCGTCGTCATCATATGGTGCCCCATCACAGCCTTCGTCATCATACGGTGCACCATCGCAACCGTCGTCATCATATGGTGCCCCAGCACCACCTGCAACGTCTTACGGAATACCCACAAATAGCTATAACGCACCATCTTCTAGTCATTCAATTTCAATAACTCCTTCCGTTTCACTTCCTGTCCCATCAACTGCATATGGAGCACCTTCTAACGGACCTTCATCTTCGCATAATGCGCCATCGAATGCACCATCTTCATCTTATGGAGCCCCGACTTCTGGATCATTTAGTTCATTCGGTTCTTCTTCTCATAGTAACAACTTAGATTCATTCAATATAGGAAGTTTATTTAGTTCCCGCACTCAATTTAGTGCACCAATACCATCAATTACCTATGGTTCGCCTAAAGGCAATGGAGACATTCAAGGCTCTTACAGCAGTATATCAAACTCTGTTTCATATCCAGAACTGAATTTTCAATCAACAATGGTTAACTCATATGGTGAACCAACTAATAAAAGAGAATCAAGCCAATCAGCAGAAGACTCATTTCATGTGGTCAGCTCACAATACAACACTCAGAGTCCAGATACACAAACAACGCCATCAAACATACTACAAAGGCGCCACAAAGAATCTTTAGAAAGCACTGATAGCGTATCGTCTTCAAATTCAGATGAAAAACTGAAGGGGAAAAAAGTAGTTGTAAATGACAAACTAAATGCGTACTTAAAATACATAGCTAAGAGTACACAAAAGCCAGATATAGGTTTTCAGGCGCCTAAAAAGACTTTTAGTTTTAACTATGAAGAATCACCATCTCAAGTAAACGATAGCCTAGCTTCACTCGGTGATAATTCTCCAATTAATCATAGAAGTAATGAATATAATTCTGAACAAAATTCAAGTGCTCATACTTATTCTGACAATCAGTGGAAAATCACTGAAAGTCTATGATGATAAAATTACAAAATTCTATATTTTATGTTATACTTTTATGTTAACCTGTTTAACTATTGTAAAATATGCAATATTATTTTGCCAACTCTCAAGTGTTACTACTTGTAAAAATACTGTGGTATGAATATTATCAAATCACCTATTTTTTGCCAATATTTAATGGTGAGTCACTTAAATTATAAAGTAATGAATTAAATATTAAGATTTAGATGTATGAATATATACCATATTTAAATATATATATTTTACCTATGTACTTTTTTTTGTTATTTTATTAAAGGTGAAATACATTTACAAATTCATGTATTAAAATGTAATCACCTTAATTATTAAAGAGCACCAGTGTATAAAGAAAAGATAGTGATAAAAACACACTTTTTATATTTAATTCTAAAAATGTGTTTTTTTTTACTTTGTACTTAGCATATAAGTGTATAGTTCAACTTCAATATATTATATTAATAAATCAAATATGAGAAACAATATCTATTATATTAATATTACCAAATATTAATAATTTTAAAAACAAGATAAATCCCTCATATTATAATAATTTTGGTACTAAAAATGCTTCAAGAAAGTGCATCATAATTCATAATTATCACAAAATTTAAAAATGAACAAATAATATGCTGTAATATACATAAATATATACCATATACGTGTATACTAAAACTAGTTTCTTAACATGATATCATATTTAAACAACTCAACTTACTAGTTATATTATTACCAATGATTTAACTAGTGTTTTATGGACCAAATAATTTCTAGAAAATTTAATATAAAAACATATAATCTTACCTTAGTTTCAATAAAAACTGTCCACTCTTCAGTAGAACAGTATGGTAAGAATCTGTCATAAAAATTCCCACTGTACAAGACTTCTGTTAAATTTGGAAGTTCGGAGTTAGAAATATTTAGTGGCTCAGACAATTTAGTAATAAGTGTTTTTACTAATGGTAAAATAAAAGAATAGCGTTCCATATTATCATCTAAAAGATATTAAAATTGTTTTTTAACTTGATTAATTATTTTTTAATAGAAGTTTTAAATTTGATTTACCTTTAAGTGCTTTTTGTAAAATACTATTTGCTGAGCGTAATAAGTAGCATTCAACTTCTATAACACTTTTATTACTTGTTTGTAAGATAGTGTGCAACTTAACTGTTGCCATAGCACAAATTTCCATATTAGGACTTGATGAGCAGCTCAACAATAGTCCTTAAAAATAAAATTACAATCAAAAAAATTAATTCAATATATAAAAGTAATTAGAGTAATTAAGTAAGAGTAGAGTAATTTGTAATCAGATTTGTGTAAAAAAAATTAATAAATGTAAATACTTCCAATTTAAATTAAAATTAATAAATTTCTTTGCATGTTGTAGGCATATCGTAACAAATCTTACCATATGTTTTCATGGCGATATCTTTGTTGTACTGTTCTTGATTATCTCCAAATATAGCTAATTGTTCAATTAATTTTATACAACCATCGAGTAATTTTACTGAACACTTTTTGTCAAAATTTGGACTTGGATCCAATACAACTAAATCATACACCAAACCTATCAACTGACCAATGTTTTCCATCTTAGCATGATCACAGTCAACAGTAGATCCAGAATCATGGAGGTCACTTAATACTGCTTCAACAGCTTTTTCTAAAATATGTAGCTTCAGTTCTAAATGTGAACAATATAGCATATTGTTTAAACTTAGCATATTTATGCATGCCATAACTTGACCACGTTCCTAAAAAATTAAAAACCATAGCAATAGTATTGTTTTTAAATTTTTCTAACATTAAAATTACCTTCCAACAATTTTTGCTATGAATATTGACTCCTCGCCACATGACAACAAAAAGAATATTTTCAACCAATGAACATAAATCGTTTTCTTTATTCTCTGTTTTACTACTAGTTAATTCTTGCCAGGGACTATCAAACATAAAATATGATATACATTTAATAATGTTATGTTTTAGCTTTAATTTTTCTTTTCTAAACCCAACATTTATAAACTGACCTAACCTTTTAGATCAACTTTTCCAATTTATATGTATAATATTACGATAGTATTTTAGTACATTTTATATGATATCAGTAAATACTTACATAAACGGATTTAAAGTTGCTATCAGAAGACTACATTTTAAGTAAGAAATAAGTCATACTACATCACATGATTATATGAAAAATGATGTGGTCTCAAATGTTAAACAAAAACTATAATAAGAAACTGATACTTTGTTTCAAATAAGTTTTACCAACAATTAACAGAACATAATAGGCTGTTTGAGATATGTATTTAATTTACCATACTCAAGTATTTTATTCAGCTTCAGTAAATGTGACTATTTATTCTTTGTACCAACTGAACAAAATTTAGATGAGTGTGTGGAATAATCTGATTTGTTGGATTATACAATAAAGACCTAAATTTATTAGATATATGATTAAACTTAAAACTAGGACTTTAAAATGTTTACTTGATAGTATCAAAATCATTCTGATCACTGCTTCCAACATCTTCACAAGCTGTTGATGCATTATCAGACATGATAATTCCAGAACTTATTGAACGATTATCCGGCGCAATAGAAGATTTTATTGATGATATATCTTCAAGACTGCTAGACATAGATCTAAAAAATGATCCACATACTAAATATATACATAAATACATACTTACACAAAATAAGAAATTAATAAAAATATTTTTATAGAAAAAAATATAAGTACCTACCTACTTATATTTAAAAAGGTTTTAATTTAAAATGTATTAAATTAAAATTACTAAATGTTTATTAAAATTATAATTATAATATATTCCAAAAAATATATAATGTAAATAATAGTTTTGTTGCATTAAAAATTAATATAGTTAATTGTTGTCCCTAATTTGTCTTTTTACATTTTTTCAGTAATTTTTTACCAATAAATATTGAATAGGTACCAAATAATATTTTTTTCAAGACATACCTATTACTCATACTGTAGGAATCTATATCAAGACCCAACTCTACTAATAACTGTTTTGTCATTAATTGAGCTTTATCTTCATCAATGGTATTTCTATCAGACTGAGGTGAATACATTGCATACTTTTTTATTCGTTCTTTTGCACTTTCTCCGATTTCCTAAACAGTTGATATAAACTATAAATATTAAACAATCTAAAATAAAATTTAAATTAGTTTACTTGTATTTCAGTGGTTTTTTGTTTAAACATTGAATATGCTGAATTAACAGCAAATGATAAATTACTAGTAGCTGAGTGAATATTACCACTAACACTGTTCATGGCATGTGCTAGATTATCAGATGCAATTTGAATATTGTCACTAACAACCAAACCAACTGTATTCACTGCAGAACTTAGATTTTCCGAAGCATACTGAAGATTGTCAACAACTACTGCTGATACAGATCCAGCCACACCTAAATAAATAATAATAATTATAACAAATTTTAATACCATGTGTTCACTGATTTAGAAAACATTTTATTTTGAATATGGACTTTTTAGATAACCTAAATACATATTTCAAATTTTGAACCTTCTTGGTAAATGCATGGTCATTACAAGACACGTGTAACAATTATTTTAATAGCAATGCTTATTTTTGATACTTTATTTATTTAGACCTATTTTTTAAGTTATTTTAACTCAAAAAATATGGCATTAGAATCAAGATTAACCGAATAAGAGCCATTTAAAATGTAATCAAAAATCAAACAGTTTATTACAGTTAAATTATTAAATTTTTGTAATATCATAATAAAATATTGAATACTATTAAGTAAATTTAACAGCAACAAAAAAAGGGGGGAGTACATAGGTAACTGCTCTGTTATATAGTAGGTATATATAAATAATACAGGAACTTATTTTTATAAACAATATAATCAAACCCAGACTATTTATAAGGGATCCATGTGCAGTGTATACTAAATGGACAATATTATTAAGTGAAATAAAAGTTAATTGCATTAATTAATTATTATTTATACATTTTGTCCTACTGAAGCCTCTTTAATAATAAATAAGTAATAACTACCTTTTATTTCATTTTCAATGAAATTAGCAGCATCTGTAAAATTTTTTACTGCCGATATGGAATTTTCACGAATTGCATTATCAAAAAATTCTTCTTTAAATTCAAACATAGAATTCCATTTTTTCAATGATAAATGATTAGCTTTTAAAATATTGGGGTATGAACTCCATCTTGTTAATTTCTTGTAAACTTTTTCAACATTGTTGTCTTCAAAGCTCATTAGATCTTTGTTGTGTGATGTTTTTCCTTCAGCTAATCTATGTACTAAAAGCCGTGTTACACAATCTTGCCAACCGGATTGTTTAGCAAATGCTTTAGCTGCATTTGGACTCATATAAATCATTGCTAATAACTTTCGAGCAACTTCTAGTTTTATTTCGATATCTTCATAGGCTAGACGATGAAGAATTGATAGAATTGCTGAATAAGTACACATTGACTCTAAAAATTTAGAAAATTATAGAACAATTGAACCATGTTATAGTATTATGTAACTGTATATCAAATATATAAATATACCTGTTAATAAAACCTGATCAAACATCATTAAAGTAACTTCCATTGATAAATTCTGAAAATCTGGTAGCAATGATATAAGACCAGGATACAACCCATAACCAGAATTATGTAATCGTAAATTGAACTTCTGTCTTTCATATACATACTTTGTTCTAAGTATTATTGACAAAAGCTAAAAATATAAATATTTACAATTTTTTGCTTGAACACCATTTTATTATTTAAATGAAACAAAATGAAAAAACCTTTAAAACTCTTTGTTTTGCCAACATACTAATAGATTTTTCAATTAAAATGCAATATAAAATGTCAGCAGTTTGAGGTTCATACATCAATAAGAATAATTGATCCTTACACGATTCAGTTTCTAATTGTTTTATCAATATATCTAATAGTTCGATTATCTAAAACAAAGATAATATCAAATTAATAATTTTGTAATTCCTACTATGTATTTCTTTTTATTCAAACAAAAAATTCACTTTAAACAAAAAAAAATGAATTATTTGTAAGTGTTACAAAGGTAACTTTTTCAATAAAAATAAAAATGAATAGTTACCATTGTTTCTGCTCTACATGTTATGAGATATCGTACAATTATATCTACATCTGAAATATTGACTTCTTTTAAAATATAAAATCGAACAATATCCAGCAAAGCTGCCCTAAGCATTGTAATATGATTAACTGATAATACATCACATGTGGTGTAATAAGTTCTTATAGTATCTAAAAAAAATTGAACACCAAATCGTTTTCGAAATGATTTACGATCATTTTTTATCAACATATATATTATTTTGACAACACCTAGAAAACGTATGATTTTAATATTAAAAAAAAACAACAATTGATAAGTACACAAAAGAATATTACCAATTTGCACATTAAAAGAGCATCGACACCAGATAGAAAAATTAAAAAGGATGTGCTGATAAAAAGCTCTTAATAGTTGAATGTTAGAAATTTCCTGTAAAGATTCCATAAATAATTGCATTGCTTCCAACATTTGCAAATCAATCTTATCTGAAGGCACCTGTAATAAATTAAAAATATATATAAGCACATTTTAATATTTAAAACAAATATTATTTACTTTTGTTAGTAATTCTCCTAAAATTGGTATGCCATTTTTCCTTAAAAGTTCTTCTTGTCCAACAATATTTCCTTTCATGAGATTTTTAATTAAAATAAGTAACAAGCCTATTGGATGTAACTCAAGTCTTTCATCTAAAAATTACATATCATATTATATAATTCATACCTAAATAAATAATTTGTATATTTTATAATCTAAAAGGTTATTAAAAAAACCAATTAATTTAATACCCAAAGAGTATGAACGAAGAGATGAAACATCATCTAAATCTAAAGACATTTCTGTATTTGTGTGATCCAATGATAATAAACCTAAATGTTCATTTTCATTTAAAACTTGGCTTTCTAAAATTGGAAACAAGACACATAGACCTCCAATCATATTAATTACATCCTAAATAACACAAAGTTATTAGTTGTTACAATTAAAAAATAATAATATATTTCAAGAAGTACTTGTATGGGTGAACATTTGTTTACAGCTGCTGTAAGATGAGCATTTGTTTTGTTCTTTTGACTTAAATCTAGAGCAGTGTCGCGGCCAGAAGCAGCTGTAGGACTAAAGTAAAATATTGATCTATTAAACAGTCCTAATATATCACATGTGGAATCGTCCATTGTACTAAGTGATGAATAATTTGGACCTAAAACAATTGTCAATAAATTTACAAAAACATATGCATTTTTATGGTTTTTATTTACCTAAATCATATATAGACTTTATCTGTTGGGCTGAAAAATATTCAGGAAACAAACAAATTGGACCTAGTTGACCCTTAAGGCACATGGAACAACCATACAAAGAATCTTGCATGCCAGGAGGAAAGTCTTTGACATATGGATCCATAGCACTCGATCCTCTCATAAGTAAGTAATTCGGTACCTAAACAATAATATGTATTACATACCATAATAACTTTTGCAGTAAATTATTTATGGAAATTAATTCTAAAAATATTACCTGACTAATAAATGATGGCAATATTCCTCGATCCACTTGAGGTTGAATATCAATAGATTTTGGCACATGAGGAAGAAAAGTGCCAATAGAACATTTTTGAAATTGCTACAAATAAACAAAGTAGTTATAGATGTAAAATAATCATATTAAATTAAAAGTTATATTACATCAGTTAAGGGTGTAAATTTGGCAGGAGCACTAATATTTTG
The DNA here is from genome assembly GCA_022818045.1 of Neotoxoptera formosana. Lineage (NCBI taxonomy): Eukaryota > Metazoa > Arthropoda > Insecta > Hemiptera > Aphididae > Neotoxoptera > Neotoxoptera formosana. The sequence goes on along the minus strand of CM040631.1, from coordinate 34,433,214 downwards.
CACACCATCAATATAAATTGAAACTTGATTATGTCCAAAAGGCCTTCTTAAATAAAATAACATAGGCAAATGTATTAAATGAATAAATATTAATACTAAATATTAAAATCTTACTTTGATGGACTATAGCTCACATCTATGCAATACCAACGATTTTCAACAAATCTAAAATCTCGAGCAGTAACAGTAAAAAACTCTTTTTTTGTATTCATTCCAACAACTAGAGTCCAATCTGATCCAATAAAAATTTCTAATCCTGTATTTGAGTTGGTTAATAAGCTAAAAAGTAGTTACAACATATGTTTTAAAATACTGTGTTTATAAAACTATAATTTTTAATATCTTACTGTAACAGTTGACGTCTGTAAGAAGCTAAGCCATATGTACTAGTACAATGATGAAAACTAACATTATCCAAACGTAACCAACAATGAAAGGTTAAGCCATTCATAGGTCCAGGCCATTTTTTCAACTCATCAATTATAAGACCTTCTGTTAATAAAAAATATATAATTGTTAAAATATAATAAATATATATTTTTTATTATTGTTTATAAATCATATCAACTTCTCCAGAACAAAAAAAATGTCTGATAAGTTAATGAAGAATTTTTAATCTGATCTAAATTTAAATTGCAGTCAATATACAAGCTAACACATATTTTTTCCAATTTCTATCAATTTATTTATAAACAACATTTAACTCTAGCAATAATAATAATTATTATTAAGTGAAAAATAAGGACCTATAGTTTTGGTTATTACAATAGGTTACATGTTCATACTGTTTTTATTTGTTTGATAAAAACTATTTTCATTTAAACTTATCATAATTACAAAAGCAAGTTTGAAAAAAAATACCTTGATCTTTTTGAATATCAAAAAAAACTTTGCAGCTATAATCATATGTACAATAAGCAACTTCTGACAATGTTCCAAGTATTTGAGTGATGTATGGAAACTAAACAAATAAAATACAATTTTTAGCCTAAGCAATAAAAATTGATTAAAATCAAAATATGACGAAAAAAACTTACAGGTTCATCTTTGTCTCTCATCAGTAAAAAAATCTTTTTCAGTTCAGATGTAGAAATGGAATGTGAAGCCAAATTTTCAATAAGCTTCAAAAGTTGATGGACAGTTTTTGGAACTAACTGATTACAGTTTTCCAAACATGTACATACTGAATCAATAACTTTACAAACTGAAGATTGACATTTACTAAATATACAAAAACAATATAAGAATAACTAGTTAAATCAAACTTTAAATGTAACATACATAAATTAACTTATTGTACATATTATTAGTTTATTTAAGAGCATATATTTGAGAATTAAAATATTTTACCTTTGTAAATTTGTCGTACACAAATTAAATATTATACTTGCTAGCCAAACTTGATCAATTTCATCAAGACTAGGTAACCATTCAATTAATGGTACAATCATCTGTGCATTCTATTACAAAATAAATAAAACCACTTTGAAATTAGTAACATGTATAATGTAATAGTTAATTGACAAATTATACCTCCAAATTTTGATCTAATGTTTTATCCGTATTTTCTGTAGCAATGGAAATTATAGCTTTTAATAATGGTTGACTTTTATTGGCTTGTTTTCCTACAAATTCAAATATTTTTTCATAGCCGTTTATACTTAACATCTGTGTTTTTGCTTCATTTGACATGCGAAGAATCAAAGAAACTGTTTCAACACATTTTACTACATCGTCTATTTCTATATCATCCTTCAAAGGTAATAATCAAAAGTAAATATTTAATAAAATAAAATGAACAATAATAAATTAATCACCTCAAATTTATTAAGTATGTCTAGAATTATTTCCAATAATTTACACTCAACAACATATCCTCTAATTTTTTCAGCATTAGATCCGGATAACTCAATTGACTGTCCAATAGCTTTAATCACACATAAAACCAGAGCCTCGTTTATTTCAAATGCTATACATTCTTTTAAAGTATCTCTTAAACACTCCATTTGTGTAAACACATCCAATTGACACTAATTTATAAATTAAATTAATAAGTATTTAGTAGGTACATAATATTTATATAATATATTTGATAAATAAACTATAATACATGCAATGTACAATTCTGAACTTTGCACGTGGCAAGTAAGTATAGCTTTAATAAATATTAAACTTACTTGATGTGGAGGAAATTGAATCATTACTTGTGTGACTGTTATAAAACATCGCAAAGCTGTAGTTTTTACCACTAATGGAATGTTTTTATCTGATATTACTTTCATAATTAGAGTACAGGTTGGAGGACTTACTCCTCGAAGTGCATTATGCTAAAATATAAAATGAATAAATGTATTAAAGTATAAACTAAAATTGAATGATAATACAAAAATAAAATTTAATATTTAAGCTACAAAGTACAATATTACGAGTGCAGTTAATGATTTTTACTTTAAAAATAATATATTCAACAATAAAAAATGCCAAAACATAAACATGCAGAATAATACAAATAATTAGTAGGGGTTTTTTTTATTGAAAAAAAACATTTAAAATAAAATACATAGGTTTGGTTAGTCTATACTCTATACAAAAATGTAATTTAAAAAATGCCCATTAATTATTATAAGCCAGTTTACTGTATGAACTTAAAAAAAAAATGTAAGGAACATAATTAAAAATTGTTTGTACCTAATAATAATGTTATAACCAATAATCAATTTGAGAAATATAATCTTTAAGAAATTTACCATAGAAGAAACTGTTGTTAACACTAGCATACAAGATACATTATTATATAAACATAGATACCAAGATAATTTTTATTTATTACTGTTTTAATGATTAAAACTGAATACCAAGCAATTGGTGGAAGACAAATTAAGTTCAAGAATGTTACACTATTCAATAGAATGTTAATATTATCAATGGTTAAATTATGAAAAATTAATTAAATAATTATAATTATAATTTATACTTAATTTATACTTAATTTAAATTATATATGGTTATTCTACTAGATAAAATATTGGACATTTCCAATTCCAACCATAATATATTTGGTATTATTTTCTATTATTGACAGATTAATAAATATAATCCAAATGAAAGATATGCATATTATTAAGAGGACGCTGAATCCACATTTGATGTTTCTTTCTTACAAACTCACAACATAGAAAATGTGTGTTAAGCAGAACTAATCTTGTGTTATTAACTTTTTAGTTTTAGCTTAAATATCAGAGTCTATTATCTAACTTAAAGGTAAGACAATTATCTAGGGCAGATAATCCCAAACTGTGGGTCGTGACACAAAAATAGATCACAATTATATTTTTTGTATAAAGTTTTGAAATATATATATATTTTTTTATAATCTACAATATAAAGAAAAGATATATTTTATGTATAAATATGAGTATTTGATACAATATTTTCCGTGTAACAATATTGTACATTTATGACTTTTTGTTGATGTTTGAATTTAGTTTTATCATTGATAATCATCCGTGATGATTACGAGTATGCCAGTTACGTGTCACCACAATGTTTCTGGACTAAAATGTATCTCAACGATAGTTATCATCAATGTTGTGGGTAGCCAAATATTAAAATTTTTCTAAAATGGGTCATACTATAAAAAGTTTGGGTACTTCTGATTTAGGACATCTCACATAAACTTTAAAACAAGCTATGATCATTTTAAAATTGTAAAATGATCTATAATAATAATGCACTTTACAATTATTAAAATATTAATAAAAGTCTTCAGTCACCCTTTATGATAACTTATTATCATTTAAGTTTTATATTTCACTCTAATATTAAATACAACACTAAATTGGTACAATTGACTACAAATTTATGAATGTTGTATGTTGGTAAGACGGAGACAAAACATGAGGGTTTAGCGTACTCTTAATAATACTTTGTTAGGGTATATAGAATACTATATACTATTCACTAGTTAAGTAAAAACCTTTCTAATGGATGTATTTGTTTATACTATTTAGTGTATGTATTAAATTATTACTAATCAAGGGTGCCTGCAGAAATATAAGCCAGGGGGGGGGAGGTTAAAGTCAAAAGTATAAGACCTTAATATATTTAGCCCTAGTGTATTTAATAGTAACTAAAATAGCGTGGGGGGGGGCATGACCCATGTTACTAATCAGAAATGTAACTAACAAAACTGTTAATAAAATGTATTAAAATAAAAGTAAATTAATTGTTTATGAACTATTTTAAATGAAGTTCAAGCAAAGCAAATATAAAGCAATGTTAAAATTAACTTTTTTTAGTATAGAAAACAATATTTTTTTTAAAATTATTATTGAACTGTTCAAGTACAAAAATACTTAATTAGATAAACATATTATACTTAATTCAAATCAAATACAGAAATAATTATAAAATAAAAGCTTTCATTGTAAAGAATTTCATCAAAATATATCATAGATTTAATAAGGAAAACTTTGGGTAGTCGTTTAGTATATAATAATAAATCCTGGAATGAAGTTTCCATTTTAGCTAAAATGATAAGCGGTGTTATTAAAAAATGCATCAAATTTTCATTGCCATTTTTTCTTAATGCATTTAAATCACCAAAGCCCACTCACCAATGCATTACAAATAATGACAGAGTATTGACCATTTTCTATGTTCTGTAGAGGAAGTAACTAATACCAATAAACAGTAAACAATAAATATAAAAGAATAGGTCTACAAAGTACAGATAAACATTCACATAAATTAAGTTTTATGATCCCACAAGCTTAATATACATAATACCCAGTAGTTTTATATTAGTATAAATATTTACTTGAGACCCGCAAACTATTGCTCCAAATACATCTAAAAGTTCTGCGGCTAATAACGGATGTTTGACTGCTAAATTTGTCTCGAAACAGTCTAAAAATAAATGAATAACATCACTATTTACATGAACACAAATACATTGATTTTATATAAATTAAACATACCAAAAATAAAAGGAACAACTTCTACATGTAGCATAGAAGGAGGATATTGAAGTTTAGACATATCTAAATCTTTCATTTGAGAGGAATCAAAACAACGCCATATTTGGTATGGATCATATAGACATTCCAGAAAATGACAAAGTGAATGACAAAATGATAATAATGAAGACTTTGTAGATTCATCATATTGTTGATCAGTAGAAGTAAGCTTTAAATATTAAAAGTATTCAAGCATTATGGTTAATTTAACATTATAAAAGAATTATAATAATTTATTGACATATAGCAAGATTAATTTACTTTGTGGATAAAGTGTGTAGCAACAGATGTGCTTTCTTTAATATAATCACATGATGTTAATAATGGAATGTTATAAAAATTTCTGCTTATCACAATTAAACAACGAATTAAATACTCTGCTTCAATGATGTTTTGGTTGGACAATTCATTCTAAAAAACAAAAAGTTAACATGAATAAACTTGCAAAATATATTAGGTCATATCATAGTTATAAATTACTTTTTCCGTATTATCCTTAGCAATGTAAAGAAATTTTGCAATTGCTGGTAGTAATTCATCAGGTAGTCTTGATAAAGAAGGACCGGCTTCAGGATCAATAGTAGTAGGTAAACAAATATCTGTGTTGACCCACTTTAAATTTAATTTTGGTTCCCATATTGCAACAAATCCGCATATAAACTGTCTAAAAGAAGCTTCTTCGTTCTTAAAAATATAAAAATGTATTTTAGTAAATTATAAGTATTTTTCATAATACTCATCATATGAGGTATAAACGAAGTGAATATTGACAATTTTGCAGTAATATATAAAATTTATACTTATAGAATGTGTAATAAGTATAGGAATAAAGAGATAATTCGATAATAAGAATTAAGAAACGGGATTATTCAATATAATCTCAAAATACTACATTGTAATAATCTGTTGCATTTTTTTCAATATAAAAATGCCATTGAAAATGGATACAATTTTGTGTTTATAATTTATTTTTGCTAAGATACTTACTTACATAGGAATAACATACATGGATTTAAGAAAATATCTGATAAATTGTAATAGTAGTTTCATTTTGTAGTAAAAAAACAACCAAAAACTCAACAAAATTATTGTTTTTTTAGGAAATTGAAATAAATTACATTTTGGGCATTTACTGTCAAGTGTCAACAGCTGTTGATCAACTACGAATTTAAGGTCTGTACTTTAATTTAGTAAATGTTTTTTACAAGATTACTATGACTCCATAAATTATAGACAAGATTATGTTAGAATAAATAGTCAAAGTTTTCTTAATTGTAGGCATAAGCCTATATAGTAGTATTATTACAACCAAATATTAGTATTGAACACTAAAATTCCAATTATGTTGGACTAACATAAAGTATACAAATACCTTTGTGGTGTATTGTACCCAATACGTGTATATCGCATCTTTCTTATAGTCCATATTTGTTACTAATAATTATTTCTTTTCGATTTAGCACTCATTTTCAAATGTATTTCTCTTATTTGTTTACTTTTAATGTTTTGATTTTTCCTAGATATTAGATATCACTTGTGCTGTTATCATTAAAATAGTTTTATTATCAGCCTGCTTATCTTATAAGATATAGTATCACTGATCACGGTATGAACCATGGATGGTTATGAACATAGACCATAAAAAGTATATTATTATTATTGTTACAAACCACGATTTAAGGTATTTTTCCACAGATATATAAAACAATGTTAAACGTTAATGTTGGTTTTTTTATACATCTGTGGGTGTATCTTAGATCGTGTTACAAACCATATTAGGGTAATAAAGAATTCTTTATTATCTATGCATGACATGGTACGCAACATAGAGTAATATAGAGGAGACGTTTCCTATCACAGCCGTGTAACAAAATTGAAGCCAAACCACAGATATATAATACTACATGTATTATATATCTGTGAGCCAAACCGTCGGTCATTGACCCTAAAAAGGAGTTAACTTACGACAATTTTTCGAATACTTTATAAGTACTCAAATACGTATTTTAAATACATTTGAAAAAAGTACTAGAGCACAGTATTTGAATACTTTTTTGAAAGTATCTGTATTGAAAATCAAATACTATTTTTAAATAGGTACTTTTTTCGTCTTACTTTATTTACAGGGACGCCAAATTTAAATAAAATAACACAAATTTTAGAAAATTGAGATTTTTCTTGATAATAATAACAATAGCTATAAAAAAAAGCTATAAATAGCCAAAAAATGCTGCATTCTTATTCTAATTAATTTAAGTAAAACTAGATAGTGTTAAAATAAAATACTAATTCAGTTTAGAAATAATTCAATTTATCTATAAGGTCATTAGGCCAAGGTAAAAGGGTAAAACACATTAAAAAAAAATAAAAAGTATTTGAAAGTATCTGTAAATGCTTTTTAAAAGTATCTTTTACAAGACTGGTATTTCTCTACGGTATGTTTTCCATGGCTACCTATATGATAAAAAATCCATGGGCAATAAATACACGAAATAAACTATACATGTGTCGTCTGTACATGTCTCATCGCGTTATAAAATACGTTCGTGTTAAAAGAATTGAATACAAGTAGGTAGTTCCATGAAATTATGCAACAAATTACAAAAATAATGAATAAAAACAAACCAATTATGTAGTACCTATATATTATGCCAATTGTAATAATTTTAGTTAAAGTGTAATAGGCTAGGACGAGGGCTAGGGCCTAGGACGTCTCTTATTAAATTTAAAATAAAATCAAACTGATTACGATTTATTCTAAAAAATTCTCTAAATTTGATTTCATTATTTTTCAAATGACCGTTGATTAGTGTTTCATAATAACCTTCCGTACTTCTCTTTGTAAATAATTGATCATGGTCTTTTCTTTTTTCTTCTGACAAATACAAGAGCAATTAGCAAAACGTCATCATCATCCAAAAAGAATTTTCAATATATTTACGTCATCAGATGTATAAATTATAATTTAAAAATTCACAGTATGTTCGTTTACACCGTTCACTAGAGTACTTCACACATCAAAATATTAAGTACTACTGAATGATGAGATATGAATTACTCTCGATCGCGACGTAAAATCGTTCAGAATAAACCAAGACGACGCGAACGCGATCATGGTTCGTGGTTCGCGTTCGCTGACCGCGCAAGGGAAACCTTAACGCGTCCAATGCCACGGTCGACAGTCGACACGCAGTCGACAACTGTCACACGGTGTCAGGGTCAGACGGTCTCGGGAACCGCGGTCGACAAAATATGTGATGACGTAATCTTTATCGGCGTATTATTTGATTGATTATAGACGCACTGTTTCAATATTTATTTGTGGTCATTCAGTAGGATCTCGTGATTTCAATGGTATATTTGGATTTGGATTTTCCGTATCTATTTTTAGGAAGTTTTAATTATTTTTCCTCGAACGACGACGGCGACGCCGCGCCAGGGCCTTCGATTACGCGGCTGTGCTATTTCCGATTATATTTTCGTTGTTACTATAATTTATTATTCTGACGAAATAGTATTATAAGTTAATATTAATAATAATAATATTTTTTTTTATAGTTTATTTTAACAACGTACAGTCTGGTACAGAGTGTATCATCTTGCTCGGATGTATAATAACAATATTAAGTGTATATTTATGTTCGCAGACTATGGTACACTCTATATATTCATATTTTTACAATTTTACGTAGGTACCGTTTATTACATTTTATTTATTTTCATACCCATTTGTATACGACAAAATTATTATGTATTTCTTGGTACTACCGATTATTATAGTAAGATCAACATCAACATTCCAAGAACCTAAGTAATGAACGGCAATTAATAATGATTTTAATAATATTTAAATAACAATTTCGCGCAACCACCGGTGGCGACACGTAGTCAAGGCTCAGTTTTGGCGCGGATACATACTATAATATACAAAAAGGAATCGGAATAGTGCGCTTACGGAAAGAGGAGATCTTGTTGTTTGGCGACAGAAATATATTGAGGACATAAGACGATATCGGAGTGAAGGTCGTACAATATATTTCCTTGATGAAACGTGGGTAAACGCAGGGGAATGTAGCAGTAAGGTATGGATTGACACTACGGTAAAATCGCATAGGGATGCATTCCTGAAAGGACTGTCGACGGGCCCCAAAAATCCATCAGGTAAAGGCAAACGTCTAATAGTTGTTCATATCGGTTCAGCAGATGGTTTCGTCGAGGGGGGTCTATTGTGTTTTGAGTCGAAAAAAAACACAGCAGACTACCACGACGAAATGAACGGCGACACGTTTTATGAATGGTTTTGTGGAGTTCTGCCCCGATTAAAGGAAAATTCAATAATAGTCATGGACAATGCATCGTACCATTCTGTCAAAAAAGACCCGGTTCCCACAACGGCTTGGAAAAAAGACGACATAATAAATTGGTTGAAGTCTAAAGATGTTGTTCTTGATAAACCTATGGTGAAATTTCGATTGCTTGATAAGGTAAACGAAATTAAACCTCTTCATAGTAAATATGTAATAGACGAAGAAGCTTTGAAAACCAATAGACATGTATTACGTTTGCCACCTTACCATTGCGAACTTAATCCAATAGAACTCGCGTGGTCTGTAGTGAAGAACCATGTCAAACAAAATAATACAACATTCAAACTTAATGATGTTAAACAATTGCTGATCGAAGGTGTCCAGAAAGTGACTTCTGACATGTGGGCCAATTTCGTTAGTCATACTATTAAAGAAGAAGACAAATTGTATGAAATCGACTTCATTACTGAAAATATGTTGGATAATGAAGAATCACATATAATGACAATAACTGGTGACACTTCTTCTGATTTTTCTGACGAATAATTCTTGTAAAATATATTATTAATAAGATTGACTTAAATTTTTTTTGTATTTATGTACTAAATATTATATGTATATATTTGTTTTTTATACGATTGTAAAATATATTATTAATAAGATTGACTTAAATTTTTTTTGTATTTATGTACTAAATATTATATGTATATATTTGTTTTTTATACGATTGTAAAATATATTATTAATACTAACATACCTAAATCACTTTTGAATACCTAAATGTAAAATATCACGTTATATTATACATATTATGTACTTATATACTTTTAATTTTACATGTTTTTATACTATTACGTAGAATTTTGTAAACGATTGATTATATAAAAATAAAAACAATTTTAATTTACATTTGTTTCGCACTATACGATAATATAAAGAATGACAATATATTATAATCACTCTGTATACTGCTTGTTTCGCGCTGTATGCACGCCACAGCCCGACACTGAATGACACGAAGTGGGGGTAAGAGGCCTCGGAACGGTCGCTGCCGCCAGTCTGCATGCGCGTAGCGGGTTACTTCTCTCGAGGGCCGGAGTATATAATATGCGCATCGTAAAATATACTGTGGCACTCAACGTGTGAATTGGTGAGCCTAATTTTAAAAGATATGTTTTTTAAGACAATGGTTCAAACTCTGATGAACGTAAAACGATTTTCGCCACTGCTGATGGCTTAAAATATTTATCAGAACCTCGTGGATGGCAACTTTGCATTATCGCCGAATGAATTTCAACAACTATATTATGCAGTGTATCGGTAAATAAATGTATGGATATACGCATTACGCACCCTAAAGTACCTAATTGAATATACCTATGTATAACTTCTTTAAAAATTAATGTTCTCGCTCCGCTCGAAAAATTATTACATCTAATATTTAATAATCTTTTATTACTTTATTACAAACGTCAAACACTAACCTTTCATGTGTATATGTATAGTTTCCGATCGTCTTCGCAAGAACCCGAAATTGGGTAAAATTTAATCGAACTTCATGCGGGTACGGGGCTATTTTTGGACAGTGTACTTTATAGTTTATGTCATATTAAAATATTATTGTATTCATTTGTTTATTATTATTATTTTAACTTTTGTTTGGTGATAATATGACTGAAATGTCTGATGATAAATTGGAAGCGTGCGTATACCCATAAAAGACTAATTTTTTTTAAAGGTATACGCATAAATCCAAAAATAGGGATCCGGGTATACGACGTATACCCGCGTATACCCTCCAATACACCACTGAGTCTATAATATAGGTAGTATGTAATATTATAATAGTACATATTATGTAATAAGAAAAAAAAGAAAAACACAGTCTACATGACTACATATGAGCAATTTATTAAAATTTTATTAGAAAAATTTAATGAGAGGGAATTGTATCTGGGTAATCTTATAGTCCACGTAAATTTTGAAAAGGCTAAGATTGAAGCATGTAAGCATCTAAAGTTAACATTTCGAGAAAATACGTAAAAATCATGAAAATTTGCAGTTTTTTTTTATCATCAAATTCATAAAAAAAATTCTATTCAAATCTAAGATTTGAAAATTAAAAAATATTTGTACCGCAGCGACCATAGCGACCTAATAATATAATATATTATAATTTATAGTATATTATATTATATTATTTGTAATTATTTATTTTATTTATTTTTATTTTATTTTATTTCATATACATAATATAAATACTGGGCCCCACTGGGATGACTCGTGTGGGGCCCAGGAGTGGAAAAATATAATTACATATAAATTACAAGTTTATAGTAGAAAATAAAATTACAAAAGGAAATAAGCGTATGAAGATCTAAGGCGTATATACAACAATCTGACAAATATTAACAATTTGAGTTAGCTTATGATAATTATTAAACAATTGGAAATAGGTGGGTGTACAGTAATATTATTATAAATCTAATTCGTAAGAAGAATCTATATAGTAGCCACTGTAGAATGCTTCTTTTAAATAAATTTATTAGAAGGTTTGTTATATAAGATGGTACTGTGTTATATAGTTTGGTACTTACCAATTTTTTCAAACTGTCTGCTAGTTGTGGCTTATGAAAAAATGGTTTTTGCGTATCGTGTGTTGATTCCATGAGTTATTGGTTAAAATAAATTATGGCTTTGTAAAAATATAGCAGTTATTTTTAAATAATATATTTTCTTAATAGGAAGTACATTTAGTTCTGTGTATAAATTTTTTGTTGGGTACATACGGTCTTCATTGAGCAACAATCTAATTATTTGATTTTGACAGATTTGCAGGGGACTTACAGTATTTTCGAATGCTCCACCGCAGCCTATTATACCATATGATATTTTTGTTTTCACCAACGCTAAATAAACCTGACGTAGTTTTGATAATTTTAGTACTTTATTTAAATTTCATTTAATTTACATACATAATTTTTCTCAGTTTTTTTCTTAATTGATTTATTTGGTTTTTCCATTTTATATTGCTACTAATTTCAATACGCGGTTGCGATTTACATGCGCTCAATGTAATTTGTGGATCTTATACTAGTTATTTTTGAGTTTTCATTCTTTCTTATTAAGAGGACGCCACACCCGCATGTGTTGTCTCCGTCTTACAAACGTGTAACATACCAAATTTACGCTCAGCAGTTCACGTTTTATGCCGTTAGCTTAAAAATTAGAGTGAATCGACCTATTATAAAAGTTGATGGTAAAAACTTTATCTGTGTTTTGTTGGAAATCTTTTTACTATAATTCAGTTTTTAAGTGAGTTATGTGTGCATAATAAATGTAAATTAAAAATGCTCATAACTCACTTAAAAACTGAATTATAGCAAAAACATTTCCAACAAAACACAGATAAAGTTCTTACCATCAACTTTTATTATAGGTCGATTCACTCTAATTTTTAAGCTAACGGCATAAAACGTGAACTGCTGAGCGTAAATTTAGTATGTTACACGTTTGTAAGACGGAGACAACACATGTGGGTGTGGCGTCCTCTTAAGATATTCGCATTTGAGATCTATATGAATTTGTAGTTGTGTTCTTTCCCGATAGCCCTTGTTTTGGAGTAAAGTATTCTTTTCTCTATTTAGTCAAACGTTCATTTATATAAATTTTATTTTCTGTTTTCCAATTACTCGACATCATGTAAGCATTTAATTTCTGCGATTTGAAGGCTTCTTAAACATTTTCTCATTTCAGTGGTTTCGAGTTTGGCTGTTATCAATGGCGGTTTATTATCACTTTATCAGTTTGATTTATTCTTGAAGCTTCTGGGACATTCATAGCAATATTTAGTTTTTCAGCAATTTTTTTAACTGTAGTAATACAGTTTTCGTTGTCCATTTTTGGTACTCCCGTAATTTCAATGCCAATACCCATATTGGTTTGTTCGATTTTTTCAATTGTTTGTTTTATTTCTAGTACTTCATTTGCTAACCTTTTATTTTCATTTTTTACGTGGACGTTTTCGGTCCTTATGTGATTTATTTCCAGTAAGGTCGCATCCAATTTTATATGAATTCATCAAATTGCAAACCCATAAAAGTAACTGACTTGATTAGCTCTTCCATTTTTTCCTCAAGTTTATTTGATTCTGTTTTATCCGATTTTGGTAGAGTGGTTGGACAAGTCTGGCAAGTGAATCTCGTTTTAGAGTTTTTAGACATATTTTTAAAATTTTTCTCAGTGATACCAACACAGTAAGAGTGAACATTGCTTTTACAGTCACCGCGACACCGCGTTCTATAGAGTATCTTCTTTGAGAGTTAAAGTTTCATTACACTTTGTACATATTGTGGACATTTTATTAAGCTATATATAGATCGCGTTTAATACTATATCGAGTTTCTATAGGGTCCGCACTGAACGAAGTCTAACACGGCTCGGTTAGAAGTACGTTAATGACTTGGTTTTGTGAAAACTGATAAGTGGCGGAGCGCGATAAAATGTATACGTGCAGTGGCGTCATTTGAGGGGTGGCAAGGTGGGCATTTGCCCCTGTCTGATTTTAAAAGCAGCCCAATGGACCGGTGCTCGGCTGTGCCGTTATTATTATTTTTATTTTATTAGAGCAAAAACATGCTTATTGTTATAATATTTTAAGAAAATATCATATTATGTACTAGGAAATTGACAATGATAAATTGGTAATTAATAATTAATTGTTGGAATATATTTATATTTAGATAAATTAATTTGATAAAAATGTAAGTAGATATCTGTAGATACTATACTCTATTCAAAATAAGACTTTGATCAAGCGGCCGAGTTGTGCGCATCGGCGTGGCTTTGTTCCGTGGTGCGGCCTCACGCACCTCCGTGGTAGGGGCACAGCGCTGACCGTCGACGAACGAAAACTGGTCGCCGCCGGGTCACGGTCTTATTTTGAATAGAGTATAGATGTTATCATTGATTATAAATATTAGTATATTAGTAGTATACTAGTATACTAGCATATTAATATATTATGTAGTAGATACTGTGTTTACGAGCGAAGAAAGTGTTTTTTTTAAGTTACCCATCTGGGCTGAGGGCAAAGCTTTTGCCCCCCTCTATTGAAAACTGAAATGACGCCACTGCTGTATGGTGTCTAAATACAAACTGAATTATACATAATATTATATAGTTACAGACTGCAGGAGTTAATACTTTAAAATATCAAGTGTATTCGATTCAACAATTGCTGATGGTGTTAGAGTAATATATTGTGCTATACAAGTGCTAGTTTTCAGAATGGCAGACAATTTTGGTTCTCTTTCTTTTTTCTGGTGATTGAAAATTAGAAAATTCATTTTTATTGTGATCTAATATTTGAGGATCATTTTTTTTTGTCTCCATTTCTGAAACGACAATTACAGATTCTAGCACCAGGTCCAGGCTCAACATCTCTTCTGTATGCAAATAATGTTGATGTTTATATAATACTTATACATATAGGTACTTGAAACTTAACTATACTTTACTACTTTGTTATAAATGTTTACAAGACTTTTATAAAATGTAAGATAAAGTTTTATACTTCACTAATTTAATCCATCTACGCCTCTCCTTAGTTTCAACAGAAAATTTAAAGAAACTACATTTATGTTTTTGGTTATTATGAGTACAATTAAATGCCCAGCACTGCGTGACTAATGGTCAGTCTTATTCAAAATAAGTTATCACCAATAAAGGCTTACAATTTTTTGTAAATGAAAAATTATCAATACACCATGTATCATTATTAGGCTATAAGTCTGTAGTCTTAACTTCATAAGCAACCAAAATGCATTATTTATTTTTAGTTTCTATATATCAATGACAACATAATAATATAATATATATTATTGTGGGTTGAAAGATCAGACAGTCAGCTTACTGTTTTAAATATATAGATATTCCCGCCAAATTTGTTTTTCTGATTTATTTAAATTTCTGTACATATTCCAGAGAATCAAATATTTAATATTTTTATAACAGCCTAATTTAACCTTTTGGACTAAAATACATAACTAAATGAAAATAGTCTTATTTAAAAAAAAAATGTTTAGTTAATAGACCCATGTATTAGATATAGGGACTTCGATTTGTTTGGATCCGGCTTACCTATAACATTCTTGGATGACGTCACACTAACAAAGCGTATTAATTGGTCTACGGCAGCGACCGGTTTGCACTTTTACCAACCACCACCACGGGTGACAACGGTGCGACACTGTCGACTCCCCACCATCATGCACGGACACGGGGTGGGGCAGGAAGATAAGTCGCTCCGGACAAGTACCGGCCACCGGCGGTCTTGCTCTCGTACAACAACCGTCGACCTAGTCACTGGCTCTGGATTTTCGTCTTTAAGAGAAAACGAACCGCATTTTGATATATTTTAATTTTCCATACCACAAACTCGTGGCAGAACTGTATAGTATATATATTTTTTGTTTTCTTTTAAAACTGTTTTGTTGTTGTGCGTGAAATATAACGGTCATTCTTGTTTCTTTTTAAACCAACCGATATCAACTTACTTACGACCGGTCCCAGATCATCCCATCGAGACCTCGTGGCCGTATCAACCATAGAATAATATTGTCATTCCGTGATAATACTATCTTTAATCGTTCTTATACCAAAAATAAAATTCAAAATCAAACTATTGATATAAACAAAACGTGACGTATATTATAGTAAGTAGCACGACTAAAAAATAAATTTATTTGGTTATAGTAAGTAGTAACGTTCATGTTTACAGTACCTAATCCAAATACAGTAGGAAGGACAAAACACAGTATGGAACCATTAAGAAAAACCATTAATGATAGTGCAGTAGATATCAAGTGAGCAAATACATTATAATTAGTATAGAAAAATGTAATTTTAACCTAAATTTTGAATGAATTTTATTTTATATTAACTACATATTTTAATAGTTTATGTATTATTACATCCGTACAGTAGCAAACTTACCTACCTAATAATAAATAATTAATTATTTTGTAATTACTTTTAGATATAATACGGTCAATTCTGGAGTATTACCACACTCACTTATCAGCATTGCCAGTGATCAAGTAGTCAATGGAATTGTGAAACCAGAATTTATTTATGAAACTGACCATAACAATGATAGTCAATTACTACAAATAGGGTAAGAATTTAATTGACATCAAATTGTAGTAATTTAAGAATGTTAAAAAAATATTTTAATTTAATATCAAGTTAATAATTAGGTATACTATAAAAAAAAAAGTTCAGTGTTTGACATAGATTTTAGTTAAATATACTCATAGTGAAGCATTTTTCTTAAACGTGTTATTATAGTATTTATATAAGGTATCCACTCTAATTGTTCATCAAATATTACTCCTAAATATTTTGTAAATCTTACTGTATTCTTACAATTGGTCTGAAAATAATCCGCATCATTTTCTTTACTACATTTATTAGAGTGTAATTTAAGTTATCAACTGATCTGATAATAAGAGTTAGAAAAGACAATGAAAAACTAGACTATTATTAATAAAAGTTAGATCAATAGATACCAATAGACTTGAGGAGTATTTATACCTTAAGTTTTTCAACTACTATTTATTGCTATAGGAAGGCCCACATATAAATTCAATTTTGTCTGGATTTATCTTACAGATAATAAACAATTTATTATGATCGAATATAACTTTCTGTGTTGTATTTTAATTCGTCATTTAGTCTAATAAAGCTTTTCTATTTAAATGTAAAATTTAGTAATAGCTATTTTATATTTGAGGCAAAGTGTAGTATGGGTAGGGCTTGGATAATCAAAAATAGTATACAGATTTTGACTACAAAATATTTTCAAAATTTTTCAATATTTCAAACAGTTAAAAATATAATGTGCCCATGAAATTTAAACTAAATAACAAAAATCTGTTAATGATCAATAATAGCTCAGATACTTTTTGAATAAGGCTAGTTTGAACTGGTATAACTCTATGATGATGAAAGTAACAATAAAAGCAGAATGGAAGATATAGAAAAGTAAGTTCTGTGAAACATATGTCAACAAAGGATGGAATCCGGTAATGTATGCATTATCGTTTAAATATATGGAAGGCTCCTTGGTAGATTATGCAGTAAAGAAAGAACGAATTTTGTTAGAAGTAAGAAAAACAATTGACTTAGGAACACTAATTTACTTTATAGCAGCTGGTCTACCAAGTATCATATTACATAGGATTGATAGAGAAAGTTTAAAAGAAACAGAAGATCTATTCAATGAACTCAATAAATATAAGTATTTAACAAAGAATAAAAACTTTAAGAGAGGTAACAATACAAATACTGATTATAAAGAAGTAGCAAATGTAAAAGAACCATGCAAGACTTGTAAAAGATTAAACAAAGGTACCCGTTTCCACTCTGAAGAAAAATGTTGGTTTAAAAAAAAAGCAGATGAAAGACGTAAAAATGGTCCCATCAGACAAGTAAATGCTTCTATAATTATTGAAGCTGAGCTGATTGAAGAGAATCAAAAAAACGAATAATCACACCTTTAATCAAAATGAAACTATTATTGAATGATTCATTAGAAACATTTGGAATATACGACCCAGGTTCAAATGTTTCTATAATTAATTAAAAGTTAATTAAACTAAAGAACAATATATATAATGTAAATAATGCAAATTTGCTGGTGTGAAAAAAACAAAAGGTATAATAAATATAAAAATTTTTGACATTGAGAAAAAAATGTATGTATACATAATTGATGGAGAAAATTTTGAAAATGAATTTTTAATTGGACTTGATATAATAAAACAATTTAAATTTATCCAAAACTAGCTGATCAAGTGCACTTGTGCCCATTAAAAAAAAATTTACAGCCCGTTTTTAGTAATAAAGTAGCCTATATCCTTTCTCGGTGTCTAAACTATCTATGTACCAAATTCAATTTAAATAGGTTCAGTAGTTTCGGAGCCTATTCAATACAAACAAACAATCAAATCTTTCCTCTTTATAATATTAAGTATAGTATAGATAAAATATGTAACCATTGACAACCCTATAAATAAACAGTATATAGCAACCATGGTTACCAATAGCAACCATTTATAAACAATTATTTCCATCGTAAATCACAAAATCCCTGTGTGAGCACCTTACATCACCCCCTCACCTCACTACTTTGTGAATCTAAACCATCCAGGGCGTCACTCAAACTTATACAAAAAAATGCATTCAAATCGGTCCAGCCGTTTAGGAGGATTTTAGCGTGCGCGAAACATCGTACTAACCTAAGAGGCCTAACTCCGGAACCACATATCACACAGCGTACAAACTTCACAGAAACCATCTATTTAGAACCAATTTTGAAAATATTTGATCGACCAATACAGATGCATCTTTGCAAGGTGTCGGATCAATTTTAAAAAAAACGCAAACAGACGGTAAAAAAAACAGTAGCATATTTCTTGAAAAAATTAAATGAAAGCCAAAAAAGGAAAAAAGCAATATACTTAGAATGCTTGGCGATAAAGGAAACTGTAAAATAATTGCAATATTGGCTAATTGTAAAACCATTTACGGTGTACTCAGATCACAAACCACTGGAAAATCTGAATATTAAATCTAGAAAAGATGAAGAACTAGGAGATTTAAGTTACTATCTATCACTGTACGAGTTTAAAATAAAATATTCTCCACGGAAAGAAAACTTAGAAGCTGACTGTCTGAGTAAAAATCCAGTATTAGGAGCAAACGAAAACGATGATGAACAGCTAAAAATTGTAAGCTTGATAAAGGTAGAAGATATCATAACAGATTAAGAAAAAAATAAAGCAGTACAACAGAAAAAAAAATCAAATTAATAGAAAAACACTGAGTAAATAACAAAAAAATAAAAATAAAAGATAATTTTATCTGAAAAATTCGCGCGTCGCCGATAAGATTATCGTGTCGATTACGAGGAGATTCTAGAAACTTCGTCGGTCGACACGATAACCCCCTCTACAACTATAGAGACTGCCTGGATCTCGGGTTTTTTGTCACGATACCTTTTCACGCGGACACTTCATCAAGTCACGTCGGCCGTGACTTTTGCGGCCGTCTCGCGGTGTTTTTTTTTGTGCGTGTCGAACGTTTTGTCGTGGTCTCTGTGCCGCCTATTTATATTGTGAGTTGCAGCTTCAGTGTTCTAGAGGCCGGTAATCTGCCCCTTGCAGCACTCCCGTGGCGTTGCCCCAGCACACCTACCCGACACCTGACACCGCACCTCACCGTGGTGAGAGCCCGCAGAATATATCAGACCCGGGAGGGACAGTCATCATCACCGCAACAACTCGGGCAATCGGATTGCGTAACATTGCTGATTATTATTATTATTATTATTATTATCACTGTGTATAAGTATTATTATTATTGAATATCTTTTCGTACCTATTATACTAAATCGTTCGGCGCATGTTTTGCCAGCCTTTATATCACTATTGTATTATTTATTGATATTATTGTAATTACCCTATCCAATAATTTCTTCTTGAACTGGACGCGAGTCACTCAGACCAACCTCCCCGGTAGGAGCATGTTTGGCGAACAAGGTGTACAGTATGTATAAAAAATAAATCAAGGGGACAGGACAAAATAGGATTAATGTCACACTTGGGTCCGTCTACAAAGCCATTCGACATAATTTCTATAGACACAGTTGAAGGGTTTGGAGGTTCACGTTCTACAAAAAAATACGTACACCTTTTAGTAGATCACTTCACATGATATGCATATATTATAACATCTAAGACTCAAAACGCAAATGTATTAAATTAGTAAAAAATATCACTGAAATAAATAATATAGATATGATTCTAACCCAGGGATCAATTCAAAAGAGTTTAAAAAGTTTCTGGATGAATCATCTATACTAATAATTTTCATTGCAGTAAATGCACCATTCTCCAACGGTTTAAATGTAAATGAAAGATTGAATCAGACCATTATTAATAAAATCAGATGTGTGATAAATGAAAAGGAGAGAAAGATGGCATTTACAACAATTGCACATGAATGTGTGAAGAAGTATAATGAGACAGAGCACACAGTAACAGGATTTGCACTAATGTATTTGTTGAACGGTACTGATGTCACAACGTTGCCAAAGCAGTTAAAGCAGGAATACCCAGAAAACAGTTGGATACAAGACAGGAATTGGGCATTAAAAAACACAATTATATCACACAATTACAACAAGAACTTGTTTGATAAAAATAGAAAACACTTCGAATTTGACACAGGGGATATAGTATTTGTGGAAGACGGCAACAAATTAAACAGAAAGAAACTAGATGAATTAAAAATTAGACCATATAAAATTACAGAGAAATTGTCAAATTCAATATATAGAGTAAACACTAATCACAGAAAATCAGAATCAAATCTGTATCATATAACAAAATTGATTCCAGCATCTGAAGTTGAGGAAGACGAATATGGAGACAAAGAGACTGACGATGATCAAGGAGGTGTTACGTTTAATGAAAATGTTATTGAAAATTGTCTTCCCCTTATGCGGGAGATGTAAAGGAATTGTACTCCTTCATGCTTGTTTATTATTTATATTTTATTATATATATTATTATTTGTTATGTATTATTTATGTGTATCATATAAGATTATACTGTTATCAATCCCACCGTGTCTAATGATTACAGCAGGTTGATATCAATCAAGATGAGTTAACAGAAAATTGCATGATACAAAAACTAAGAAGTTTTTATTTAAGATAATTAATAAGACCTTTAAGTATGACCTTAAATTGTTGTTTATTTGCTTACAGGTTACAGGTAGAAGATTTGTGTATATTAAAATAAATATTCATGTTATTCATATTAATAAATTTGCTTACAGATAAACACAACTTGTCATTACTAAAAGAAAAAAACCTTTATAAGGAACCCTTATTTATATATATTGTATTATGGGCTATAGCCTATTTGCGCCCCAGAGTAGAACATTTGCGCCCAGAGGGATATGGACAGATGCGCCCGAAAGATAAGGTACTACCTGCCGATTTATAGCCCATATGCGCCCATTTCGTATGCAACGTTGCCGTTGTGATTCATATTATTATAGATTATATTTATCTTGATAAATACTTAAATTAATTAGATTAGTAGATTATATTATAATCTACTAATTGTGCAATTATTGTCATATTCACTAATATTTTTAATAATTTTAAAATTTTAACGCAACGCCAACTTATATTTCTCGATACCAAATTTTTACTAAAGTGGAATATTTAAAGTTACGAAAAATTAAACACTCACGATTTTTAGTAGTATTTACTATATTAAATTCCATTTTTAAACACTCGAAACTCACGTATAATACTCTGGTAAAATATTTGTAGTTTTTGCAAGATTGCACAATGCATACACAGGTCACAGACAGAAGTGAGAGTCGTCATGAAGTCCAATTAAGATAAAATGGACCGATATTCGATAATATCGATAAGAGTGTAACATAAAAATTAAAAATAGTTAAAACGGGAAAAATAATATGTACAATAGTTTTAACTTTATAAGGTAATAAGTAGTATTGCTTGTATTCCAGAATAGTTTGGCAACGTCGCACGGGTTTAACACATTTTCATTAAAAATATTTCGGGCGCAAATGGGTTATGATTTCGGGCGCAAGTGGGTTCTAAAAAAGGTGTGATGGGCGCAAATGGTTTGCACCAGTATTATGAGTGGTGTAAATTAGTTCACAAAATTATTATTAGAATCGTAATATGTAGTTATAATTATTGCCCTTTATTTTTAAATGACTGATTTTCTTTTTTAGAACTGAAGAAAATATAGAAGCAGAACATACCAAAATCAAGATCGAAACAGATTTTGTTGGCGGTTATGTATTTCAAGGTACTGTTTCCAACGAAAGTAACTATTCAGAATTCGTAAATCGTATAAATTCTGACACAATATCTATCACAAAGGAAAATAATCTTACCACCAAAGTATCCATATCAAATAAACTTTCGAAAAAACATGTACATAAAAGTAAAGCAAAAAAGCTATTGTGTGACATTTGCAATAAATCATATATTATTAAAAAACATTTGAAAAAACACATTCAAAATCATTTGAAAAAAGACATTCAGAATCATTTGAAAAAGAAAGCGTTCAAATGTTGTCTTTTTAAATGTGATAATTGCAAAAAAATATTTACGCAGAAGTCAAAATTGAAACGACATCTAAATACACACAACCAAAAGCCACACAAATGTGATACCTGTTGTAAAAGCTTTTCTCGAGCACTCCATTTAACAGCCCATAGCAGAAAACACACTGACGAAAAACCATACAAATGTGATGTATGTGATAAACAGTTTAGCAATGCATCAAGTTTAAAAGATCATAAACGAACACACACCTTAGAAAAACCCTTTAAATGTGATGTATGTGATAAACAGTATACTCAATCATCAGGTTTATATTTTCATAAAAGAACACATACAGGACCATTTAAATGTGATGTATGTGATAAACAGTATAGCTATACATCAAGTTTAATAATTCATAAAAGAACACATACTGGAGAAAAACCCTTTAAATGTGATGTGTGTGATAAACAGTTTTCTCAAACATCCCATTTAACAAGACATCAAAAAACACATACTGGCGAAAAACACTTTAAATGTGATGTATGTGATAAACAATTTACTCAATCATCAAATTTAACTGTTCATAAAAGATCACATACCAGAAATAGACCTTAAAAATGTAACATTTTTAAAATATACAATGTTTTTTTTAACAAAAATATTCTTATCATGTAAAATGTATACTTTACAAAATAAAAAATATCTTCATATTTTTTTTTCACTTTATTTTATTGTAACATAAATTAATATATTTTAGTTAAAAATTATGTTATTTATTCAATTTGATTCATAAATAAAATATAAAAGAATAAGAAAAAAACATAACTCAATGTGCCGTTTAAAATAATATAAAAATTGATAAGCCTATTTTCAAGGACAGGTCCACCTTTTCAGGTCACATTTCATTCTAGAAATCATCAGTTATAATTGTATCACTTGTTTTATTGCTATTAACTGTACCTACCAAATGTACTTTCTGCACAATTACTTTCTACTGAATTAAAAAGTGAACTATTGGGATCTATTAATTTTGTTGGAACTACAAATGTATCTGTTTCTAGAGAAAATAAATGGCTATTTGTAAGTTTTTTAAAAGAGTTTGTTGTATAATATGTACTTTTAGGTTCATACGCTTAATCTCTAATTATTTGACTAAAAAGACCATGAACTAACCAGTTTCAATTTAGCCTTCAATAATAGATAGAAAACGTAATTTTAATACCTTTGTCCTCAAAGACCATAAATTAATCGGTTTCAGATCGGACTCGTTTATACTAGCAGGTGACGCCAAATTTAAATATACAATCCAATGAGTTAAAAACCCTTTATTTAATACACACTAACACAAACAAACACAAACAATACAATCGTCGTATGTCGTAGTACTCGGGTACCACGACTCCTTCACTCTCTCGATCTTTTTGCCTTATATCTAATTTACAATTTAGCTGCCTCAGCACATTAGCTTCACTGGCCTACATTACAAAATATGCTTACTTCTATTCATCACATATTACTACAAGTTAAAACTACCAAAGGTTCTAAAACAATAAAATTCTTTACAAACAAACTCTTTATATATAACTTTATAGTTAATACATCATGGAAAATATTTAAATGCGCAAATAAATGAAGTGGAATTAAAAAATTTTCATTACAAAAAAAAAACAAAGAATTGCTATTTCATAAATTCTGTGGTTGTACATTGTATCCCAATAATTAAATTTAAAAAATATAAAAAATATATATAGTTATATTTTAAAATATAACTGTGCCGTGTTGTTTGAAGTGCATCAAAGTCTTAGCCCTTATAGGAATATATTATGGTTATTGACAACTGACAACCGAACGCACTTTTGAAAAAAATCCAACATGTCAACATGTATTGGAGAAACGCAAAGTGTTTAGGTTCAACTCACCAATATTTCATTATGTAAAGCGTGGCCACACTGTTCACTAAGCATCATAAAATATTTTTTGTTCAGTGATTTATACCATGGAGTAAAATTAATAATAATATTACTCTATGGTTTATACCACGTTTTAAGATAGTACCACAGATTACTAATATTATTAATTAATAAAGGCAGTACCTAGTTTAAAATAATTTCATCGTTTCAGTGAATTATATTCTATATATATCAAATATAATACTATCAAATATTTAATAACATACAGGCCACATGGTTGGGCAATAATTATACAGTTACGTATTAATCAAAGTTACCCACAGTTTTCGAAAAGAAGTAGGTATAGTTATCGATCAACCCGAGCAAGGTAATGATGGCTCTGGCAATGATGGTAATACCACAGAATAGATGAAAGAAGATGAATAGATTTCATCTATTCTGTGGTTATACCTACCTCGGAAAAGATTAAAATAATATTGGCGTTTCTCTCCTTCTACCATATTCCTAGTAGTGGGAGTACCATCACAAAATTTATAAATTGCATTTAAACATATCCTATCCATTATAAAAACTAAATTATTTCATCGGTACAGAAATAAAGACAATTTTAATTGTTGTATTAAACTTTGTCATTATATTTTTAAGATATATTACGATACGATTTTTTTTTCATTGATAATGAATTGAAAAAGTATAACAAAAATAAATGAACATCTATTTATAGTACACAGTTCACTATTATAGTTTAAATAGTCTTGGGGAATGGGAGTAGGCACCATGCGCCGTCCGGTTACCTCGTTGGAGTCGTTAATATATAATCCACCAGAGCGCGTACCAAAGCTGAGCAGATGCCAATAGATTTCAGTAAAACTGCTCGGAGATCTTCTTGAAAATACTATTTAGTATTTAATCAGCAGACAATTACCGGATAGAATGTAGATCCAAATAGGTGGTACTATTATATATAATATTTTAGTCTTGAATCTTGATAGAGAAGGATGACCCTCTTCAAGATCAATATCCAATGTATTATAGTAACCTACCCATAGGCGTAATCTGGGGTAAAATCTTGGTGGGAGGGGGGCCACTGGCAGTCTGTGGTGAAACTAAAAATCTATAAGGTAGGTAGGTATGAAAAAAAGTGTCTTTATCCCCTCTCAATAAATAAATCAGCAAGTATTATATTTATTAGTCAGTAATAGATTAATAGACAATATTCAAATATAAAAACAAAAAGTATATAAATACAGGTCAAAAACTTATACGTATGTATACTAACAAAGAAAACGTATTTAAAACAGATTACCGTCTTATTGCAATTTATTAAAATTGTATTGTAATAGTAGAAATTTTATATATTAATTATTAATATTAATATTTTATTTCAATACAATTCGTTACTAACCACGAATTGACTTCGTCGAATTCATCTATTACTTGATCAAAATCAACTTCTCAATCCCTTTCAATGTAGAGAGTTGCGATACTACTCAGTCTTGTTTGGCCCATAGTAAGCCGTAGTGGATATGTTTTTAGTTTCTTTAACGAAGAGAAACTTCTTTCATATTTTGAAGCTGTGTTTGTAGGAATTGACAAAAATATAATTAAACATTTCCTATAGTCTTCAAATTATTTTTCTTAAAAAAATCTATTCTATTTTCCAATGAATCTTTTAATTTCACTGTTGTCTAAAATAGACAGGTCTCCTTTTAATTTTAATTCATCTAAACTTGTACATACTTTTTTAATAACCCCATTCGATGGATTTTCTTCACATGGTACTTTACATAATGCTTGTAGAATATCAAGATCATTTTCAAAAAAACGATTTGATATATCGTTAGTTATTTCGGTCAACTGCCCCCGACCCATCATGACTAAATAAACTTTAATACAATTTATTTAGCCATGATTAATATACGATGCATTGTGATGTAGTATATTTTTTTATTAAAATAAAGTTAATTTAAACTGAAGACAGGGGGGGCAAAAAGACACTATTGTTCCCTCGGGGAAATATCTGAAATACCTCCCCCCCAGATTACGCCTATCAACCTACCTATACTTTATTCCATCTAAGAATGAACCGCCTAAGCGATGGCTATGTGTTCTGTGATTGGGAGATAATCATCGCCAATCGTCGTTGATCGTCGGCGCCGGTGCTGCTGCCGTGTATACAGAGAGTCATAAAAGCGTCGCGTTTTTCGCGATGGATAATACAATACGTATTGTCATTATTAATCAGATTGGGATATCAATATTCAAACACATAGACATAAAATATTATTAATTCAATTTTTTTATTGCTTACATAATAAATTAAATAAGACAGTATTCGTATATAATACAGCACACTACGTAGACAGCTGCGTTCAACACCAACGCTCGCAGCGGTGCCTGTTTTGTAGTGGGGATGCGCGAACAAAACGAGTTTTGGTCGTCCGAGCGGTTCATTCTTAAATGGAATAGAGTTTATAGCATTATATATTTTGAGCGGACTGCATTTTTTTTTTCTCTAAACAACTTTTCAGCTTTTTTTCATAAGACTTGCTCCGATTGGTAAATTTGTAGAAACTCATTTTTTAGTAGGTAGCAAATTTTATCTAATTTTATAATACTTCGGGCACGATTTAGTCGAATTTAAGTTTTGTTATTTCTTCCTCAAACCGAAAACGATAATAATAATTTATTTTATCAACTCGGGGGGGATTGCACAATATTAATACATTTTAGGACAAAATAACATAAAATAATTCTGAAATTCTGAAATGGACATCGAATACGTAATTATTAGTACCTGTTGATACTATAATATACTGTGATGACATTTTCTCCAATTTTGTGCTGAAAGAAAATTATATTTTGGAAGTACGCGTGCACAAAGTTTTATTATGGGATCGATTTTCACAAATTTTAAACATCAACAGTCAGTGTCAACATTTGAGAACACATTTTTATTTTCTTCTTATAATTAAAGTATCAGCTATAAGTACATAATTTATTTTACGCAGGGAAACAATAAACTATTATAGACTCAACTCTAATGTAAACGGCCGACGGGTGCTTGATGATCGCGGCTCACTTTTTCATGCTGGTCGGACTGCAGCTATATAGTTCATAATATTATATTTCATTCAATTTAGTGAACAGTGCAGACATATACCTAATACAGTTTTCACATTAGAATATTATCTATTCTGAAATGTCATTTTTCGCATAAGTTATTTTCAGCATAACAGAGACGATGTTGTACGACATCGACATTATCTAAAACGGAATTAAGTACACTATTAGTTTTTGTGTTCAAGTAATATTTTGTAATTGTAAAAATATAAGCAAATCGATGTCAATACACTAGCAAACATCTGAAGGTCGACGATCTTTTTCGGCGAAGCCTTTATCACCAAATTATTAGCATCGTTCATCCGCATAGCCAACAATACCAACTTTTTAAATTTTAAATCCATATGTGTCCAATTGCAAGAGTATATGCTAAAGTTGACTAATTCTCTCTGCACAAAAAAAAATACCATCAATCCAAGCGGTCGATATGTACGTCAAAAATAGTATTAGTTAAGTCTTCTCAATTTACGTGTATGTTCATGTCGTTAAATAGATAACAATAAATGTATAACTTTATAGACACATAAGTAACGGTTGATCCGAGCTTGAACAAGGTGAGAACCATATCTGGTTCCATTTTCATGTAAACCTATATAATAATTGTACAACGTACTTCATTAATTTAAAAAACTTATGTATTAAAAATTAATCAGTGTATACACTAAACAGATTCGTCATTCGTCAATTCGTCGTATACCGCACATTTTATCGTCGACAATAACGAATCGTAAATTACTTTACCGTCAGACTTCAGTTTAGTAATTATTGTTCATATCGATCGTTAAAAAAATAGTAATATTAAACAACATTAAAATAAAGGTAAAAGTTATTTGTATAGGTATTATATAAAATAAAATAAATATAATATTTCGATTGCGATTGTGATTTATTGTAAAACGATTACTGTTCTATCTAGGTTAAATTTTTTAGAGAACGCCATGTGTGTTATGATTTTCCTTTAATATTATAAATATTACAATTTTTTATTATTATCAAAGTATGTACAAATCATGTACAATATGTAGAATATTTACAATCTGTACTAAGAAAAAAAAACAAATATAGGAACCTACAATAAGAAAATAGGTTCACAGAGAGAAAATAATTAAAAAAAAAAAAAAAAAAATTGAAAATAAAGAGCAGTGATAGGGCTCTTATTACCTAGGTATAATACTTATATAAGTATCAAACTTGAATATATTATTATCTAGATTCTATGGCAGCTCTTTAGTATTAAAGTATTCTCAACTATTTATTTTGACGATGATAATAACATATAATATTAGATGAATTGACAAAGAAAAATTGTCAATGAGATGAACGATGGACTCCGTAGTTCAGAAATTATCATAATTACCTATATTATGTATTTATTTTAATAAGAAATAGCCGTTTGGCCGAATTGATTCCCGATTAAAAAAAGGTATTTTATTAGGTTGAGCCGAATTGATTCCCGTTTGTGTACAGGTAAAACTGCAAATGCAAATCTTTCCATTCAAAACTTAATAAAGAATTTACAATTGCCCATACTAATATATTATATTATATTGTATGGAGACTTTAAACAGCATTCAGACATTAAATGATATTAAATTTCGAAGTAATAATACAAGAAACCGTACTAGTAGCAAACAAGAAAGAAATAACTCGAAAAATACTTGGAAAATTGTACCTATGACTGAGTACATTGATGAGAAGCTTACTCGAACTGAATATTTAAAGAGAGTTTGCTTCTGATTTGCAAATCAACGATTTTAAATTGTATTTATTATATTATTATTTTTTTATTCGTACATTTACTCGAGTTAGTCAGTCATACAAACAAATTGGCTCTAACATTTCGTATCAAAAGGTGTCAATGTAATTATCACACATATTATACATTGTCTACAACATGCAATAACTATATATATTATTTTCATTGTAAAGGTTTAACAAATGGCCATACCACAATGAACCGGTACGTCAAAAGTATGATAGAAGCTGAATCACATGAAACCGTCAATAAAACGATAGGTCTCATGACCGAAAACAATGATGTTATTTTGCTAAAAAAAAAAATAATAATATTCTCAATTCATTTTCAGTTTTCAAAGTAAGTAGGATTACAGAAAATATAATATCTAAAAAATTAAAATACATATTATTAAGCAATTTTAAAAATATTTTAAGGCGTATAAAAATATTATTGGAAGTGTATAAAATTTACAGAGGGCGAAGAATGTTTAGTAATTTTACAATATTGTGTGTGTGCATGTTGATTTTTTTTTGTTGTGTCTGTCGTCGCCTTTTAGGGCAGTAAAAATGTTTTGATTTTCTTCATCAGCATCTTTCCTGGTAGGAAGAGAATCTATGGTAGTTGGTACTTTCGGGGGTGAAAAGTAAAAAATTCCAAAACCTTTTTAAAAGCAACGGGGAAAGAAATTAAGGAAAAGCGGGAATTTTTACTCATAGCAAATTTTTAAAAAATCGATTTTAATAACCGATACATATGAAATAGATTACATGACCAAATGTTTATATGAGCTTTTTATAGACTTAAGAAATTTTTGTTTTTTTTTTATTATTATTGTGGATAAAAATGTATTTACTCTGTCAAAAAATTTGAAAATGTAATACAAGGTTTCTTGTAACTTTTTGTAAGCGAAAAAAAAAAATTGAGTGTAAATATTTAATAGGTTTTTTATATGAGTTTAATGTTAAAATGTCGACACAACACGTCAAAATCACGAAAATTTGCAATTTTTTTACATTTAGAAAATCCCTAAAAATGTTTTGTTTAAACGTATGGTTTTAAAATTGACCATAAGTTTTTCTAACCTACTATAGCGGCGATAGGAACAATATCATATATATCAACATACTATAAGAAATATACTTACATATTAAGTTGCACCTGATCATGTAATATTGACTTAAATTCTTCAAAAAAATCTGTAATTATATGATGTAATCATGTAGCACTTAACTAATTATAACTCTTGTATAACATTCTATTTAAAAAAAATTGATTTTCATATTTCATATAGATAGAATAATATTGTATTTTGTCTCACGTGTTATAATAAATTATACACTGAATATCAGCCTATTGTTATTATCTATTTGATTTGTAATCTACTAATCTACCACGTGTTAAATTCAAATTAATTCTTAAACATTAAGCATAGAAAGCTCAAAATATATTTTATCATTACAATGTAAACCAAATGATAATGTTTATATTATTCACTAATTTTTTTTTAACTCTTACTTGATTGAGGTTTATCTTCGTGACCGAAGTTTTTAAACGCTTGAATGAGTACTTTCTGTTGAGATATAATAGCTGAACAAAACGATATTAATAACAAGTCTGCCATGTTTAACGTGTACATTGCAAACAACCCAATACTGACTTCCATCAAGTAAAATATGACATAATACTGATTATAAGTGTGTGTGGATACGTTGTAATCCAAGTTCAGAATATTCTGTCTACGTTCACTGGAACTTCTCGACGTTGTGAGCATATTGTTCACGATCGGAAAAATCAACCACTGTGATGTGACAAAAATCGATAAAATTAAATACCTGTCTGTAAATTTTCTATTTTTCTCGTAGGAATTGTAAAGAGTTTTTTTGAAATCGGTACACTGTTTACTAGTGAAAAAATCGTATCGCGTCACTTTGAACAGATCCATTATTTTGATCGCGTTGTATATGTATACGATTACCCTCAGCAAGTACAGTTCGATATTTATGTTGATGAAACTGTGAAGATAATAATCGGGTTTGTTGACGATATCTTCGTTCTCGAAAAACAATCCGAAATTTCCGTAAACGAGAAAACACTGGACCATCCCGGAGTACGCGATAAAACAAAACTGGTGAACGTTCCATCCGAAAATCTTTCTTCCGCTAGGATCGAGTAACTGGTATGAATGAAGCTGCTTTAATAATTTCAAGTCGATAACTACGTCGTCGTCTTTTAATGTATTCATCGAATAATATTATTATAGGTCGTATCGGTTTAATCTGTAAAAACAAAATATTATAATATTTTAGTATTAATAATATTAAATATAATTCGAACAAGAAACAGCGAATGGTTCTACGAAGCTTTGCAATATAATATAATACTTTAGTACATAAATTAGTGATAAAATTCAAACGAATATAATAGTTGTGTAGTTGTTCCAAAATGATGTATACATAAAATATAAATCGATTTTTATAAAATTATTATAACCTATTTTGTTTTGTGATCGGTGTATTTGATGTTTTTAACAAAAGTTTCAACAACCACTTAATGTTAAATACACTGTTTCGTGTAATATAAGATACAAATATTATATTATATTCATATCTCCAACACAATAGCTGCATAAGCTTACAGGAGGTAGGTTTATCAAATCTTAACAAAATTAATGTTTATGTATAATATAAGTTTTGATTTTTGATTTCTAAAAAAAAAATATATATGATTTTTGCACGAAATGAATAAAAAAATATGGATAGATACATAATATATTATTTATATATTATATAGCTGTTCGAAACTCAGCGCTGTTACGTGCAGACCCGGCCTAATCAAAGTTCATAGTACGAACGCCGATAGTAACTTTCGCCGTCGAACGCAAGCTGCGCGCCCGTGCAACCGGACCGGTATAGTTAGTACTTCGCGGAGCGAGCGGATGACATCTTGCCGTGTGTGTGTCAGTGTCTTTGGCCACGGGCTTGTCACTATATCCGTTCGTCCGTTCTCTGTCCGTCCTCTGTTCGACTATTAACCGTGCGGTCTGTTGTCTATTGTCGTGCGTCGTTCGCGTACAAATAACGCGTCGACGTGTCGGCCGCCGTATCCTCTTGTGCATTGCCGTGCATTCTGTTAGTTATTGTCGTGCGTCGTTCGCGTACCTATAACGCGTCGACGTTGCCGCCGCCGGACTTGTAAATATAGCGCGCCGCCGGCGTCTGATAGACCGGTCTAGTAGCCGCCGCACGGGCAACCACCGTCGACGCAAATACGCAGTCGGTCAAGGTCGCCGCGTACGGATAACATCACGGGCAGTTGCCGCCGCCACCCACCTCCGCACAGCTGCCGTAGTCGTTCGGTATCGTTACTCATTATTATTGTTATTGTTGTATCATTGTACCTACCGTTATTAGTTATTACTATTATCATTACGCTGTTTATTAGCTATTACTATTATCAGTACGCTGTTTGTTAGTTATTATTATTGTACGCTGTTACGGGGAGACGTCTCCGTCAGCTCACTTGTTACCATATATTATATTCGAACTGTCCACAATATATTTTCGTGCTACATGCACCTTGTTCACCTAAACGTGTATTACATTATCTATCAGGTCTTAACGGTGTTACCCTTAGATCCCTACACATTCGTCATCCGATTCGCTAGGCTGACCGCCGGTTCCGTAGGAGCCCGACGGTGCCAAAACAATAGCTATTTGTAATAACTAATAACTTCTTACTAATAGAGTCGTAACTAAATCACTAACTGTATCACAATAAATAAATTATGGACAATTAAATGAGATTCCCCTGATTACGCACCGACCAAACCAAGAAGCATAACTCAGTAACCTTTCAAAATGTCTAACCGCAGGAACGTGTTAAAAATAAAATAAATATAAAAAAATTTCACCAACTGCAAATAATAAGGTCTGGACAAGCCTATTGTCAATGCCTTGATAGTATTACTATATGTCTATATATAATATATATATATATAAGCATTTACAAAGACAAATTGTGCAGACATCAACATCAATATTTTAATAGTTATGACAATGAATGCGACTGAACATTAATTGAATATTTCAACTTTCAAGTGACAAATCGTAACCTTGAACAAAATTTCTTTTATGAATTTATTATAAATCAAACAAAATTGCAATTTATTTACGTGTTTTATCGAAATTCTAACTCAACATTAGAGTTTTTTGAAAACTATTGGGAATTTTTACTTCCGACCCCTCCCCCCAAAGGTACCAACTAGATTCATTTTAATACCAGAGAAGATTCAATTCAATTGAAAATAATTGAAGTATTTTTACTGCCCCTAAAGATGATGACAGACAAAAAAAAGAACACAACATAATAATAATTATTGTAATATCAATACATTCTTCGCTTCGGTTGAGAATCTCAAATTCGTAAATTCTAAATTACTTAATAATTTTAGTTGTACTTGTTTTTATTGAATTTTATAGAAATATTAAGTTTGAATGCTATTGTAAAAATAAATTCTGGTCTGTGTATATTCAATATATTTTTCATCGTAATTCGTTATTTTTAAAGTGGCTTGCAATAAAGTAGTATTATACGTCATATGCGATATACTGCGACATTTTAATATATTAAAAAACTATACATACCTTGTTCACAAACAGTTTTCAATAGAATGAAAAGGTATATTGTAAAGAAATTGTGTTCGTTACTCTTAGAACATACTTTTCAAAATGATTATGAATCGAATCGTCTGACTCGCGGTCGCTAATATTATTATGACTCCCGCAGTTAATTGATGAAGTACTTATGGTTAATATTTAATTTTGACTCCATATTATAAAATCAATAGTATTAATAATTTGTTTATTAATTCCGTTTAAATATTGATAAAATAATAACTGTGTGCAATGTGCGCATTATGGAGGCGGTGGCAAGATGTATCATTATGTGCTATAGATAATATGGAAAAATTCATTCGACTCTAAAGAAATAAAAAAGAATATGTATGAAGCTAATGACCATCATATCGAAAATTCAACATTGTTTAGTCGATTCATATGAAAATAATATGGGTATTCGTAATCTCGTATGTTGACGTGAAGGTTGTAAATAAAAATAACCGGCATCAGGCTGCATTGCTACCTATATAATATATTTAGTATTAAAGACCAAAGTCCAAGGTAATAAATAAATAAATTATAAATGTATAATACACCACCCCCTTAATTAAACAGTATTTTTCAGGACTGGCGCCCAACAGGGTTCTTATCCACGGAGACATATTTTCATTTTACATTTTTTCAATTTTTGTTTAAGAGTTGTTTTTTTATATTGAGTGGTCTGCGTCCCTTTCAGGCACTCTCAGATCGTCTGAGTTTTTTTGTACAAGTGAAGTACGACAATTTGTGTGTGTTTGGGAAGGAGTAACCCGGAGTACAATTTTCGAATTTTTTCGCAAGTTTGAGTCCTAATAATTCAATTTTTTGATTTACAACATATAGTTTTATTTAATGTTTCGAATTATTAGATTAAATTTAGAAGAATGATAGAGCATAAAATGTTTGTCAACATATTTTATACAACAAATAAACAAAAAATTCAAAATTTTCTTATTGACTATAAATTGTTCAAATATTTTCAAAAATTGCATTGAGTAGGTATATAAAATGATAATTTCAGTTATTATGAAATATTTTAAACAGTCAAAATTTGAACATCAAATGCTTATAAAAAATGTACCCATCATGCTTTTAATTTCAACAAGAAAAATGTACGCGGAATATTGTAATTAATTTTCAATACTTATAAGTTTTAAATGAAAAATGTTATGCATTTTCAACTACAGAATAACTTGTAAACTATGTCAAAATTTAAACTTCAAATATTTATTAAAAAAATGATGACTATGTTTTTTTAATATTTATTAAATGGTTATACTCCTGAATTTTATTTTCTAAAAATTTGACTAAGACAAAATATTTGTAGAAAAAAAACCTAAAAACGTTAGAACTTTTTACCCCATAACCCATAGAAAATGTTAAATGTCTTTAATATCCAAAATATTTTGAAAATTAATTTATTTTGTACATTTTTAGATTCTGAACAAAGCAATGTATGTATTGATTTTACAATGTTGTGTGTTTTTTATTTTGTGTCTCCCATCACACTGTATAGCAGTAAAAGTGCTCCGATATTCTTCATCAACAACTTTTCTGATAGAAAAGTGAATCTAGTTAGTACTTTGAGGGGTCCAAAATAAAAAAATTTGGTTTTTTGTTAAATCCAGTTTTATTAATACATTTTTTAACTATAAACAGTTTTTCGCCCCTAATTTTTTGAAAACTACTGGGAATTTTAAGTTTTGATTCCCCTTCTTCTCCCACAAACTACGGTACCTATTTTAAATTTTTTAATGGTAATTTTCATTGACAACGTTGAATAACTTTTAAGTTGTAAAAACGCGCGCATTAAATATAATATATATAATTAGGTATTAGTTTAATTTTAATTGATTTGGATGAAGACAAATATTTATCATATTATATAATATGAAATATTACACGCACGACGGAATGCAATATATTTTGATGTTACGTGACTTGAATTTATGTTTATAATAATTACAGGGACATTCGGCATTTCTATTCCTATCTCCGACTACCGCAGCTCCACATCGGTACCAGACCATTTTTCGGAAATTTATTCGATAGAAATATAAAAGATGTGTGAATAATAAATATATTATTTTTATTTAATTCTATTAAGACTTATAAAGTGATGTTAATTTTAGAAATTTAATTTTTGAAAAATGTATAAGAGGCAATCGCCAACATTTAATAATTTAAAAATTAAATCTAAAACAGACAAAAACTGATTTTGCGTAAAATTGATTAACCTTTATTTTTTTGTTTTGTTTTTCCGATCGCTACTCTCTGAATCTAAAATTAAAAAAACATAGTGTAACTTATGTTATTATTGGTAGCCACAGTAGGTTCAATAAAGTATATTTTTGTGAAATTAAATACAATATTATTG
Organism: Neotoxoptera formosana; assembly: GCA_022818045.1. Taxonomy (NCBI): domain Eukaryota; kingdom Metazoa; phylum Arthropoda; class Insecta; order Hemiptera; family Aphididae; genus Neotoxoptera; species Neotoxoptera formosana. Next base: position 34,396,921 of record CM040631.1, on the reverse strand, counting down.
TAATTTTCCTAGTATGTTATCCTCCCTTTTATCCTTCAATAAATATTAATGCATATCAAATTTTGATTTTTGTGATTTTTAATAAATTAATTAAATACTATATTTTTAGATAAGTACCTACTAACTTAAATTCGTGTATCATTTAAGAGATTTTCCGTTTACTGCAGTGGTGATACCACAGAACAGATGAAATCTTTATTTTATACTGTGATGATACAGACTATTTATATATGTTAACCACTATTGCGCATTTTCTACTTAAGTTTATACATACACTCTAATTTATTGATATAAATAAAATAACTATATTTTTATATCATTGTAGCTTTAAAATTAATGTCACGGACCATATTTTATTCTCATTACCTATAGTCATTATAGGTACATAAAGTTGAATAACTTGAAAACGACTTGTTGTAATTTAGATTTATATACCTACATACAATTTTTAAAAAATCATCTAATTACTTAACAATTAACAGTAAGAAATGAGATTCTCTTTTGAACAAATTACTTTGGTATCACCACAGGCCACTCTATAAATCGTGCAAAAAAATGTAAGTATTTTAAAATGTGATTATCTATATATAGGTGTGTAATCAAAAATTCAAAAATGTTGAATTAAAATGAATCGTTTTATTAAATATTAAATTGGGTATGCCTGGCGAATCGCCCTGTATAATATTACTTGTACTATGAAGTATTACTTATTAGTTATTAGGTACTCTTAAACTGAACCCCTTCAACAGGTCTCTCGGACTATCGTTATCGGTACCGTGCAACGGTGATTAGTGATAACACATTGTTAAGGGTTATTATTATTTTGTTATTGTGTTTGCACGTCGAGTCCTCTGTATCTAATATATTGTTTGAACGGTTCTATTATCATGGTTGATTATAAAAACACTTCCAAGTTCCGAGTAAGTCTTAACTGCAGCTTGTTAACATATTATTTCGTTGAATGTTAGGTATGAATCTTTATCATCCTATTAACGCAAGACGTAGAAAACTTTTTTCGGGCCTTAAACAACCATTACAGCGTAGGTAGCGAACTCGAAGCAACATATTGTGTTTCATTTTTGTTGAACGAAACTTGCGAAACTCTAACAATAAGACTCTTGGCTCACCGACGACTATATAAATTATAATATCATATTATAATGTACAGCACCGAGTACTTAGTTGAAAGTACAAATTCGAATTATATAAAATTGTTCTTCAAAATGTGTTTTTTTTTCTCGGTAATATTCTATATTATTATAGTAATTAATAGTATTCGAACCACATACCTATTTTTAGACGCGAATTAATTGATGTGGCTGTGGTCGTCAGTTTTGTTCGACTTGGTTTATTGTATAAGACTTGGACGTTTCGGAACTTACAATATAAATCATGCCGTGTTTGTTGCAGGGACACGCGGCACGGGGAAGGTTAACATTTCCACGAACCGAAATTAGGTCATGAAATACATTATGAAAATAGCAATTCATTTAATCTTGAGTAAAAAAAAAAAGAATTTTATTTATTTTTCACCAGCAGGATGCGGAAAATGATGTTTATTTAACTCCACGAATTAAAACGCTATGAATATTAATTAAAATGTGGATGTAAGTCCAACTAGTATTTAATTTGTACGTGTATATTATATAATATTAAAACCTTTTTTTTTACGCTTTACGTAGGTTACATTTTTGTATGCAATAGTTAAATACTTTTTGAGTAGGTGCACGATATTAAGGTCAAAATCTCAGAACCGAAAATCTATTAATATTAAAAACGGGATTTAATTAATAGTTAATATATTTATAATTTTTCATTTTTTAATCGTCTACGGGTCTTTCGGGTTTTCCATGTATATGGTAGAATATTGTTAGTTGTTTAGTAGTTTAGAAAATAAGAAAATAGATCGACTTGCATATTATGCATTTCAATGGAGTTCGTGTTTGTTGCATTCAGTCCTTAATAACAATATTAAGATATACGCCTTCACGACTGAAGGATAAGCACTCAATAGTACAGTAACAAAAAAATAATAAAAATAATAATAATACTACTCTAGTCGGTGTAAACTTGATTTATTTTAACATAATATAAATAACGAAAAAAAAAAAAACAAAAAACCGATACGATTCAAACACACGCTGCATCTTTCCGCGGCCGAGTGTCTTCGGGGTCAGTTTGGCTCGACGAACAGCGAACTGAGTGGTTCAGCAGGCCTCCTCCTCCAAGCCGACGACTCGCTCCTGCAGAGTACTTGTCCAATACTACAGCTGATACACGTGAAGAAAACATCATCTGCAAAACCTGATACGATTCGTGGGTAATATAATATTAATAACAAATAATAATTAATATAAATTAATTTGTATCGCTTACCTATATCAATAGAAACGACACGTTTAAGTAATGGAAAAAGGAAATATTAGGCCTTCATTCGAAATTTGACCAAGGAATAATATGTCGGTGTGTAAAAAAAAACAATTAAATATATCACGTTCGAAATGATAACAATTGTTACTTTTTTATGGAAATTTTTTACCCAGTCTGTCCTGAGAAGTAGATACTAAGTTTATGGAAAATAAATGCAAATCGTGATAAACCGTGATAAGAGCCCGTTTTGTGGCGTGGTGTAATAGGAATGAAATTTAACTGGCAAACTATTGCGACCACAAAGTTGCATGTGATAACGACCCTATAGTATAATTAAATTGGCCGAGCATAACACACGTCGTATGAATGGTGTGTCGAACAAAATTAAATTTAAAGTGGCGGGTTTTTGTCGGTCTGTGCAATACCTAATATGTTTTTCAATATGTTATAATAACTCGATGCCGTCGGGACATCATCTCCGAGGGGTGTGGTCCGTGGACCATAACAATAAAAGCACGACCACCGTCGGTCGACGATTTTGATGGACACGATTTAGGAGGCTGGTAAAATCGACAACGCCGAATGTTTGGTTGCATTCACCGAAAACCTTAACAAATCCGAAATGTGCACATTATACGGGTTAAATACGGCATATTGTTTAATATGGGTTTTCCAAGGCCACCGGGTTGAAGACAGATAAAATAAAAAAAACGTCTACATATTATAATAACGACATTATAATAAACGAAGATAATCGGTCGCGTAATACATATATTATATTATCTCGGGTAAATATATTATAATGTTATAAGATCGCTCACAAATAAAAATGAAAAATTAATACGAGTTTTACACGTACGAAAAAAATCAGATGGATGATTTAAGATTTATTCATGCCTGAAAATGTCCAAAAATAATATTTTGAAAAAAAGTTATTAGTAGATAACTGACTTATTGCGTTTCAAATTAATTTACCCCAAAAAAATATTGATATTGAAAAAGTTGACCTAAATTAACGTTTAAAACATTCATATTTTCCTAAAAATTAGATTTACAAATTGACTATTTTGAATTTTTACCCAAAAAAATGTATACAATTTAAAATGTTAATGTTTTATTTTCCGTATTAAAAAATAAAAATAAAAAATGCAGGTACTGTATACTCATAGCGCAAGCGTCTGTACAATATAGAAAATAAAGCGTGAACCAGTATAATAGTTCTCGTGGGGTCTAATAAAAGCCTTATTATTATACTTAATAATAATGTGTTAAGTATTTATACATTGCCTTGAAAAAGATTCAGGCGAATCAAATGAAACGGATCATGAATTCAATTCTATTAGAAGATTTTTTTTTTTTTTTATTAGTTAACCCGCGGCAACATAGGCCATTGGGTGTGGGGGGAGAACTGTAGGTTTTTGGTACTGTAGGTTTTTTGGTACACGTGTGTGTGATTTTTTGGCAGAATTTTCAAGTGGGGCACCCGTAGGTATCTGCCATGCCCCGGTCGGGGGATGGCGGTTTCTTTCTCCAGACAGTTGACTGCCCGGAGAAAAATTCCGCCCGAAGCCGAGGATCGAACCGGCGACCGCGACAGTGCGCGTAGCAACCGACGCCCTAGACCACTCGGCTACTCCGTCCCCCTAAATATTAGAAGATTGTTATTACGAACATATGATTTATGAATATTTTGCGTAATCTAGGTACAAACTACAAAGTTAATAACTTGTTTATTAGTATAAAACATGTCAATTCAAACAATCATTAAAAATATTATCTGTGGAATAATAGAGCTGAACTGGAGGAGCCAACATTCTTTCGGAGGAGGTTATAACATTACATTATGTGTTTTAAGAGGTGATTTTCAAATGCAATTGTTTTTCTGCAAAGATTATTTCAATCTACTGTATTGATAATGAGTAAAATGACTAACAGTATAAATTTAAACGAATAACCTTTGTTGTTGATGTTTTTAACGATCAATAAAAATAATAAAAACGATGGGCAAATGGGTACCGTTCTGCTGTAAATTAGGTGTCGTGTGGGTCACTGCGTAATGGATGAGTTAAATTTGAATTCAATGATTATAAATCATCGTATAAGAAAAACGATTATGAGCGAAGACGGTTTGTCTTGATATTTTAAACCTACATTAATTACTAAGTGTATTTTATGATATCGCTGTTGAAGTAATTTATATTTTACTTGCTACCCAATAAAACAACATTAATTATTGTCGAAACATTGCAAAATGTCATTATGTTATATTATTATATAATAATAATATAATTTAAAAAGTTTCAAGTACCGCGAATCGGTTTTAAATTTTAACGAAATAACATTGTTATTTTTTGTTTAAATATTTAATTTTGTCCAAATTTGAACTTAAAATGTCTAATACAAAAAAAAAATTATCATGTAAACATATTTTTTTAGATTTTTTGGTTACAACATTGATTGCATAATATATGAAACTTTGTTTTAAATTCTTAATCCTGAGGTATAAAAATTGAACATTTCATAATGTTTTAACTACAAAATAATTTTAAAAATGATTGCGATTGATTTCGTCAAAATATAAAATTTAAATGCTAAAAAAAAAAATCGTGCTTATGTATCACAAAAAAATACTGCGGATTTACGATATTTTTTTTTCCCAATTTCCATTAATAACAACTTATAAGAAATGTTGTATCGTCTTTTCGACCAAGTCAACAATTTTTTATCGACCATAAAAAAAACTAATTAAAATCTAAAATTTACTATGCCTGTAAATAGCTCAAAAAGAGTCAAACTATTTTGAAAAATGTACGAAGTAAATGTTAATTTTGGTGACATTTTAGAGTATCTACGAACATTTTCTTTTCGTCTTACACCAAAAAACAAACTCGATTTTTACTAGTTTTGAGTAAGAATTCCCTTTTTTTTTCGACAGTTTCGTAAACTATTATTAATTTTGATTTCTCGAATGCACCGACTAGATTCACTTTCGCACCAGAAAAATAACTGAAATTGAAAATCTAAGCATAATTAATTCAACTACTTGATATTGTGTACACAGACACAAGAAAAAAAAACTACACATCGTTGTAAAATCAATACATTCACCACTCATAATTATAAAAAAAAAAGTGTGTGTCCGATGTGAATTTTACGGGCTCGGAAATATCTTCTGGCACCCGGCTTAATGTTTCGTTTTGAATTTGCTCCACTCTTTGTTGCGAGTATAGATAGTGAAAAGTGTTGTATATTTATATTTTATGACAATATACTACAAAAATATTACAATAGATCGGAATCGAAAAAATGTCTCTCCTGAATATACATTTAGGTACACATAGTAACTCTTTGACATATTATTCAAACATATTCAATTCAATAAATTACAGGGAAAATCGATAATAAGCGATAAAACAAACAGTATATTATGTGATGATATTTGAAAGGCAATAAGGTCTCGACGTCAGGAAAAGGATATTATAATATACATCCACGAAGAATATTATTTACGAGAAAAAGGATAAAGTGATTGCGAGAAAGGCGAAACCTACAGGCAATTTATTATGAAATTGCAGGTATAGGAAATATACCAATAAGTCCCAGCTATAGAAGATTTTAATGGATTTATACGCATGAAAGATGAATATTGTGGGAGATGCGGAAACAGTGGTCAACGGCCAATGGGTCGATACACTGAAACCTAGGTAAATTATAGAATTGGAAAGTGGAAATAATCTCATAATTATATAGGTACCTAATTGTATTCATAAAATTATATATTAACGTTTTAAAACTGTAAAAACGAAAATAAACTATTCTTATATTAATTTCCATTCCTATTATTTTAGGAGCTTAATATTAAATTAATAAACTTATTTATCAAACTAACAAGTTATTGATTTTTATTTGTATTTTTTATTATTAATTTATTTTGTTATCTATTTTATAATAGATCATTTATTAATAGGGCACGGATGTTGTTGTATTTGTAACTTTTTTTCCATTTTTTCAATTTATTGCTAAGTTTATTAATAAGTTATTAATATTCAACCTTTCAGTTTATTTGGAAAAACGTCATCGAATGTTGTACATCTCAAATCTATTGACACCCCCTTGCAAATATTGTTAAAAGTTTGCATTTAATCGTCCTAGGTAATTTTCTACGTAGTAATTAAAAAAATATATTTTTTAGATTCAAAATTAGTTTGCTAAATGTGGCCAAGGCAATTTTTGAATAGAAAAATTACAAATACTATACCTATATTTGGTATTAAATTCGTACTACTATAGTATAAGCTATTGAAATAAAGTTGTTTGAAAATAATATAAGCTGTTTAAATATTTGTATATTTAATTTTTTTTCTTTTAGTCGATTTGACAAAAATACGATAGATAAAATACATAAATTATTTATCAACTTCACTATAATGATATTATTGTAAATTAGAAACATATGGCGTAAATCGTATTCGATTTTCCCGTTTCGTATAAACCTTTCGTCATAGATTATCACGAGCAAAATATTATTTTTCGACGCTATTTATAATGCGCTCGGAGTATTGATTTTCTGAATATATATATATACCGTGTCCGTAAACACGAAATTTAAGATAACTTTATTATATTATTTCATATCCCGAGTGATTTTATTACGTGGGTTCGTTTAAATTCGTTATCGTAAAATAAGTAAACAAGGCGAAAGAATAAACAGGCTATAATACAAAACATAATTTTTATCAAAATGTAATTTCGTATCGGTATAAATATTATTTTATTTTAAGATAAATCGCTCGTGGTCTTAACACGCTCGTACGCTGAAAGCTAAAAATGTATTTATTATAAGTTACTTAAGGTTATTAGTTTATATTCTGTAGGTACTTATAAATTATTATGAACGCGTTCACGCCTCCACGGCGGCGGCCCAACGTCACAAAATTAATGTGTGTTGGACGGTTTTCAAACAAATCCATGTCACGCATCATAATATAATATAATATAGTCGACATGGTGAATATCAATTTCATACATCATATTTAGGCATTTTTTGATAAATATTACGTTTCCGCGGTTTGTTTGAACATAATAGTATATCTAAGGTATCGATTTAATTATATTTATACTCTGTTATATGGTCTAACATTCTGACTCCTAATACGATTGGCATTTTCGTGATTTGAACGGTAACTCCTTATGGATTTATATATTTAATGACAACACTCGACATTTGCTCTTGACAGCGAGCGTTTAAAATATAAATATTTAATTTGTGTATTTCACATGTGTTTTATGGGTTTTTTTTTTAATATGAGTGATTTGAAACACTAAACGTGCTCATGAAAAATTAAATTTATTTCGTGTACTATTTGAGTAAATTAAGTTAAAAGGTGTTTGAAGTTTATTAATTTATTACTCGTGTATTGTGATACTATAATACTGTCTTGTAACTAGTGTTGGTCAACGATATCGTTTAATATTGTGTATCGATATCGTTCCGATTTTCCCGATATTGTATCGCGATATCGTAATTTGTTCTAATATAACACCACTAATATCATTATTAATTTTAAATCCAAATTTTTTCCAAATATCACTCCTAGCTCCGGGTAGAGGCAACAATTTTAATTCACTCATCAATGTAATTTTACACGATTGTGTCATATCGACGACTAAAATTACACTGTAAAAAAAAAGTATAAATGAACAATAAAATACTACCTACTCCTAGTAAATAGTACTTAATGTTTATCGATACAGATCGTGAACACTGAAAAAATTATTGGTGTTTTTTCAGCTTTTATCTACAGTAGTTCTGTGAACCCTTTTCCAGTTTCCATCTTCCGTCTTCACACCGGTTCAATAAATTATATTAGGTACATACAACAATAGTTATCAAAATAAGTTATTCGATTATTTCAATTAAATATTTTGAACCAACGTGTGTGGTCAACTCTGTCGAACTTACACAACATGTATATACTATGATATTATATACTAATAATAAAGGTAATAGTCAGTAACATAGGGGAGGGAAATAATAAATTCATCAAAATTGTAACCATTACATAGGTAATTGTTGGTTTTTACACAAGTCTTAAAACTCATTTTATGGCGTGTGGAAACAAATCGTAGGTATCCAATATCACCTGCTAGAATTATTTATCTAAAAAAAGGTGGGGGGGTTCTCATTTAAAAAACAGATGTTTGTATCGCCACGGGATACTGCACTAGTACAAAAAATAAGTATATTTAAAACTTCTGCACAGAACAAGATTCCGTCTTATCAAGGGTCCGGGTTTTACTGTACCTACATTAATTTCAAGCACTTAAATATTATATTTTTAACGATTACACGGCACGCTGTATAGGCAATTCAGCAGCACTACTGTCGTGAGTTCATATCTTTTCCAGTATCTCACAATATTTACAATACAATTGTTTTTAGTTCTGGTGGTTCTGATGAGCTTGAAACTTGAAAAAATTTAGAGGTAAGTATGGGCGGGATCACGACGTTGAGCCAACAACCAGTAGACCGACAGGATGACAGTGTATAGATTATAATTTATTCTATCTAAATTATATATATTAATATTAAAAAATAGAAAATGTATTACTAAATTACAATTTATTATTCTTAACTCATATTAGTAATATTATAATCGTCTAAAAAAAAAAATTTATTTAATAATTAAAAATGAGTAATCCACTAGCTAATCCACACGATTGAATTTTTCTCCAAACATTTCGTTTACATTTCAACTTAAAAAATAATTTTGGCCTGTGATTGTAAATTTAGTTTTAGTTGACAAATTTGGAGATTATTAGTAGACGATTTTAGTAGTATCGCGTACAATAAATCATAAAAATGTGTGATAATATTTTCTTAGATTCGCAGCAAAACCCGTGCCGTTTGTATCTTGGATATCATCGTGGTTTCAACTTGGTAACTCTGACGTGATCGGCGATGGGCCAACTGTGTGGTGGAGCTATTTATTCCGTTCACTTCGGAACTACAATTGGAAACAATCGTGTCATTCGTCGTGATGTTGGCTGCATATAGCTATGGGGGGAAAAGGCGAAACCGTATGGAAACTGTGGTTCCGTTAAACTCTCGAAAAGTATTGAACGCCCGTGGACTTCATTTTTGGATAACAAAGTCGGCACTGCGAAGAGTTTTCCGAAACGGTGACTCCGTTAAACTTTTAACAAGTAATGTTGAACGCCTGTGCACCAGACTTCATTTTTGGATAACAAAGTTGCTACGCTGAAAAGTGTAAAACAGTGTAAATAAATTGTCAAAATAAAAGTCGATGCAACCAACTTTACCAGTATTAAAGCGTTTTATTACATCGTGGGTCATCAATAAAGAGACAGTCGATAAACTGTCGATTGGAAAAAATTATATTTACAAATTGCTTAGTGAAAATACTATAATAGTATATACTTAAGTATAATAACAGAAGTACTTAAGTATAATAACAAGCAATTGACAAAAGGTGCGCATAGTAATATGTTTATTCTGTTGGGCCAAGTATATTTATTATTAATACGCTGTATCTAATGGCTATAAAAGGCCAGAAGGGCTTTATGTAGTGGATGGTCCAGCAGATTTTAAAAACGCAATAACTCAGCAAAAAACCACCAAAATTCTAAGGAAAAAAATTTATTGTAACCATAAACATCTCGGATTTAACGATAAAAAATAATGTCAATGTCCACCTCCGCTATCCCTGTATCTGTAATATAATGCGATCGTTGAAATTATGGTGATCACAACTATTGCATTATTTAAGAAGAATATTGGTGGGTGAGCAGCGAACACGATGCTTATGCAGGCGAATCGCTCTGTAGTAGTGATGGGCAACACTATCGATAATTCGATACGATGTCGATATCGTGAAAAAATTATTTCGATATCGATATTATATCCTATATCGGGAATTAAACTGAGTCTGTACATATTATTATAATATCATACGATATATTTTTTTATACTCGAGGAATCGCATTCGACGCAAACAACAAACTTGTACGAAACATTCATGTATTGGCTATTATATCGACCAATTATTATAAAAGAAACAATAAAATTATTATCGTCCTGCAGATAATGTCTTCAATACACACAGTAGAAATAATATATGACTTTCATAAATATTTTCACAATAGCGAACCCGCTATGTCATATTAATTTATACAATAATATCCGTAGTACCTGTCCGTTTTCTTAAACACACGCTGTTTGCAGGCTTAGTGCCGAGCAATTTTGGAAACCTCAAGCAGCGGTGTGTCTGTGAGCCCGCAGGGTATATCGATTTCAACCCTAATTCCGACAAATTGCATTACAACATTAACAGATTTGAGTGTATCAATAATTCCTCAAATCCCGGTGCAAGTGTCAAATCATTGTAACATAGGTTGTATTATAATAATATGGTTGTATATCGCAGTCATAAAGTGTCAGCTTTTCGCAGCGGTCGAGCACGTGCAGGCGGGTTTGTGAGTATGGATTCACATTTTGCCAAAAACGTGTTCGCTATACTGCTATCAGCTATCGTTTCCCCGAAGACCGATGAAAATTATACTAACAAAATCTGAACGAAATAAATATATTTTGGTAAAGTCCGACGAACGTCGTCGTCAGGGTAGGGGCGATCGACTAAATAGGGCATCGGACGGATAAGCCTTGACTATGACTACAATATAATATGTTTTCGTACACTTGGGCACTCGTCGATATTGAAATCAATAACATTGACTGAGGCACTCTTGAATTATTTTATATAGCCAAAGTAATAATTCCATAAAAAAAGGGAACTTTCTTCTTTCAATTAACTTGATTGAAATCCACCGTGTACGCGTTAGCGTTAAGTTGAACCCTGCAAACGACCTTATTCCGTTTTATTAAAGAAAAAAAATAGTGTTCGTGGCAAGACAAAATTAAATGCGAAAATAATAAATAAGCAATAACTGCTATAATAAGTAGGTGTATGTTATATTTTTTTGTTAATTATTATCAGGGCTCATGAGTTCATGCCCTAAAAAATGCCTAAATAAGCATGCATTTATGCACTCAAAATTGGCAAAATATGCACTAAATATCTAAAACTATGCACTCAAAAAATCATAAGCAATTTTTGAAAATTTCTATTTTTAATTTTATGCATATTATTTTTAGACTGAAACACTGATAAACCGAATAAAGTAATTACTTTACTATATAGCTATTTAGTTTTAATCATTTTATGTTGCGACCGAATTCCCAAACATTTTATATAATTAATATTATAATGAAAAATTATAAACGATCGTGTTTTTTTTTTCGTCAAATGTCGATTTTCTGATAGTATTTCCATAAAAAAAATGCATATTGATATAATAATATGAATAGGAATATCAAAATCATATATAATAATATGCCCGATAAAATGGAAATATTATGCATAAATATGCCAAATAGTCAAAAAACCTCTAAATATGCAAATAAAACTTGCAAAATAAGACCACACATGTTTAATCGTAGTACCTCGAAATGGATTTCTATGTCATCTAGCATTAAATACAACTTAGCAAGGTCGATATGCAAATGCACGAACTTACGAGCCCCGATTATTATATTATAATTCAGACAGTCGTCTGCAATCTGATGTTTTACTTTCTATATGTTCACTCACGTGTGGCGTTCTATCGATTAACGTCGTAATAATATAATATAATATATTATGCTAATCACGCGTTTTCCCGGGATGAATTGCAAAGAGTCGTGTGGTGTGGCTTTTGGATTCGCGTAGCTCAAAGGATCCACCCGGGCCAAAACGACTCTCGTCGGTTAGGTTACACCGTAGTGACAATTATTTACGGTTGTGGCCTTTTTAATTATGGAATTCGTTTGACGCCGTTAACATAAACAACCTTTGAAACGTACTAAAATCGATATTAAACGAGTGCAAAGTAATAATTATCTATATAGGAACTTACGTGGCAAAATAGTGTCATTAAAATAATTACAATCGGAAAAGTTACCAAACAATTAGCGAGATACTAATTCAAAATTAAATATTAAAATATAATAACGAAAATAAAAAGTATAATATATTATCTTTTTTTAAATATTATTGCGTTTTATGCGACGAATCCAAACAACGTGCAGTATTCAAACTTAAAAGTAATTTTCAAAATAAGTAGTTAATTTACGCGTTCCGATAAAACGCGCTATTTGATTTTCCGAGATATAATTTAGTGGAATTAAATTAAATTAAATAATATTAATTATAATATGTACACACCAAATAGGAATATGAATAATAATTAGTCATCTTCATTTCGTCGAACTAAATTACGTTAATATTATCTTTGTACAACGTTCTCAGAAACTGTAATATAGTTACGAAACTGTATACAATAACGAACGGGCGAACGAAAGGAATTCGTAGGACCAGAAACAATGTTCGTTTACAACAATTCTTAAATAATGAGTTATTAATTCAATGTCAACGATGGTATATGGATTTTTCGTGGAAAAAAAATAACCATCATTTCTAACAAATAATACTGACGAAATGCCAACAATACGAACGGGATTGACTCAACCTCGGCATGGCAGAAAGCCTTGAAACTTCATTTAGACCAAACCTTAAACACAGCAAGAAAAGTCTCAACTTTTCAAAAAATTAAACAATCTAATTAACAAAATATGATGTCAATGCAATCTACTAATTCTAATAATATCTAAGTAATTATAACTAATGGAATTTGCTAACAAGTTGTTCGAAAGACCGATAAAAAAAAATAACAATAAAAATAAGGGTAACTACATACAAAATAATATAACATACAATAGTATAATAGGTATTATACTTGAGTGGAGGATCAGGGACCGATCCGAAGAAGTATATATATATAGAACCGTTTTCCAGGCATCCCGACTTTTGAACTTTGAAAAGAAACCAAAAGCCTTTTTTGTGTCATTACTGCAGTTATTTGTAACGAACATTTTGACGTATTTTGTGCTTTTGAACATTCCAAGAAAAGCAGGTCTTTTTAGAAGGGCTACTGAAATGGTATTTGTACCTCCTTTTGACATTCATAATAATTACCGTAATTCATGAGATCGTATATATTAATATATATTCTGGATGCATATTGGGACTATGAAAATACTATTGTATCTCTTTAACAAATTTAAACAGCAGTTATAAAACCTAATTTAATTACAGTATATTATTGTCTTGTCAGTTATTAGGATACTCTATTTGAAGTCTGCCATATGAAATTATAATACCTACATAATAATAATTATTAAAATGTAATTTTACAGAATTTACTACCTTTTAAAATACACTATAATATTTACTAAAATTGTCCACGAGCTAATAACCACTAAAACAATAAGTTCGGTATATAAAAAATAGTTATGTCTATAATTATATCTAACTATACTAATATTACCTTATTTCATGTTATTTGACCATTATTGAAAATACTATTATTAAAATTTAAAAGTTTATTAATAGATTTTTATGCGGATTGGTGCTTAGAAGTTCTAATACTCTAAGTTAGAACATAATTTATTATTATAAGGTCATTTTAAATTATTTTAATATTACTCGAAGACGACCCCAAGCCGAAACTAGAAGTCTTCCAATAAAATATTAATATAAATATAACATTTTGCTGGCCATTGTAAGTTCTTATTTTTTAATTATTTATCACATTTTTTTAGGTATTCTATAATAATATGGAAAAAAGTATTGACTTTCTATAAATAAATAACAGTAAGGACTTTTAAAATAGGCAGGTAGAACTAAAAAATCGATGAATATATTTATTATTGATATTATAAAAAGTACTTAACACCATAAATTCAATAGGAATTCAATATTTTACCATAATTATAAATTCATATTTTTTTACGTCAAACGATGTATTATACTATTATACTATTATATAGGTAGAATGTATAGTGCAAGGTACATAAATTAAAAAATACCGACAACGTTTTATTAAGGAAGTAATGAAATATTTACGGACAAACACAAGGAGCAATTGAAAAATTGTGTATTTGCTACACATTTATAAAACCAAAAACATAAGATATTTTATTAAAATATCAAAACTTGATTATTATAGGAATAAGTCATAGTATTAGTATCGTATAGTATAAGTATTTATTTAGAATATTAGTAATACAAAAAAAAATCCCTGCATATATTAGCTAAAATATTAATATCATTATAAAATGTAATTTATATTGCGCGTTTCTTATAAGTTATCGAAAAAAAACATATATTTTGAAAAAAGTTTATACTCAATAAGACTTAAAAAACTTTCGCAATGCAAAAACGAGCATTAAAATAACATCATTACCGATATCATTGTGTTATTGTCGTTTTCACATTGCTGCATTATGTGTCGGTTCGTCGACTATATCGTCGATTTTCTCGGGTCATGGAAATATGTAGGGTTTTAAATTTGAAATATTTCAAAATTGAAAATTTCATTCCTCAAAAAATATTTCAATGAAATATTGAAAAATATATTTTTTTTATATATGCAGTAGGAACTTAGATGATATTACTTTATTTAGTATTTATTAGTTATTACTCATATCTTATTTTGTAAAAGAAACCTACTAAAGACCTAATAAGTACCCGGTAGTAAATTAAGTATTGTTGTATTATTTCATATCTATATATTTGTTTGGAGATGAATAATATTATTTTTAACATTTTAAGAAAAAAGAGTAAGTCATTAGTGGGTAATTTATAGTTCTGTATAATTTTTACTCAACATATTTTGTCATATATCCAACCATAATATGTTGTATATATTTAAAAAACCAAAAAAATGCAATTTCGTTAAATATATACAATATTTTGTAAATTAATGAGTTTTCTTAAAAATAAAAGGACTTACGAGAATTTACGCAATATGTTTTTTTATAGACAATGTTAAAATTTATCATTTAGTTCTTTACATGTTTTCACTAAATACTATACCTTCTGAATTAAATAAAAAAAACAAAAAACTACCCCCTTTTTCCATATTTCAACCCCGATGCGGCACCAGAAGGGGTTGAGTGAGATCTTCCAAATTTTACCCAAATGAGTAATGACTTACTCATATAACTTAACAAATTAAGGGGGGGGGGTACTGCGTTAAATTTTCAAACAAAAATATTTGACCCATATAACTTATTACTAAGGACCACCCTAGTGTATAGGTACAGGGTTTGATCGGACTTAATACAATTTTGAGCGCAATAATCACGTGCACGCGGTTTATATCGTT
>CM040631.1:29552300-29611822 GCA_022818045.1 Neotoxoptera formosana | reverse complement strand
ATCTGTATCAATATGCAACTTGTTTAATAATTAAAAATAAATATTTTGTATTGAAATAACTGTTCATTGTACACATATATACTTATTGTACAACAAAATGAAAGTTAGAAAAAAAAACTTTTACTAGTATATTGTAATAGGTACTTTTAAATTAAATCATATACCGAATAAGTTATAAAAGAAACATATTTGACATAAACATTAAACGAAAATAAGAAATTAATTTTTTATAGTACCATAATAATGTTAAAATATAAAAAAATTTTAATTTAATACATTTAAATTATCATCATTACCAAATGGACTAGCCGTCGTTTGAGTATTCATTCCAAAGCTGGAAGACGTAGGTGCACTGAAACCAAAACCTGTCATTCTGAAAAAAACCCTAAAGGAAATAAATATACAACAGTAATTATTAATAATAATTATTAAAATGTAAAGTTTAAATCTATCTAATAAATTTACCAAACTATCTTTCAACAATTTTAACGTTCAAACATTTATTTTCTTTAGATGACCATCAAATTATCAAAATTGAAAATAACGCATTTCCTATTTAGTATTTATGCATTATTGCATTATCGTTATTATCATTGTGGTAACTTGTAATGTTGTATACTTGCATAAAAATGAAGTTAGGTACTCTCCTCCCTGATATCAATACACCTTGGTACTCTCATAACCTCAAATTCAATATATTTATTATCAGGAAATCAATTGTTATCATTAATCCATATTCCATACTCATATCCATATCCAATAAAGATATCTTTTAAGACCTTGTCGCATATCCTTATATTAGACATTTATATTTTATACCACAGACCACAGAACACTATAGATAATAAAGAAGTTATACGTTTATGTATGTATAATTTATCTAAGTAAATGTCGTGTCCCATGATAAAGCAATAAGCAGTATTGCAGTAAGCATAGCATAGACTTCTATGCTTCTGTACTATAGAAGTCTGTAGATTTAAGTTATATATTAAATCGTGGTCTATAGCCTATGCTTTATACCACAGAAAATCTTATATTGGTTAATCTGTGTTTATACTAAGTACAAGGTCTATGCATTTATCACATTATATATTCAGCAGCTGCTGAAAATATTTATTTTTTTGAGCTATGAGATAAGGGATGTTGTCATTGCATGATTCAAGATATTTCAACTATATTATCTTAAACTGTGGGTCATAAAATACTACTATATTATTATAGTGTTAGTATAATATGGTTAATATCCTATTTAACATAATATTCTGAATTGATTTTTCAATTTTTTTAAATATTTATAATTTTTACTTACAGCGAGCTAAGGCTAAATTCATTATTTTATAAAATACTTTTTCATATCCTATTGTTCTATAACAATCTAATTCAATTTCAAGAAGGTAACCAAGAATGAAATAATAATATTAACATAAAAAAATTAGGATAACTTCTCTCCTTTCAAAAAGGACATTGTTTTGATGACTGCTAAACATTTAGTCATAGTATATAAACTAATATAATTTTGAAGAACTTTACGCCTTATGTTGATTTTGGGTCATAATCAGAAATCTCTACCACCCATTTGTCTCAATCAGACATCAAGCCAACATACAAAGGCGGTATTTGAATGAGTTAGTATGTTATTTCTATCATGAGTAAAAAACACTAAAATACTATATTATTTATATAATATCTTCTTATTTGGTTACCTGCTGATGCAACTAAATGAGTATATATTTTGTTACGTTGTTATCACAAATCACCCTACAAAATAAATACTTATGAATATTGAAAAACATTTTTTTTTTAATAATATATTGTTTATCACTTGCAAAAATTGGAGAACATAAAACTAAGACAATTAATAACATTTTGTAAATTATATAATTTTATTTCATGAAAAAAGGGATAACAATTAAAAAAATTAACTTCATTATCCTAATGTATTGATAGTTATTTTGGAATGTAAAAAAAAAATAAATGCTGTATAAAAAATATAAATTTGGAATTTGGCACAAATAATTCAGTAATGTTATCGCTTTAGTGTCAATAAAAATATTTATTGTTCAGGAATATAAAACTGTTCTGCAAATTCTTCTACTTCTTTAGTAATGTCTTTGACACGACTAACAAACAGTGGATCAGATGTAAGAGTGGTTTTGAAGTTCACCAATTTTGGACCTGATACTTTTTGAGCATCCAATGCCAAAGTCAAACCTAATACATAACAATTAAGTTATACACAATGTAAAAAAGTAATGTTTTATTTATAGTTAGTACCTTTGTGGATTAATTCAGCAACTTTAATAATATCATTTTCCATCATTCCTCGTGTAGTAAGAGCTGGTGTACCCAAACGAATACCATAAGGATTCATTGCGCTTTTGTCACCAGGAACTAATATTTAAAGATAAATTTATTATTTATAATATTTTTACTTAAAAATATAAATTGAATATATATTTCTAGATTAATTACCAGTATTTTTATTGCATACAATCTCCACGGTTTGTAGTGTAAACTCTGCTTTAGAGCCTGTCAAATTAATTGGTCGAAGATCAACTAACAACATATGCACATCTGTACCATCGGTGGATATTTTGTATCCAAGCTGCTTAAGGGATTCAGCTAATTGTTTACAATTGCTCAAGACTCTTTTTTGGTAGTTTTTGAATTCCTGGGTAGTTGCCAAGTGCATAGCAGCTGCTATTCCTGCAATAGCATTATTGTGAGGACCTCCTTGAAATCCTGGGAAAACAGCAGCATTTACACGGTCTTCCAAGTCATACATAACATTTTCACCAGTTTTTGATACTGATTTAACTCCTGCATTAAAAATATTAATTGATTAGTTTTTGATAAGTCAAAAAAGTCCATTATAAAATTTACCTTTACGATAGAATATGACACCAGCTCGAGGACCTCTTAATGTCTTATGAGTAGTGGAAGTGACCACATCAGCATATTCAAAAGGTGAAGGAATAACTCCAGCAGCAACTAAACCACTAATGTGTGACATGTCAGCCATTAAGTATGAATCACTAGCCAAAGCTATTGATTTAAAACGTTTATAGTCCAATAACCGTGGGTAGGAAGTTACGCCTATAAAAATTGTATAATGTAATTACTAATTAATGTTCTTATTTACATTTTTAGATATATATTTATACAAACCAGCAATAATAATATCAGGCTTAAAGTTCTTGGCAGATTTTTCCAACTCATCATAATCAATTAAACCAGTTTCCATATTTACGTGATATGGTAAAGTCTCAAAAAATATTGATGCTGCAGACAATCTTTTTTTTTGAGCCATAAGACCATGACTGATATGACCACCATCTGGTAAATCCAAGCCTATCGAAATATATTTAAATATTAATTTATTCTCATTGCATTAATACGATACATAATTATGCATAGTTATTAGTTTGGATTATATAAAACCATTTTATGCCGTGGTCAGTTCAAAGACTACTTGGATTTACTCTCAGCCATGAACATGTTAATAATTATTTTATATCAAAAGTTGATTAGAAAAACTGCATGTTTCTGAATCTTCATAAGCCATAACTGCATGTAACAATGTAATTATGATTTTTGTAACATGTTAATTTTGAAGTTTGTGGTTAAGTATTAAAAAAAAGTAAGTAATAATAAAGTATCTACCCATTATTCGTCCTTTGGATCCTCCAATAAGAGCAGTGTAAGCTTCAACATTTGCAGGTGAACCGGAATATGGCTGAACATTGACACCCCAAAGATTTGGATCCAAAGAAAATGTTTCAAGACACCTTTTTTGGCATAAAACTTCAATCTGATCAATTACTTGATTACCACCATAGTACCTATCAAATAATTATAAATTAAATAATAATTTCAAATTAAATGTACTTATATCAAATACCTTGCACCCGGAAGACCTTCTGAATATTTGTTAGTTAAACAAGATCCTAGACATTGTAAAACAGATACCGAGGTGAAATTTTCTGATGCTATAAGTTCAAGTCCTTTCTTCTGTCGCTGAGACTCTTGACTAACTAAAGCATACAATTCAGGATCAGCTGTCTCCAACGGGAGACTTAAATTTGGATCAGATATATTTGAATTATATTTTGCTTCCATTGTTGACATAGTAACAAATCTGAAAAATAATGAAAATAAGTAAGTAAGTAATAAGTAAAAATAAGAAAAAATAATTTACCATCATAAAGCATGCTCACAAAAATTAAATAAAATAAACCAAGTACCAAATTAAAATAGTTAAAAATATTGTGAAACAAGAATGCAAGTTATTTAATTTAATCGATTTACAAATTAAAACGTAAATTGTCAGATAATATATTGTAGATACTAGACATATAAACAACAATAAAATGTAAATTCCAAACAGAAATTCCTTACAAAAAGGTAATTTCTTTTAAAAAACACAAGCAAAATTCTTCTTACTTGTTTTTGAAATGAAGCCGTTGAGGATTAACCAAGGTACGTAATATTGGTCGTAAGTACATTTTTATTTTTTTTTTAGGTACCTAAGCAGGCAATTACAATTATATTTTAAAGACTTGTGGTTACTTTCAACGGAAATAAAATGTAACCAGCTAGAGAGTTCTCGTTCGATATTTGTTCAAAGATCAAATGTAATCTATCACAATACCGAAATATTATAAACGGCTGCAATGGGTATTACATTAAATTACATTCAAAGAACGTTATTAACATAATACACAATAATTGGTTAGCTTACCTCGGTGTATCACACGTGGGGACGTCGAAACGTACAGAGTACAGACTGAGAAAGTGAGAAATAACGATTATAACAGAAAATCGATCGTAAGCGACCGATAGGTAGATACGTGTGTCGGGACTGATTCGTCGTCAGTACGAGATATTCGTAGAAAACAATAATTGGCAATAATAATCCTCCGGCCTCCTACTGCTGTATTATTATATCAGTGGATATAATTGTATTGTATTATAACTATTATTAAAATAATTAATTAATTAACAAACAATCTTTTTACGATTGTTCTCAATTACCTAGAGCAGAATACGTCAATACAGTACGTTCACGACGATCAGTCACCAATCGGCACTCACCACTTCACCAGTGACCACTGACCACCAACCGGAATACCGGATAGATTATGAAACAACAAGTTGAAACAATATTACCACAGATTATTCCGTGCAATTTCTATATACCTTTATGTTACAAATTAAAATAGCAGCTGATAACGAACGATGTTTCAAAAACGTGGTATGTACACAGAATTATAATATTCACTTCTGCGATTGCACCTACTCGCGCTGTGTTGTTTGTAAGTTGTAACCTAACCTTATTCCTTAAAACTGATAATGGGCAGTGACCACTACGGAAACGGAGTATGGACCATGAACTAAGATATATAATAATATACGATGCATAAAATATAATTATATAAATGGATTTTATTCGTATTACGTATAAAGATATTTTTATTATGTCCATGATTTAATTTAATCTGTGATATTATCACTAGATAGCCTTTAAACTATAAAATATAAATGCTCTCGAATTACCACCATAAGCCAACGAAGTAACAGCACGATTAAATAAATGAAATAAATGATTAATTCAATTACATTTCTTTGTTCGTGGTCATTACCATTGAGTAAAGATAAAGAATACAATATAGGTATGCTCAAATATTAATACTATAATATTATGGCACCCAATTTTTGCGCCTTTACATGCAGCCTATCGGTGACTCACATCACTAGATCGTGCTCAAATTGCGTCTAACATAATCAAATACTGGTTTTGCGTACAAATTCACGTTTTTCCAACAAAAATACAAATCGTTGAAAAATCAATGCATTCATTACTTCGCTTAGAATCTAAAATGTCAATACTCAGTTGTCTATAGTTGGTCGATAAATAGTATCATATTATCTTAAATCTACCTAATTAAAACTTTACTCTAAGGGACTTGTACATACAATACAAGTGTACACAGAGGCGTTATTTCAATTTTTAACAGAAGGTGGCCAAATTTTTAGCCCGCAAATTTAACTGAACCAAAAAAAAAACTAAACGCATCGTCCTTATGCTAATTTGCACTTATATTTTTATCTCGTTACAATTCCCATCTTACATTACTTTATACGCGTATAATTCGGCAAAAGTAACCTTATTTAATTGCAAAAAAAAAAGGAGCTAAATAATTATGCACCTACCTCAGTGGAGTCATTTAATATTTTTCAGAGGTTTCCAACAGTTTAAATTACAATATAAAATACGATTGCTAAACCTCATTGAAAAATGAACACTTTTTAAATAAGTACATTCTATAATAGAGGTTTTTTCGAAATCGTGGATAAATTTAAGAGTGATAATTTTCAAATGACGCCACTGAGTGTACAACGTAAATCGTACGAATGTACGATTATTATCTTTTATACGACTGCCAGTAGACACAACAAATTGTTGCAATTTGCAATACTTCAAAGCAGGGACATCTACAAGGGATGACTACCAAGTCAGACCCTCACCCATCCCATGGATGATTATTTTTTTTAAGAGTTTTTATGAAACAATGTTTTTTTAGAAAAATCTTAAATCTTTAATATTGTTTATATTCATAAAAAATGTTCTTACTTCATTAAAATACCTATTTCCCGTGCCCATACATATTACAAATTATAATATATAGCGCCAGCAGTAATCTACGAATTTGATATAAGCAGTGGCGTAAACTGGGGGTCGCACTTGCGACCCCTGAAAAAATCATTGAGTTGCAAGAGTATCTTTTTGCGACCCCAAAAATCACGATTACAGTGTTCAAAAAAATGGAAATATCAATAATTATTTAATTAACTAACTAATTTATATTTTTGTTATGAACCATTTTCTATTAATATACCAATATGTATTTATTGTGATCGGCCGACTCGAGTCTCAATGGCAGCTGAATGCTAATAGTAAAAACGTATTTCATTGTTGTATGTTCATAGCTTAAAATTATTATTTGTTTTTTACATATTCATTAATTTTTGGACACTTGTATTTATTTCTAATCCGTGAACGATTCAGAAATAAAAGTGTTTCGACAGCTTGCTAAAATGGACTAATTTCTTGTAAAAATATCGAAGTCGAATGTAAGATTGTGTACTTACTACTTATAACGTTAAATTTAAAATAAAATAAAACTTTTTAGGGGGGTGTGGAGGACTAAGCCCCCCACAAGTCTGTCTAACCTGGAAACTGATTGCAATTCTAACAATTTAGCCCAATTTACGCCACTGGATATAAGTATTTTATTTTTCGCACAACAGTTCCACTTCCCAGGACAACTACACAAAAATACAAAATATAAACGATAAATCTAAATATCTAGTTGCCAATTCTACCACCACTTGAACCAGTGGCGTAATTGGGGGGTCGCAAGGGGTCGCACTTGCGACCCCAAATATAATGTATGGGTTGCAAAAGTATTATTTTGCAACCCCTGGAAATTCCATATTTATGATTTATCGCTCGATAGTAAAAAAATAAAATAAGTAATTATTAATTAGTTAAATAATTATGAAATAAAAAATGTTGGAGAATGAGAAAATTGAGACGATAATAACGTCGATAAGAATACGACAAGTTTTAATCTAGAAATAAATTATACAATATTAGAATTAGATATAATATTATATCTTTAATCGTGATTGTTATCCATTATAATATAAATTAAATAAAAACGAAGACTATTACAACCGTGGTATAGATATCAGTGCTCGATAACAACATTATATATTTTTATATTAAATTAATATTAATTAAGACATACTATTTAAATTCTTTTCTTTTCTTCCAAATTACTAACTTAACCCACTGTATAACACCACTGGCGGTGGGGGGCGGGTGACTGAACGGGTAACTAACAAGCTATTTTTAACCATTTTTCGGAAAATGTATTGTTATTGAATAATCGACATGATAATAAGTAAATAATTAATAACATAATACACTATTATAGTAAATCGTACATGGTCTCGCACTGTCATGTCACTATATTTTTATTTTATTTAATATTCAGTATTTCATCAAACAACGGAAAGTGACGTACAACGAAGACAAGAGTTTATTACAATTTTTACATAGTTTACCTATTTACATTGAGTTATTTTATTTTATAAGTGGATTTTAATATCATTTTCAAAATGTCTGAGGCAAATAAACGTAAACGTTAATTAAATTTATAGCTTTTAATAACTTGTATTTATATATAAAAAGAATTATATAAATTTAAAATGTATTTTATGTTAATCAAATATAATAATATGGTTATATTAAAACATTTTTTTGTAATGTTGAGTGTGTGGGGGCAAAGCCCCCACCGGTTTGTTTACCCCGAGTAACTTTTGCAACCCTCGATATTTTCCCAAATTACGCCACTGACTTGAACTAAGGGCAAATCAATACATCGATCACTTTCTAGGATAAAAACTTGTCCACACAAACCAAACAAAACAGCATCACAATGTGGTTTTAGAGTAAAAACACTTATTATAAAATGTATAAAAAACATAATGTAGAATACAACCACATAATATATAAACTGTAAAAATATAGGCGTCACCAAGTCACAATAATGTGTTGGAGGCGTACCTGTATGATACAATTGCGTAATCCTGCAATCTTTTAAATATTTCAAAATTCAAATGAAAACTATTAATTAGGTTATGATTTGCTTATCAAAACAAAAAGTGAAATATCATTTGAAGTCATAACTTCTAAATATCGTTATTTATGGTTTTAATGAAATAGTACAGTGCCCCCGGAAAGTAATTAAATGCAACCGAACAAACGTTTCTTGTCACACCACTGAATTAAATTTAGTATTTGGTTTAGTTATAATTAATTATAAGCCAAACATTTGTTATCAACACTTTAAACAATTTTAGTATAATAATTAATAATAATATTATCATTGATTATAGAATAAACAATATAATTCTATAATATATTATTATATATTATATTATTCTTTAATCAATGATATATTACAATTAACAACAATATTTTTTAAAATAATATAAATAATTTTTACTCACGGAACACGGAAGTAGATTCCAATTACAATAAAATAAATCGACAGTATATTTTTTTATTTTTTATTTTTTATTTAAATTAATATCGAAAGATTACTGGGCCTCACTGAGGAAAACTCGTGTGGAGGCCCATGGGTATTATCTTAGATTACAAATAATTCTTATTGTTTTAAGGTACATGTTACATTTTCAAAAGACAAATAAAGAGTTTTTGATACATATTCATATCGTAGCCAGTGGTTCATTTTTTTTTTTGAATATGGGTAGCGGTAAATTAACCATTGGGCATCAAGTTAAGTATCTGTGTTCCCAAAAAATAGTAAACTTTTCGGCAACTAGTTTTTAAGGGCCAATCGAAGGAAAATTTACTAGCTGCATATCTGGTGTTGACCCCATGGTTTATAGAATCCAACTGATTATGTCTTTTCAGATATTGTTTTTAGGTATAAGAGTTCTATATTGAGGATATTAAAGTCTTCAAATAGTTTTTTGGTTTGATATCTCCAATTTTTTTTGTTTGCAACCCTGAGTATAGTGTTTTGGCATTTCTGGAGCGGTAGAAGGTCGTTGTTATAGGCACCACCCCATCCGAATATGCCTTACGATACTATTGACTTGAATAGTGTTAGGTATATAGTTTTGATGTCTTTGAAAGGCAATATTTCACATAATTCTTTCATTATGTATATCATTTTTTTTAGTTTATTTGTGACGGATGTAATCTGGTTTATCCATTTCATATCAGAGCACATTTCTATGCTTAAATACTTACAGTTTTTGACAATACTAACCAAGTTACAATCACAGCTTTCCAATGTATTACAGTTGGATTCGTGGATTTTTATATACTGTATGGTGATAAAGTTTGTTCAGACAGTGAGTGGAGTAAGATGGTTGATTTATTGAGATTTAGAAATAAACTGTTATCGCTCAACCAATTATGGTTAGGTATATAATATAGTAACTTACTATACATTATTACATTTATATAAAAATTATACCTATAAAATAAAACAAAAATAAGTGCCAAAATAAAACTCGCCAAGAGCGCCACGGAGGGTAGTTACGGCATTATTAGTAAGTAATAACAGGATATAAAAAAAAGGTATCCAAGGATTATATAAAATACTCTATCGATAATTAATATTAATTATGCAAATTAAAATTTTTTGTTGTTATTCAAAAACGAATAACCACAGATTCTATAAATTTCCATGAAATATTTATGTAAATACCTATAGATATCATAGATGATTTTCAAAATATTAAGACCTTTTTTGAGCTATTTATAGGCATAAGAATTTTTTTTTCATAATAGGTATATTTTTAATTAAGGTCGATAACATTTTTCAAAATTCGAACATGTAATATATTTTTAGTTACACAAATTTTTATATTTAGGATAGAAGTCTATACAATAGATTTAATTTTTGACTTAGTATTTATTATACTTGGACCATTTTAACAAATTATTGATGTTGGTAGAATAATATATAAGTATATATATTTTATTTTATATAAATAAACGGCTATACATATATAAGACCCTTTAGTAAGTTTTTTTATTTTTTACACTAAGATATTCCTAGCTTGCACTATCTATACCTACTAATTACATTAGATACATTAGAAATAGTTGTACATATTTTGGCTTGTTAAGTTCGATAGTTAAACTAAGTTAAAATTGTAAGTTAGGTGATATTAACTATAGTTAGAGGGTTAAAGTTAGATTAGAATGTTTCTCGAGGAATTAGGTCATGTGGGTGTACATGTTGAAGGCGGCGTTGTGGAGCTGGTCTTATGTTGATGTGGACATGTGGTAGTGGATTGAGCATTCGAGCCTGTTAAACTTGTGGGTGGATTTGAAGAAGCACATAGCCAAGTGTTTGATGAATTTAGTAAGTAATACAATATTACAATGATGTGAGTATATGTTTCAACTATTATCACTAGTAGGTATATATAAATGTAAATTATGTTTATACTATTATAATAAAGACGGGAAAAGAATATACTCGTAAAATATTAGTGCACTATAAACAAATATTGAACAGCACATAAATAAAATAAAATGGTAATACAAAAATAAGTATAAAAGCGGTAATAACAGTACAAATGTATAATACCGACCATAATATTAGTAATTATTAGGTATAGTAATTCATAATACAACTAAATCGGGGGTTTGCAATCGAGGTGATCGCCTTCCGTTCTTAAAAATATAGTAAATACCATTATGCATTGCCCTCAGAAATTGTTATTAATTTGCCTATTTTATATAATTGTCTCCCCTGTTTTCTCAGACTGGATCCGCAACTGAACTAAATTCAAAGCTAAATAAACACTCTGTCAGAACATATTACATGACAAAAAAGAAATTTACTTTAATCTGTTATAAAGTTAGTCTTAGCTGCATTAGCCAATGATAGAACTCTATAGAGCTAGATCTAGGGGGAAATGAAGTAGAAGTATATCTAATTGTATGATTGCTTTTACAAAATGAAACGTAAAATAAGGGGTTTGTAAACGCAGTCAGTTATTTCAACCAAAATGTACCATTCTTACCAATGGGCAATAGACATATAGTAATGTGATTATATACTTCTGAAAAGTGATTTGAATTTGAATTTAGTATTATGTTTTAGTTGATCGATAAGGGCCACTT
The DNA here is from genome assembly GCA_022818045.1 of Neotoxoptera formosana. Classification (NCBI taxonomy): domain Eukaryota; kingdom Metazoa; phylum Arthropoda; class Insecta; order Hemiptera; family Aphididae; genus Neotoxoptera; species Neotoxoptera formosana. Next base: position 29,600,079 of record CM040631.1, on the reverse strand, counting down.
TTTAAAAAATGAATTCCTTCATGACTTCTATAAATTGTGTTTAAATATTAAAAATGTTTAAGATATACCTAAATATTATTAAAAATCTTCAAATGTGACCTCATCTTAATAAGACATATTAATGATTTTAAATCAGTTTTCAGAAGTCTTCTCGAGTTATTAGGTTTATCGGTATGATTGATAAAGAGTTCGTACAAATGAGCAAACATTGTTTATGCGCGCAACATCGACATGATGACTTGTACGTCCGTGGGCGGGAGCGCTCCTCCGCTATTTATTTTACATAATACCGTCACTCATACTAATGATAATTTACTACTCACATATTTACAAAACCCGCATGCATGCAATATTACAATTTGAAAATTGCACATTTTGAATTCTTTAAAACTTGTAAATTTGCATTCCCTCAAACAGTGATTGATTATATTAAAACCAATGAAAGATAGCAATTTCGGAGAATCAATTAAACCATTTAATAAGTCATATATGAACTATGAACATAATATATCAGCAATATTTCTCACAGAACTTAAATCCTAAGTTTGAAATTTGCTAATTGTACGATTCTTTTGAAATGAACATATACATTTAAAACACAGTAATTTTAAAAATCACCTATATACTTAATATTTTTAATATTATTTTTATGCGAAGAATAAACTCGGATACCAAACAATTGACCCAAACTCAAAATTAAACCTAACGAGAGAAAAGAATAATGTTTTCAAAGCGTTCATATTTTTAAAATTACTCGTGCTTCTATTAATAAATGCCAACATCGTAAAAGCTTTTTTTTAAATAAGTGTTTTAATGTGTATGGAAATATCCATGTCACAATAAAAGACCTTAAAGGTCTCCAAAAGAACTAATATTCAAGTAGTTAACTGTAAAGTTATTAATCTTGTAATTGTAGGAAATTGTGTATCATGTAGAACGTTACCCAAAATTGGCTAAGGTCAGAAAAAAAAATTGTATCCAGCTCAAAAACATATTTATTTTAAAAAAGAGGGTAAGCATGCTTGGTGGGTAGTATTGTGTATTTACTAGTAGTATAGATAATATAGACATATAAAGACTTTAAGCATCCGTGTAGCACTGTGGCAGGTGTTTCATAACTTTTAACTGTCGGTATAGTTTAGAATATCTATCAAATTTTATAAAATGTAATAAAAAATAAATATAACAAGCATTATGCCATCATTAATCGTTGTCACCGTATGTGCATAGGCGGGTATTTAAGAATAGATTCGTTTGTTCATGTAGTTGTACCTTATTGCAACCTGTGCATGTCACCGAATGCCGATCAGACCCGCAGTCCACACAATAAGTACATACGAGTAGATCCGGCCAGCAGTCGGCACAGTCGGTGGGACTCGGTGGGTCTCAGTGGGACTCAGCGGGAGGTTAGTAGACCTTTTGTCCGCCTCCCGACATCAAACGCGTGCCAGTCTGCAGCGTTTGTATAGGAGTTTATGCGGTCAGAGGACTGACCGATTGTGTTCCAAAGTCTTACGTATTATGCAGCAAATATTGGCCGATAATACATATATTTCGATTGGCTCAAACAATGTGCGTCCCCAAAAAGGTATATTTTACAGGTAGTATAAATTCACTCGATAACACATATGCGTCCCATTTAGGACGTACCTATACGTCCTACATATCGATTCAGCCGAAATTACCAATAAGAATAACTTGTCGATCACGTCGGCTATATCGTTTGTATGTTGATTCCACCTAACTAAAAATGTATAGGTTAGGTTCACCTAAATTATAGGCGGTTCCAGACATTGAGACATATACCTATATATTATAATATAAATTTTAAATACTCAAAATAGCATATAATAATTATTAATTGCCATTGGTAAGTGGTAACTACTAACTGATAGATACGAAGTATCTAAATATGATTATCAAATTTAAAACAGAACAAATTGTTTTGACATACAACGTTGTATAACTAATGATTATATTTAATAATACACAACACACATTTCTAATAATTAATTTAGAAATTAAGTCTTATGTAGGTACCTAATAATAAACATTATTTTATTAATATTCATTCCATCACTAAACATGTAAATGATAATAAAACATTATGATATGTATACTATACAATAATACATATACATTATTTACATTATAACTAAATATTAATAATTTAATAATACACTAAGTTTACAAAAATAAATAAGGTTGGACTACAAAATGTTTGTAACAATAAATGAACTTTGTTCATTATGGCTGTGTTAATTTAATTTTGTTAGCGGGATCTAATTCTGAATTGTTAATACGTCATCACTACCTTAAAATAGTACTGTAATATTATGAATGATTTTTTTTATACATGTATCCACAGTTGATCATGGATCGTAATAGTAGAATTTTTGGGTCCTCCCCAGAAATACATTTTATGAGTTATAATAAAAACAATCCGCAGATGTCAAAACTACCTACAATATTTTTAGATTTAGTAATACATTTATATCGATAAATTGATAGTATAATACATATAAATAATTAATATTAATAAATTATGGTAAAGTATTGACTTAAAAACCAAAAGTGAAATAGGAGAAAGTCGGAGAAGAATATGCTGGGGTATTATATATACAGAATACATACCTCATCGGGTCTAAAGTTGCTGAAAAAATATTTATTTTCCTGTGACCTGCCTGAAATAATTGCATTTCAGTTTGGTATCTAATTTGTCCCAGTTTTAGTAATTTGATGTCATGCAGATTCAACATTTAATTGATTAAGCCGGTTAAAGTTAGCTCAAAGAAAAATAATTTAAATGCCGCTAATATGTGGCTAAGTGCCTTCTTAATCAAATAAAATACCTTCTTGTCAATAAATTAAGTATAGGTACTCGTCTGTATACATCACACAGTTAGCCGTATAGAAATTTATTGATTTTTAGTTCATATCAAAAGAAAAAAAAACAATTAAACTGTTCAAATGGTAAATAATAATTACTTATATAACATATTATACAATATAGATAAGTACTTTTAATTCTGTTAGAATTTCAGCAGTCATTCATAATTTACTATTGCTAAAGCAAAATATACTGATGAAATTGATCGAAGTAAAAGTGTAAAATATTCAAAATTTAAAACAGTGCTAAATATTTCCAAGTACGGAATAACTTTAGGAAATGAACGCGTAATACCACTGATAAATAAGTAAATAACACTATTTATGTATTTTTAATAAATACAAGTACTTATCACTTCATCCAAACTATTACTTATATCAAAAACTAAGTAAATAATAATAAATACACAATAAAGAACTGTTTTAATTTTTAATTTATTTTATAGAATTGGACAAGTGGTACCTACGTGGTGACAGTGGCGACAACAATGGTCAATGTCTTGAACAAAAAGAAAATGTTGATTTATAGATTTAGAAATTGTCACGAGTAGGTAAGTTTCTACTAACCAGAATTCACACAAATACATAATTTAAGTATAAAAATGGGGCAATTTTGATTTAATAACCATACTGTACTATATACATATAGTTTGTATGGCTGTAGATCATTATGCATTAAAATTTAAAATAATCGTCGTGTTTTTGTTTAAAATGATCTAATAACCCCTGTATGATGAAATTAATTGGTTTTGCTTGTTCCCGATGAAATCCTACATCAAATAATAAATTATCATCCCTTACCATCCCAGAAAACCCACCGTGTGGGCGTAAGGAATGCGCGTCTTGCTAAAGTTACACCAATACCCAAGTTTAGAAAACTTAGAAATTCATGGATAGATCGGTTTACCCATCTCATAAATTATTATTTAAGATAAATAAAGTGATTACAAATTAAAAATTTAACCGGAGACGGTGACCGAAGTGTTTCATTTTATAAATCGTCCAAAATCGGTTAAGAATAGTGAATTTTTTAAAATTCAACAGTTGTACTTTTTAAGAGGAAATCAACACCCGTTTGCACCGGCAAATTCCCGAAGATACCTAACTGTAGTCTTCAGTCTTCGTGGACGCGACAATATTATAATCCACAGTCCACACAAGATTTCTGTAATAAGCATTAAGCAATAACATTATTGAACTCGTTGTGGACGAAACGTCGCCGGGCGGCGTCGGTCGTCCGGGACAACGAGTCCGGGCGCCGGTCGAAAGCTGATAACTGATAAGGCCCCGGCGGCAATCAGTGGTGCAACGCGCCGGGATTTTCCCGGGAAGCGACTAAGCGAGGGCACCCGTCCGATCGACGATCGGTCCATATTATTCGCTTCATTTGCGGAGCGGTACTGTTCTACTGTCGTTGCCTCGTCGCCCGTCGGTTGTTGACGTCGGGTGGGATGGTGGCGGCGGTGTTTGAGGTGGCAGTGGCGGAGGCGGTGACGGCGACGGTGACGGTGACGTCGGTGGTGGCGGTGCCAGTTGTAAGTAAAGTTGTATTATAGTATATAGCCGTACGTGGTGTAGTTGGTCGTATCGCCGCCGTCACCCGCGACGCAAAAGCGGGACCCGCCATTGGCTGGCTGACGGCATTCCGACGGCCGGGCCCCCCACCACCATCCCCGGGCACTGGGAAATCTGGAACCGCTCTGCCACCGGCGCCGAGACAGCTCTCAATCCCAGTTGTCCGCGTCTCGACCGTACCGTTTCGCGTTACGGCCATATTTCTTTTGTTTTGTTTTGTTTTGTTTCGTTTTTTTTTTTTTTTTATCGAATTAATTTCACTGTTATTATTATCGTCATCGTCATCACAGTCGTCGCCGTCGTCTTCTCTTCACCGCCGTTCAATAACATTTGTATCAACTAATAGATTACACACCGATTAGGCGTTTTTGTTTTCTACTTCCCCCGAACGTGTCTCTGGAATATTACGCACGGCCCGTGCGATTCGCCGTCGTCTCCGGGCTTGAGATTATTATCGTTATATATTTTGTCATCTCGACCGTCCGTCGTTTTGGACGCACGGGGTTTCGACCACGTCAGGAATGAAAAAAACATAATACCTGCCGTGCACGTATGGTACGCACGGTCGGTCGTATCATTACCGAACAGTAATCGTCGACGTCCGTGTGCGTTTCCTGTGCCCGTACGTCGTGACTATACTTCATGCTCGCGAACTTCATGTTCCCGTGAAAAAAAAACGTCCGTCTGTACCGTTAGACTTCCGGAACGCCGCACGGGATCACTTCGGTTCTGCGCTGTTATGCCGCTGACGTTTTGCTCAGACCATTCGCAATGTAAGTACCCACACACCGAACGCGCGCCAACGACGTGTTTATATCGTCCCTCGATAGACACGATATTATATAATAATATAGGTTCCTATTGCCGATCCCCTCCTCCACCCGTGAGCCGAAGGTGTCGATGGATTATTATTATTATTTTTTTTTTTAATGTCATTTGAATGCCCAAATTGTGTTTTGGATTGACTAACATTATTAGGTGCCTAATCGAATTTTTACATACGATTTCAGAATTTGTGAAAATGAATAGCATGGATGAGCATAACCGCATGATGCATCCGACCAGTGCGATGTTGCCACAACCTTATGGGATGTCGTCTGTTGATCCCAACCACGGCGCTCCCACGCCACCTGATCAAGATACTCGCAAACAAGATATTGGGGAAATTTTACAGCAAATAATGAATATTACCGATCAGTCTTTAGACGAAGCTCAAGCTAGGTAATTACAACTTACTTATTGTACACATATTTAATATACCTATATATTATGTACGTATACACTAAAGGCTATTCTTTTGCTTAAAATTTCAGTTTTAATGTTTATTGTTAAAACTCTGGGTACTTATATATATTTTGCCTATTTTCTATTAGTAGTCATAAACTCTTAGTATTTTGTGGTATTAAATGAATTTACTTGGTAGGTATTTATATATTGGTTAATTTCATGTTATATTTTATCAACTACTCACTCAATACATAAAGGTGTTTTTGTATTATATTAGAAATACAGGCAGTAAGCCTTATCAGTTATCACTAATTGTATCCAACATGATAGCTAGGTGCCCATTAAAACTATCAAAATGTTCATTTAGGTAACTTGTTAATTTGATTTATTTTAAAATTAATAAATGTACATAAAGTAACTAACTAGGTACCTTAACCAGTTTTAAACACTTATTATGGTAGTAAATTAGTAAAGATCTTGAATATCTTAATTTTGTAGTAGATACCCTATTTTGATGCTGCCTGCCTACCTCTAAGTAATAGCTTTGTTTAAGAACATTATCTTAAATCTAGATAACTTATATGGATAGATAGATATATTTTGGGAAAAATGCATGTACCTTCATTTTTTACTATTTCAAACAGTATTAACTTAAAATATAAAATATATTCAGTTTTTATGAGGATATTTTGTAAATGAATAGTAAAGTACCACAAACAAAGCCAATGCAGCTAGCTTCAATGCATTAAAAAAATTGTCTGTCGTTGAATTAATCTTTTGATAGGTGATATCAAATTCATTCATAAAAAAATATATTTGACCTAGGTATTGGTATCAAATATGTTATGAGATATCATTACAGATACTATATTAAAACAGTTTATGAGATTTAGGCAAGTACCTAAGAATTAAATTCAAATTTGCATTGTCTTGTGGGGACGTTCTTGTTTTAATTGTCAATGCTGGAAAAGTTCAAATTGATAATGTTGGGCTCTTTTGATTTTTTTAGTTGTACTTACAATTTGTTCAATAATATTCCAATGTAATTTTGGATGATGAGAATTTGGAAGTCATTGTAAAGTATCATATGTATGATAAATTATGGAACATAAGGAAGCGGAACTTGTTTAAAACTGATTTTGACTAACATTAATTCAATATTTATTAGTACATTCCCTCATACTAAAATATTTTGTAAGATGAACTCTTCATAATACTATATAAATATAAATTACATTATTATAAATATACTACATGAAACTTTAAGAGTACCCAAACAATGTTCACAGAAGAAAATAATTAAAGTAAAACATTCTCAGGATGATATATTATTCTTAGCTTAACTCAAAATCTAAAAAGAAGTAGTTTCTTTAATTAAATTATATTAAATTTACAATCACGAGTCATGACTGGTTATCATATAATGCAGGGATGGGCAACTTACCAAATAGCCAGTTTTTAAAACTTCAAAGTTCCAAGAGCGGTAATCGAATGACTTTTTTGCTCATCTTATTTAAATTTCAAACACAACTCGGGCTGGAATAAAGGGCTGCCAGTTGCTCACCAATGATATGTATTTCAGTATTTGTGTTGTTTTTGTCCTTAATGCTTGATATTTTAGTAGGTATTTATATAATAAGATTATAATGTATAATTGAATTAGGCTAAATATAAGAACACGTGCATGGGTACATTTCGATATAAGTATTTTTAAATAAGTAATTATTTCTTCTTATTTAATTTTAAAAATAAAGCAGTTTCAATCTGCTCCTTCCTAACACTGAAAATAAATAATCCCGATATGATACAACTTTATGATTTTAAATTGCTACAATCAATTTCAATCAACGCGATTGTATTGTATACTATTAATTATTATACGTATTATACGCAAGGATGCCCATTGCTTATTATTAGTTATTACTTATAAAAATTAGATTCAAAAGTATAATTTAGGTATGTTTTTTTGATTCATTGTAAAGAAAAATATTTTTGGAAATGACTACACGAAATTACTCAGACGAAAAACCCTGTAAATGGTCCTTTAAAATAGATCGGTTAATAAATCGGTTCTTTGTACCATCAAAAATTTAGAATAATGGACTAAACTTTTGATATATCCCTACAAATATTTATTTTTATTTAAATCAGATGTTATAAATAACAATTTATTTCAACTCAATTTTAAGTGTTTTGTTTTTATGTACCTAATATGTTCGGACAACTATTTAACGAAAATATTATGAATAAATTGTGTGCTTTTCTACATGTGTACAGTTTCATTTGCTTGTGCATTTTTTGAAATGTATACCAATGATTTATTTTTTTTATTTATTTATTATGCATTTATGTATACATATAATTTAACCATCAAAATAAATATTGGATAATTTCAAAAATAGTTTGATTACTTCGTACATTTTTAAATTTAGATTCAGTTTGAAAAAAAATGTAATACATAATTAATCTTACTTAGAAGTTATAACGAATAGATCAAGATTCTGAGAAGCACTTTTACAATCTTTTTTTTGTTTAACTTATGATTATCACACATCGTTTTTTTTATTGTTTAGTTTTACAATTTATTTTTCATGTTTTTATTTATTTTATCTATTAAGTTTATTGTTCAGCTTCTGTAACAAATAGTCGAAATTAAAAATTATGTTAAAAAAAGTTGTACGAGTTAAATTCAGCACCACTATTTAATGTTGACTACTAATATGAAATTCGGTGTATAATTTTTTTCGTAAAACTGAACAAATTATGAACAATTACATATGCAATCCCTTAATATTAAAAGTCTTATTGTCGTATGTAAAAGTTGGTTCAGTCGAGATTGGTTTCAAATGCAAGATTTATCTTAGTATTTTTTATTGATCGAATTACAACTTTGGCTTCTTAGGCCATTACATTTTTAACATTTACATATTGGGAACATATTATTATTTTTAAATTACGTTAAAAATTTGAATATAAAACGTGTGTACCCTATTGAAAATTTCGTGTTGATTGTATTTATAAACAGTGATTGATTTAACGGAGAAGTTCAAGTTTTATGATATAAAGGGCCCAAGAAATATTAATTTTTTTCATGTAAAAGGTACAGTACGCGATATAAACACGAAACCAATGCCGTCGTCGTCGTGTAAATACTAAATAGTGTGTATATGAATATACTACATTACTACCTATTATAATACTATAATTACTGTGTTGACAAATACGGGTATTTGTGAATCATTTTAAATATCAAAGTTCATGCACACAGTAATATTATTCCTTGTATTATAAAACAATTTTATTTTATATTAGTATAATGTATTACATTCAAAAACTTTAACACAATTCAATATTAAAAAAAAAATTGTAGAGTGTGTGATATAGATCTTCTGGACAGATGACAATAAATTGCCTATTTTTCCCCCAACATCCGCCGCTGCTTAAAAGTTGTCCTTTTTGGCCAGGCGCACACCAATGCAGTGAAAAAAACTGCCACGACCCACTGCAATAACCTGGCCGCCTGTTTCGTACTGAATTCGCACTGCTTTGGTGTGCGCCTTAGATTTACTAGTTCAAGATATCAAGTTTTAAATGTAGTTTCCCTAAAGTTCAGAAAAATCAATGCTCTGTATCCAAATATCTTTTCGGTTTTTTATTCTCATGACTGTGTTTACCCTTATAAAACGATAACAGTTATAGATTTATAAATGTATGAATAAACTTATACACCTTATAATAAAACTACAAATGCGAGTTCAATATTATACTATTTTATTTATTATTAACAATCCGAGAATAAATAAATAAGTCTTGTCAAACCAATATAGTAGTACCTTAATATTTAAGTTAAAAAGTTTTTTTAGTTAGATGAATCTAATTTTTATTAAATAAAGATTTTTTTGGGATTATGGTTATTTTTGGTGTTACGTCATTCTATATAGACATTAGGGTTATAAAACACATACAGGTGTTATTATAAAACAATAACTTTTATTATACTTAAACATGCATTAATTCGGGTTTTATGTACAAGGTTTTGAAAAAACTACGGACAAATTAAATGGTAACATTTTCAGCTCGTCCTTTAAAAAAAGTTGTATTTTGAAAGTATCCATTTCACACTGATTTCTGGCGCGATATTAGTTGTTTTAAATGGTAATAATAATATGATGTCTGATACTCTGATGATATTTTGTTCTATTGGCGGCTCGCCCAGTTTAGGAAAAATAGTACAGGGTAATTCAATTAATTTAAGGGGAATACCGAGTTATTTATCCGGTTATTTCATAAATATACATACAGGACATAAATTGTTATTTTTTTATGATGTATAAAAGCCACTTTTGGCCGAGGGTTTTCAGATACCTATTAGATCTCAAATTGTGTTGTGATGTTTAGAAGCTTTCCTAACTTGTTTTATATAATTTGTGCAATTGTAAATATTCAAATTTAACTGAATATTTAATGGGTGGAATTTTATACATACATGAAAATATTGATGAGTGCTAAAATTCTGATGAGTGACTTATTTTTCACGACATACAAGTCAAAATGTATAGCGCACAAATCCTAAAAATAAAATAACTGTACAAAAAAAGTATAAACCGTCTAAATTTTTTTTTTTAAAAATACGTAGATTATATATATTTTTGGATGAAATATTTACAATTTACCTACACATTGGGTATTATAATATTTACGAGCAACATATTAGTTGTAAACTGTCATACTGTATACTATAGTGAAATGTTAGAAATAATGACTTTCCGTATACACACAATATTATGTTATTAAAAAAATTATTTTGTGATGATAGTTTGATTTAAGATATAAATATAATTTAATTCGTTAGGTTAATTATTTTATTACGTCCATTAAATTTTTTATTACTTTCAATACAATTAATAGATAAATATTTAATGATCTTAAATGTTATCTTAATAGTATTTTATAAGAATTATTCATGATGTTAGGTTGTTAATTATTTTAGATTTCATCTAATATTTAAATTTAATATACAACATATTTTATCAAAAATAAATGATATAAGTATTACTGACAATTGTGTGAAAAAATTTAAATTATTGTTTAAAATTAAAGTAACTTTCTAGAATATGATTAATTTAGTTATTAGATTTGTTACCTAAATGGTCCAAGTATTTAACAACAAATAATATTTAAAAAAGTTATTTTACTTTATCTGGTAAAATATTATGTATATGGATGCTTGCGTAATATGAATCTGTATTACATTTTCATTCAAACTAATAAGTTACATTAAAATTAAGTATCAAGCTTAATTTTTACCGTCACAATTCATTATTTTAATTGTAATTTTGTTAATTTAAAATTACCGAGATAAAAATGTAAACTAATTTTAAAATTAAGGTATTTATATTTAATTATTTTAAAGAATCAAATATTTATTTTACAGAAAACATACACTCAATTGTCATCGAATGAAACCTTCTTTATTCAGCGTTTTATGTGAAATCAAGGAAAAAACTGGTAAGTAATTTTTATTTATTTCATTTTTTGTTACAAACGAAGTAATAAGTATCTACCCGCAAGATGAAAAAAAAATATTTATTTGCTTACGGTACTAGTAAATTGATTATAAATACTAGGTAGTATGAGTATTATTTCTATATATTCGTCAATTTAATTTATAGGTATAGTTAATATTTTATTAAGTAGATAGAATTAAAAATATTTCTACTACTAACATCATATTAAATAAATAAATATTGTACGATTGATTATTTATTTTCGTTCTACTGAAAACATATTGACAAAATTCTTGTAATTAAAATCGTTTTTTTTTGTTGACTGCTAAATACAAACTAAAATTGAAATACTTTGTAAATTCTATTCTATTTTTTTTTCTGGTTTGGTGGGCGTTCACCGCGCCTGGAATTACTGTTCCCTTTCTCTCTTATATATACTTTAATTTTTATAATTAAAATATTGATAATAAAGAACCATGACAGTTGATATTTGTTTTTTTATTCCGTCTGATTTGTTCAGTAAATAAGTAGCAAACTCGTTTCGCATTTCCTAAACTGTGACTGGTTCAAAACTTTACGAATACGATAATGTTAAAATTAAATATATATTTAATAATATGATAAAATATATAATGTTATGGTTTTAATATTTTAATACTTATCAGACAAGCATTTATCAATATTCAAAGCGGTTTAAATGTTTTAATTCTATAGCTTATAAAAATGAAAACCTTTACAGTTTTCACTTATGGTTAGAATAATAGAATCCATGGTTTATTAGAACTCTAAACTTATTGGATGATTTATTAATCGGAATTGACTAATGACTATATCTATATTGCTGCCCAAAAACTGTTTCATATCAAAGATACATTGTAAATTAATGTTTTGCTTTGAAAACCCGAATAAAATTATCAAAAAATCGACTAATGCAATATAAATAACAAATAAATACTTCTAAATTCAACTTTTCAGTCTGAGTATTGGAAATTTATCGGTTCATATTGATTATTACCGTTTTGAAAAATGTTTATAAATTATTAATATCGAACATGGACAGGGTGGACTCAAAAATGGAGCATAAATAAAGGGTCGTTTCTTTCAACTTTCCAAAAAATATCTTCAACATTTTATTATTTTTAGATTAACCTTATTTACTTTTATCTTTGTAATGTTTTATAATGAAAAACTTAATTTAACCAGAGTGTTTGATTCAGTTGAAGTCTTTCCGTAATTTATAATATGATATAATCGAATTGATCTATTTTTGAATAGAGTAGCTATTCAGATATTTTAAATGAACTAACGTTTTTAAAGATCGGCTCTTATAATATAATAAATAAATAATTACACAATATTATAATTATAGTATAATATAACTGATAAAGTTAAAAACTAAATAAATGCATTTCTCTGTTAGCCTCAGAAAGTTTTGAAAAAGGTACCCATATAAATAATATTTAGATTAAAATGTGCTTGTTAAACAATTATTATTTATTTTAATTATAATTACTCCTGTGCTATGTATACATTTAAGTATTATTCATTATCCATAAAAATAAAAATGTACGTATATTAGTTTTAGTTATGATTAAATATGTACCTTTGATATGTGTATCTTAAATCTATATCTTTGATCGTGGTTTTAGTCAAGGTTTTATGTAAATATGTTATCTTAAGTTATCTTAAATTAAACTCAAATACATGTGTATTATTTACACCTAAGAGCTTATAACTTGGCGTAGTTTTATCATTATACTATAATGAATTGTATGTAGGCGTAGTGAATAGTTTTTACTTTTTTCTAATAAATAATATATAAACAGATAGTACAAAATATTTCTATCTACATGATAATCGTATTAAGTTTATTTGGAGTTTATATATTGCTATTAGTAAATATTATCTGTAAAATTCTTGAAATAGTTTTCTTTAATTATTAATTTGAATTATACATAACACCGAGGTATAAAATATTAGTAACACTATAATAAAATATTATAATATTAATAAATATCAACTTGAACACAATTTATTCAGAAGTCCTAGCTTTAAATAATTCATAACCTCCATTTTAAAATACAATAATAATATAATAATACAAGATGTATAACCCGACTTCATCCGACAAAAAAATTATACGATTATAAAATACGGCGCTATATTGGTCTATTTGGGTTTTAGGCTATGTATCAGTTCACGGGCAAATGGACGTCAGTGTACCTCGATTTGTGAACTAATTGTACTAAGATGGGCACCTATGGTGGATTGTATTTTTGTACCCAGGCATCTAGCACTTGGTATATTTTTTTACGTGGTTTAAACTACTATCTACTTCCTCTACTTCTCTTTATTTCTCTGATATAATATAATATTATAAGAATTTTGCCAAAGTCGGTCATGTAGTTTTTGAGTATATTATTAGCTAAAATCATATATTCATTTTTATATATGAAAACGTAGAGCACCCAATACTTACCTATATGAAATTTTTCTTCAACAAACGGAAATCAAATATTTTGTTTATATAAATGGTTGCCATTAGTTACAGATTATATTATTATTGTTATTTTTTTACCTAAAAACTTGTTGGGAGGGTGGTAGAGAGAATAACGAAAGCCTTCAGGGTTTATACATTTATATGTATAATCAGGAATAATTGCAAAAAATCAGAAAAATCGGTTCCGTAGTTTTTCTGTTCAGCGGTGACAAACATATACCGCTTACTACTTTTATATATTATAATAGTATAGATATAGATCAACTATAAATGTATAAAAAAAACTTCAAACTAAAATTATCTTAGTTCCGTTTTTTTGTACATTATTTGATTTATTTAATATCGTTATATGTTAAGATAATAAGATACCCATTCTATATTAAAAATCAAATAATGTATAAAATCAGAAATTAGACTAAATAAACTAATATATTATTATCTACATGTTTTATATAGACCATAGATATTAGATTTAATTTAATTAAAATATATAATATGACGTGCTCATCTAAATTAATTTTGATAGAATCTGATACAATGTTTAAATATTTTAAATACATAGTCTTAAAGTTGGTTTGGTACAACTTAAAGGTTAAATAATTTGTGGTTTTTTAATATCATTCTGCATATTCCATCTGTTTAAACTTCAAACAACTCTGTATTATATTATACTATAATAGGTATAAATTTATTGTTTTTTTGGAGGGGGGAAATCGTGTTTCCTATTGAAATAGATTCTTCATTGTTTGAATTGTTGGTCAGACTGACTACTCTGTCACAGCATGCGCTTGTTCAGGATCGACTAATGCTGCAATGGTTCCAAATATTTAACTGGTTATTATTATTTTATAATGCTTAATGTAAGTTTTCTTTACCAGTATAATTTTTTGAAAGTATTTGTTGCGTTTAAATAATAATTTATATACAATTATAATTTGAATATGCAAATTAAACACATCAGATTCATATTAATACATGTAGAATAATTTGTATTTTTATAATTATTTGAATGGCTCGGCACGGATAATAATTGTTGAATCGTTCACTTCAAACAATATTATAACAACTGCTGAGCATCCCTGGACCAGTAGGTATGAAATATTTTAGAACTGGTTTCTTTGTGCATATTAAACCTGCCGGCTTGCCTCACACCATGCTCATCCACGACTGTCGGGGCACCCCACGTATGTCTAAGTATCTAAATAAAATCAAAAGATTTAACTTGACCGAACTCTTTATATAAAAAATACACTGATGTTATATCTTGGAAATTTATATAATATTTACTGTGATGAACGACCTTACGAATATTGTATTACTTAGAATACTTTCTTTTGTATGTTTAATGTTTATATTGTAATAATTTAATTCTTAAAATGTTTCAATGTCTACTGAAATTTGGTTATAAATGACTGTTGAAATAAATAAATGTTATGAAATATTATACTATAAATATATATTTATTGTTAATTTAACAATTATAAACCATAAAAAAATGCTATACCTTCTAAAAAATTCGAACTGTAAATAAAATATTGTTTTAATGTATTTATTATTTTTGTATTCTAACAGCCAGTCCAAAAGCATCAATACTTACATTCCGCCTCACTATTCCTTCTATTCTCTTTGTTGTATGCCGCCTCTATTAAAAAGAATAATATAATGGTTTCATGGTCATTAGTTCTAATTATCTGATTCATTAAAATAGTAGATCTTAAATCGTATTATTAATTATGTTTATCACGTTGGCATTGATTGAATACTGCAGGTATGTTGCATTTAATTTATACACATTATATTATATATACAATATTAACATATTACATATGGGTACATTCAAAATCATTTCTAACTTAATATTTTATTTATTTTTTACGACATAAAAGTCATTAACCTATCCATTTATATTTTATACACGTATATAACAATACTTTAATTTTACTATAAAATGCGCAATATTCAATGAATATTTAATAATAATATTCAATAATATTTATTGAGTTAATTATAATTAACTAATATATTATATTAAACTATAAAAATATATAAAACCTAAAATTGAACAATTAATTACTGTTTAATTTTGTCTATTATAAGCCATGAACTGTTTACCTAAGAGTTATTACTTATTAAAATATAATTTAACTTGAGTTGAAGAAAATGGTCTATACTGACTTCTTACTTAATATAATTTTTTTTTAATAAATTATTTAATGTTGAATTATTTTATTTTATGAATTTTATTTTTATGTTCTCATATCATACGTTAATTGTTCATATATATATAGTTGTATCATGTATATTAATAAAGATCTTACTTGGTTCAAAAAACGGTAGACTAAAATCAGTTTCATGCATGATTTCTATATAGAAAGTAGCGTATCGACACAATATGTTTTTATGAAGAAATATACAATTTGTCATGGCATCTCATACCATCTTTCATTTTTCTCTTTATCACAACCATTTTTTTTCGAGGTCAATGAATTTTGTAGTTTTATATTGCCACATAGGAGTATTTTTTAAGAAAAAAGAAAAATTATTTTATCAAACCAGAAAAATGTTTTGTTTGAAATCCGTTCTTATTACCAATTTATCGTAATGATAAAATAAATTCTACGTATAATTGTATAAACATATAACATTTATCATTGATATTTAATATTTTATATCATAAATTAGCATATTTTAGCAGTTTTTTTTTTTGTTGTATTTGTGCATATTATATACGCACGGGTTTGTGAGTATAAGCAATATTGTAACGCATGGCGGTTTAAATTTGAACTTCGTCTGAGTGGCTCATGAATAATTCAATGACAGTATAGGACTAGCGGCAGCCATTCTAAGTGGGGATTCCAGGGTCCAGTCTGTCTACCTCCTCTCAGCCTTCCACCCTTCCCACATCTCATGCAAACGCAATAAGTTATTATGTCCAAGATAATCCCCTACATGCTGTGTACAACAAAGATAAAGAAAAACCTTAAAAAAAGGATAATTTACTAGTTAAAACTATCTTAATGTTATTATAATCAACACTCAAAATCTTAAATAATATATATTAGGAAAAAAAATCATGAATTTAAATTGAATCACATTGCTAAAATACGCATTTTAACTGAAATAGTAATGCAAGATAAAACTATGTTGGAAGTTTTAATTGTATCTTTTATTTATTAATTTCATACGAAATAACCATTTTCTCTATTCAAGTTTATAACATTTTAGGAAATGATGTAATCTTATTTAAAAATTCTCCACCATTATAGTGAATATTTATTCCATATACAATTTTTTTTTTTGATTGAGAACACTCGATAATAAATTATAAATAATGCGAAAAATACAAAAATAAATAAATAAATACAATATAATGGAAGTAGTGTTTTTTTTAAATGCTTATACCTGTGCAGTGTGCAGTTACTTCCTTTATTAATGTTCTAACATTTATAGTATTAAAATGTATTATACAATATTTATTATATACTATAGTAATAATTTAATTTCCTTTCATACATTTTTATTATTAATCATTAGTAAATAGTTGAAAACTATTACAGTTTTTAATTTTGAAAATTACTTTTTAAAATCAACTGTTATTTGCTCAAACAATCTTTTTTTACTGTGTTTAACAATATTGGTACAGTTGGTTGAATTTTGATGTATACTTAAATATTTTGTTCGTTTCAAAAATACGTTGTTAATATTAATTTCTTTAATATGATCATTTATCAAATATACATTTATTACAATTATTACACGCATTTTGATACACAATATTTTAATTTGTCTTATTTATGGTTGTTTTTATCGTAGACACAATAATTAAATGTTATAATATTATACTAATACGTTACATACTTTGAAGCCAAATAAAACAAAAATTGATAGTTTTATGGCATAAGTATTACAAAATATAACATAACATTATGATTTATTTGTATACAAAATCGTCTACAAAATAGTACCTATGCTATTCTCTGAATACTAATTATAATTTTATTTATAAATAACAGTCTCATTTACAAACAAAAACACAAAATATTAGTTTTATGGTTTCGTGCGTGTAGACCGAAGTGGTGTGGTATAATACCCTCCACACGTTCTAGTAAAACTTAATATTCTTATCGAGAACGTAAAATGGTAGCTTTGGGATTTTATTGAAGAAATAATGTGCCCAGTTGTTGCAAAGGGTAGAAAGTATCCCGCATTGCGACAGACCGTATGATAACATGTGCGTATCCGTCAAAAATAATAATAACGCCACATGCGGTTCCCCCATTTTCAGGGGAAATAATGTAATACGTTTGGTCTCTCGGAGAATATTGGAAACGTGTAAAACAAAACAAGGAACGCGATTATGATACCACGGTGTGTATTTTTCCCCTACAAATCTCGTCACGTATTGCATTTAATGTTTACGGTGCCCGATCGATGTGTTTCAGTTGTCAGACGTGTCCGTGCCGTGTTGACAATGGCTTGACATCTGTTCACGTTTGCCGACGTCGGCATTTCCTATTTTGCGTGAGCGTTCAGACTTTAAAAATGAAATCACAAATAAACTGTATCGATCTACAGGATCTAATAATAATAAACAATAACTTTTGGCAATAGTTATGAGTTATGACAATAATCGTTAACCGCTGTGCGTCCGTGTTTGTAATTTTGTTAAATTGCATGTAATATATTAGTTATATTATTGTGTGTATAATATTATTATTATTATTATGCGTATAAAGAATGACAGACTTTGGTATGTGTGGATGACTGAAGCAACGTCGTCGTCGGTGGCGGCGGCAGCAGCGGTGGCAATGGTGTGATGGTGTGGTGCGGAGGGGATGGGGCGCGCTGGTCCTTGGAACAAATCAATACCTAACGGGAGGGAAACGGACGGACGGGAAAAAGGCGGCCTGGCAGCCGAGTGCCATTCCGCACCGGCTGATATTGTGTTGCGCGCGTACATGTTATTCTTCGTCTTCAATTCCAATTCGCGTTTTATACTGTTTTATATTATTGCACCGTCGCGTTTCCTCCTCGTTCTTTGGTCGACCGGCCTTGACGCGAGCCCCTTGTGCGCCTTCTACTATACACTATTCTGTTGTATACAAATGCTCTGCTCCGACTAAAATATTTACTCTAAAAAACAATTGTTTAATTAAAACTTGAAACATTCCGGCGAACTTTTTATATCGCCTCTTGCTACTTCTACTGCCATCACCGCTTCTACCAATCTTTCGAGGAAAGCTTGGGGTGTTCGAAAAATCCTTCTTGGTTCTTTCCGTGTATAAACTCAATGTATAATGTATACGATTACAGTTTTGCATTTTCGGAACGTTATAGACTATAATGTTTATACATCTGAAACGTTTTGAAACAATACTAACATAATATTATGTGATAAGCCTGTTTGGCTATAAAAGCGTATAATTTAATTCTTGTTTGAAATGAGTGTGAGTACCGAACTACTTACTTTTATTGTAAAATACATAGAAAACTATGTTACCATAATGGGAATAAAGTCGTAAAATATAACAATGAATAGATTGTTCAACTGCCAAATACTATCATTTAATTTGAATTAGGTGATTAAGTCACAAAAATCATCAATAAAAAATGATTTTCTTTGTAATATGTTTTAGACTATTTGAAAAAATATAATGATTATTTTCCAGTACACTTATATATTATTATTTTTTAAAAGACGCAACTTGGTAATTTACGAAAGTGACTTTTAAGTCAAGTCCCGTTCAACCCATCGTTGACCTTAAAGATACTAAGTTATCTCCACAGATTGTTTAGATACCCCGCAGTTATACTGTTATTTCTCCCGCTGCGCTATGGTGAACTGTAATTTACTCAAAACGACTTGACACCTGAAACTTTATTACCTAACTATATAGTTAAAAAAACTTAAATCTACTTTCTAATGTGAACTCAGTTAGTGATAACTGACTTAAATAATTCTTTTATTTTATAAGAACACTATTTCACTGGGTTTTCAAACATTTTATAACATTATGTTAAGGATCTTCACACATTGTTACATTGTTGAGTTTGAAAAATACGAATTATAAATAACATTTTGACATGCATAGTTTTATATTGGATTTAACATTAAATCATCATTACTTGTTATATAATTTTTTGTAACTCTACCATATTTGCATTTAATTTAATTATTAGAATTAGGTACATACTTCGGTATTTATTGTTTTGTATTTTGTTAACTTACAAAATTTAGTTTTAAAACAAAATGTAGCTTAGTGTTTAAAATGTTTTAAATTAATTTGTGGAAATTATCGTGACGAGTATATACATTATAATATGTAATTTATACCATTAATTCCCATACTTGAAGTGTGTTTGAAGTGGCCGATGAAAGATCTTTTCCACCTTTTGTGACGATTTATGATGTTGGGGAGGTGATGCTGCTATTGTTTATTTTACTCGTGCATGTGTGCGTGGAAAATTGTGATAAGTTGCGTGTACAAGTTATGAGATATGAGGGTTAACGTTTATGTGTGTGTGCGTGTGTGTATGTATATAATTTATGTGATCAGAACAAAAATGTGTTTTGGTGTGGAGGAACACATGTTTTCACCAGAAATAACTAGTTTATAAATAGTGACAGTTGTGAAGAGCTGTTGGCTCCGTCCCTATTCATGTATGAATGTTCGATTATATTAATTTATAAATATTGCATGTTAATTTGTAAACTTTTAGTTAAAAACAATTCAAAAAGTTTTTTACTATTTTCGGACAGAAATCAGCTTAATAATGAGAATAGTAAAGAAATAAATATCAAATAATATAGCTGTCTGTTTATAGCTGTTTAGTTTTTATTAATGTTCTTATATTTTACGCTCCATGTACGACTTCATTATTCTTAATAGGGTGATACCATTTTTTTTTTGTTTCTTTATGTGAAAAACCACTATTCATTCCCAGAAACTGCGATAGCACGCGATGATACGTTACCCCACACTTATATTTAGGGTTGTAAAATTAATCTATAAATGATTCTCAAATAATTTTACTACCGTGAATAATATAATGCATGCAAATGTAACAATTATACATAATGCAGGGTGATTCCTTTATCGTAAACCCTGCGATATCACGATAACAAAGTTTTCAAACGTTTAAAAATACTTATACTACCTATCTTAAATTTTCTGGGCTTTTAATATTTGTATCGTCCTTAGTCATTTGATAAAATAGTATCAACTTTTGATTTTCAAATGACAACTTACATTTTCTATTTTCAAATTTCAAATTTTATTTATCAATATAATAACATTTTCTGAACAATCTGTTTCAAATTTCAAAATGACGGCTAGATCAAGAGAAGTGGCTAATATAATAATTTGGGTATTCAAAAATATTTCATTTGATAGTTATTACTTATTAGTTAATACTAAAAGGACGCTACACATGCATGACTTGTTTTTACACACGCGTAACATATTATGGAAAATCTACGTACTAACCGTATTCTTACTACAGTTTATATTTTTTAGTTAACATTGTTTTTTTTTTCATATTTTTATTTTGCATCGAGATAAAGAATATACTGGAGCGCGCGCTCGTATACCCGCACACATAAATAATACGAGCCGTCGGGCGGCGTCGATTCAAACGCTATCCCCACCACCATACGGCAAGAAAAATATTATTACGTATGCCGTACACTGGAAACATTCGAAGAATTCATTTTTTTGTTGTTGCTATAAATGCGATTTTAACCTGATACTTAATGGACATTACCTACTTAATCGACATTTAAATAATAAAAAAATAATTCATATATTTATAATATTTATTTATTAAGATCAATTAAAAACAACAAAGTATATCACAGAAATATGTACACGACTGTCCACTTCTTATTTTGTGTACCTTAAAATTATAATATTATGGGTTATTAGATTATTAAAACATTGTTATGTACAATATAAACCATATTAAAAAAAAATAAAAATGTATTGTATACAAATAGTATAACAGAGAACAATAATTTATACTTAGAGATTTTTAAACAAAATAACTTTTGTAAGTTTATGCCTGAGAGAAGAATGATTTTTGAAAACTTCACACATATTAAATTGCTTTTCATAATGTCTCATTCTAATGTTAATACATTTTTGACAAATTAATGTAAATAATGAATATTCATGACTATGTGCGCCAAATTCAACATCAATAGGATGCGAGTTTGCAAAAAAAAATAAACTATTTTTATTCAATATACTTCTTTTAGCACTTTCGGTAATTAACAACTTTACATTTTTATGAAGATTTTTTTCCCTTAGAACCACAGCTTGAAAAGATTTTTCAAGTTGTTGTATAATTAATGAAACAGCCTTAGAAGTTATTATTAATTTACCTCTATTTACAGAAGTTGTAAAAGATGAATTTTTACTATATTCGTGGTCTAGACGATTTTCTGTAAGTAGCTGAACACAATTAACACACACAATTGTTTTAATGATACTTCTCACTATATAACCAGTGATGTTCCCATTATTTTTTATGAGAGTATACTATTCCGAAGAACGCCAAAATATAGTTATTTCATTTTTTTATACGATAAAAGTGGTGGAGAGGTTTAATTAATAAAATCAAATCAAAAAAATTACTATTATATTTTTAATTTATCAAAACAAAATTATAAAAATGAATTATTTAAATAAATTGACAAAAAATTGTTTTCTCAACGATTATTTGTCGACGTATTGGTCAACTGCTCATTGATACTGTCGTTATTGAGCGTCGCGCAACGGATGAGTAAAAACATACTATACTTTAAATTTTTAAAAAAAAATTATGTATTTTTCTTTTTGTATGGTTTGTTTGAGAGTATACGAAATATAACCATGATATTTTAGAAAAAGCTTGAGAGTATACTGCGTATATGTAGTATACTACCCTATGGGAACACTACTGAATATAACCACCAATATAATCTAATATATCTTTAACATAATAACCCAAATCAACATTATCAAGATGAATTAAATATTTTTCAAGCTCATTATCATCAGGAGTTTTATTTGTATCAGATAAACTGCGTTTTTCAGATCGGAATTCTATTACATCACCTTCAGAGTAATCAAAGTTTGAACAATTTCCAGATTCAACAGTTATATTTTTTGTGAATAATAATTATCTTCAACAAAAAAAGTTCGTCACAAATAAGAATAAATATATATTTAAATATATTTGAATAACTGTAAAAATCGCTAATTTAAACCACAGAAAAGTTAATAAACCGCAACTACAAATGTACATATTATAATAGTTTTTTGCCGTACGGTAGTGGGGATGATTATTATCACGGCGGCTCGTTTTCTGTTCACGAGCGCGCGCTCCAGTATATTCTTTATCTCAATGTTATTTTGAAACCATTTATATAATATATGTATTTGAAAATGTTTAGAATTTCTAGCTCGGGCACAGTTTATATTCTTCTCTATAAATTCAATAATTGGTAAATTTGCTCTAACATTAATTATAAATAAACAAATAAGAATTCGGTACGTGTATTTGCCATGTTACGCGTGTGAGAAAGAGACAACATAACATAATATAATATGTTGGTGTAGCGTCCTCTTAAATCTTAATACACATTTGTTGTGCACGATTCCATCGATAATATTCCTTAACTTTAATTTACTTGGATCTAATCTAGGTTATTAGTTTTTTGTGTAGGTATGTTTTTGCTTTATTTTGTTATTGTATGATTTGTCTTACATAACATATTTGTCGAAAGTAAATAACATAATATAATGAATAATACTGAGCGAGATAAGCTTTGTTTTATTCAAAGATGCAAGGTAAATTCAGAACCCTTTATGCGCAACAGAGAACGCCTGCTTAATTTTGAATTATTCATGTGCCAAGTGTAGCACTTACCCCTTTTCTGGTAGAACTTTTGCAAAGTTTCTGGGCGTGTTTATAATATTACAAAAACGTACAAATTAAACAAAAAAATCAATGACAAATTATCTCAGTTTTAATTACTGAATGGTACAATATTTAAAGTTTTTCAACTGGGTAAATTATGTAAGATTATAAATTTATTAATTGTTATGATAATAACATAATATGTAGAACGTTTAAATATTATTTTATCTATTTCCTGAATATTTGCTGTATTTAACATTAATATTTACCTATTTGATAAATTGTTTCTAATTATAAATTGAAATTGAAGATCACTACATTTAATTATCTAGCTTCTACTAAAAGTAATAAATTTATATAATATTTATTCACTTTGTAAATTACATAATGAAATATCGCAGGCATCAGCATTTATTTTATTCAATCGTTTTTTCATTGATTAATTTCTTATAAATTTTGTTCGTTCGCATATTTTTTTCAATAGTTTATATTTATAATTATGATTATATTAACAATGAAGTTTATAAAATTAATTTATTACGCATAATTCATTATTTAAATTAAGAAGAAAAAACGAAGTCTCAGTTAAACCTAATATTTTTATTATTTTTTATACAAAAAGTGTTATCAAAATAGTTCTATTGTGATGAATAAACAATTACTGAATGCGTTAGATTATTGCATAATTTAAATACAAGTCTATAATCGAGGAAACATTTGGACGCTAATGTTAACTTATGTAATTTGAGAGTTAAATTAGTTTATAAGTATAGTAAACAAGTTTAAATATTTTATACAATTACTATTAATTCTACCCTATATAATATAGTTAAACCTAAAAACTATGATATTAAGTTTAATACCAGATTAAAAGTGACATGGCATGGGGAGGGGGCGATGTATGTGTCTTGTTACGGAGTCCAATATACATTTAATAATTGCGTGATTATGTTGACAGAATTCAAATAGTACCTATAAATATTTATTTCATTTAAACTATATAATATAAGTATTTACGTTGTCGGGTTTATTTAAACTAAAACGTTAACTTTGAATATTATTTATTATGTTTATAGTTATACCTATAAATGTTACTATACCTTTAAAGGTTCAACATGTGGTTTTATACAAATAATTAATATATTTTTTATTGTGTTTTATTTATAGTATTAAGTTTAAGAAATACACAAGAGGAAGAGCCACCAGATCCACAGTTAATGCGATTAGATAACATGTTAATTGCAGAAGGAGTGGCTGGTCCTGAAAAAGGAGGTGGTGCTGGAGCTGCAGCCAGTGCATCAGCTGCAGCTTCGGGCGGTCCCGGACAACCAGATAACGCCATTGAGCATTCCGACTATAGAGCAAAATTAGCTCAGATCAGACAAATTTACCACCAAGAACTTGAAAAATACGAACAGGTAATAAAATATAGTAATTTTTAGCCATTGATTGGTATAAATAATTTAAATTTATATACATATATATATTACTTTACCCAATTGGTGGTACTATTGTAGTACTATGAAAGTATATTAATACAAAACTATGGTTTGAACAGTTAAAAAAATTGAAATTTCTCTACTAAACTGTCAAGTAGGTTTTGAGTAATTGAGTGTACCTTGTTATTGAGCATGTCACTGCTATGGTCCATGGATGACGTGTTAAATTTTAATTCGATCAGAAAATCGTTCATACGATTCTGGGCGAAGACGATGTACAACCTCTATTTCTCTATTTATATTCATTTTAGTAATGTGGTAGATCGAAGATTAAACTAATTTTTGCCAAATAGGTACATGTCGCATATTTTATAATATTATTGTTATTGTTTTGTATTTGTATTCAGTCAATACCGGCGTAACATAAAACAGTATGCATTTGTTCGTGGTATAAATAGCTTAAAATATAAGTCTAAATACTTTGAAAATTGTATTGTGAATAGAAAATAAAAATATACGTAATTTTTTTATTACAATAAATAACTAAAACAGTATCAACATTTATTAAGAAAAAACTAAAAAAAAAAATTAGAAAATTAGAAAATAACAAATTTCTGTAAATAGCTTTTTATTTAGAATATCAATTGTGTATATATTATGACAATTTGATTTAAAGGACGTAATCACTATTTATTTTCTGTATCTGACCCATGCACAATATAGCAGATCTGATTTCATCAGAGCCAATCTTCATATCTTATGTAAGTGACATACAGACAAAAAACATCAATGTCAAATCAAAACATTCGTTCTCCGCTCAGAATCTAAAGTAAAAATGTTATTATCAAATGAAATATCGTATAGTAATAACATAAACATATTCTTCATCATATGGACTGCGCGTTCCCCATACCTTGCTATAAATTTCCCAGTGCCAACATTGTTAAAAACAGATAGTCAGTACCTGAGCATGTAATGATGCCTGAGAGTGTATGCTATTTTTTTTAACAATGTTGGCTCCACACTCCACAGTTCTTTCTCTCTGCTATCAGTCCATTTCTTTATACGTTTATATAGGAAACAGCGAATTAAGTTATAGATAACACCGCAGACCTGTAAAGACCCTATAAATTGTTGTTTGGGGTATTGTTAGATTCACATTGGCTAGGAGAACTGCAGTGAAGATTTTCAGAAATTTCTTCAATCGTTAATTCACTACAAAGCTATAAAGCTGAAAAACATAAAAAAACGCGCAATAAAATGTGTTTTAATTTTTTTTTTAAGCTCTCGTAATGTATTAACTATTAAATATAAAGTTCTGAAAATCTTCACTGAACTTCTCCTAGCCAATGTGAATCTAACAAGACCTAAAAGAAAAAAATCCGCTCTCCGGTTTCGGAGCTATCTCACTAAATATAAATGAAAATGATTTTTTTTTGCGGGGCTGTTCACTCCGACGTTTTTCTGGATTCAAATTGTTATACCGCTTGGGTGTGATACCGGATCTCTCTCATATATTAAACCTAGCTTAGTTACCAATCTACTCATTATTACTGAGTTACCTACATTATTTTAATAAATAGGTAATAATAAATAAAACAAGCAAAATGACTTTAATACCTCTTAAATTCAAACCAATTAAGATCAACATTTTCCTTTTATTTGTATCCAAGAAAAACTGCCATCTTAGATTTACATTGGTTTGATAACGATGTGTTTTGTGAAAATATACATTTGTGGTTATAGAAGTGACAACACAACCATTTTATACCTAAATTTAACGGATTTGTTTAAAAATTAAAACATTATCTTAAATATTGTAATATGTTATACAATACTATAGAATACAATCGTTTAAAACGGTTGATGCCTGTATAGTATTAAATATTTTATAAAATTTCTCAGTTTGTACAATTTATTGAATTTAAAAAAAAAAATTTTAGATAAAATTACTAATAATTCAATTTTTCTAAAAGAGATTAAAAATTTAAAACACTAAAGCACTTGAGGTTCGTGATCACTGCTATGTAACTACAGTATACAATACAATGTTTATATTATTTAATAAGTGCATGTGTGTGTGTATGATTTCATAGTTAAATTGTTATGGATGTAATCAATTGAGAAGTCAATCTAAGTCAATTGTAAAAATTACAGTAATTTGAATTAACTAAGGGAATATTACTGATGCGTGCAATTATTCGAACTGTATAGAGAACTCGTGATTACTCCACTATAAGAACAGAGGCGACCAATATTACGTGTGATATTCCAGAGATTAATCTGCTTAACAACCAGATCTGCACGCAATAATTTTCGATTTTTTTATTGTTTAATACAATGATGAGTTATATAAATTTAATACTAATTGAAATAAGTTTCGGGTTCCAGGTATAGTCGTGTTTTTGTGCTTTCTCTTAAACATTTCGAAATCACATTTAAATAATATGTATTTGTTGGCCTCGCAGGACAAATTGCGTGAAAAATAATCTACAAGATGCATAATATGTTAATGGTTATAAAGTAGATATCCTTGAACCTGTGTTGTCTTGTGTTTAGTTTGACATTTAAAAACATTTATTTTAATATCGTGATATGCCACAAACGGCGTGTGATCAAACAAATACCGCAGAAAATGATTAATTATGTTTTTCGGATGGATATATTCATAGAGATAGGTTAGTTATGGACATTTAGACGTACCTATAATAAATATAATAATTTGCTTAATGCCGTTTGTGGTTAACACTTAAAATCTAGAATATGTTTGGAGATGAGATTAAATTTTAAACTACGACCCAAATAATATTATTTATCAAATATAATGATTATTATGTCATACGGCTTACATCAAAGTAATCGTTTATACATTTATAATATATAATATCTATTTAGACACACACTCACGATTTTACTACGTTTTTAGGCTTGTAATGAATTTACTACCCACGTAATGAATCTCTTACGAGAACAATCTAGAACGCGGCCGATCACTCCAAAAGAGATCGAACGAATGGTGCAAATAATACATAAGAAATTCTCTTCCATACAAATGCAACTGAAGCAAAGTACTTGTGAAGCGGTCATGATACTTAGATCTAGGTTTTTGGATGCTAGGTTTGTGTTATAAAAGATATAAATAATATTACAAATCTAAATAATTAAATTTAAAAATTATGTTTATTGTGTTATCTGTTTTTTTTGTTTTTTATAGAAGAAAAAGACGTAATTTTAGTAAACAGGCTTCCGAAATACTAAATGAGTACTTTTACTCGCATCTAAGCAATCCATATCCCTCGGAGGAAGCAAAAGAAGAGTTAGCAAGGAAGTGTAGCATTACAGTGTCACAAGTACATATTTTATTGGCTATGAAAGCCGTTGATGTTTGTGAATAAAGTTATTAAAATATTTGTATTTAAAACGATACAGGTGTCCAATTGGTTCGGTAATAAAAGAATTCGATATAAAAAAAATATCGGTAAAGCTCAAGAAGAAGCAAACCTATACGCCGCAAAGAAAGCTGCCGGTTAGTATTTATAATTCCTTTAACAACAGAACGACTTGAATGAACATATATAATTTCTAACTATTTTAATAATTTAATATAAATAATTGACAATAAATATATTATTTACTTTTACGGACTACGGATACAATAATAAATGGTATTACAATATTGTCGTTGGTGGTATTTGACAGGGTCGAAATTTTATTTTTACCGGAGGTATTTTCACAGATTGTAGTCCTTATTGGTGTTTAAAACATAAAGAGAAAAACATGTAAATGGGGAAAGGGTGAAGTTTACTATAGGGATTTGGATAGCGATATATATACACTGGCGGTGTAAGCTCCAAATGGAAGTAATATATCACCGGGACCCTGGCTTTGAGCTTGACAGCCCGAATGGTTTTTCCTGGTTTCCTCATTGTCCCGTACTACACCCTCCATACAATGCGATTTATTTATATATTTTTTTTTTTAAGTGAGCATGTGTGTCTGTTGCGAGCGCGTGCGCTCACCCGAGCGTGTTGTACACTGTTTCTTTTATACAAAGGTGTGGTGTCACCTGCCAATGATTACACAGTCAGGTTCCACGCCATAAATTAATATTATTTAATATTCAAAATTGTAAATGAAACACGATTATAGATAAAATATATTTTGATGGTACAAATTGTTTAACCATAATTTATAATCAAATATTATACAATTATTATTGTATACTGGCATACAGTGCTCAACTTGTAAAAAAATAGTTTCTCAGACCTCAACAATTTAGAACATCTCGTATTACAGTGGACAGATTTTTCCCCAATATCCCCCACCTCCCTAAAAAAAGGTTATCACCTATCACAAACCAGCAAAAATATCATTATATACAAAATTGAAAATAATACGATTCTTCAACAAAATTAACAAAATATATACTTTTAACACTAAATTAACTTTACTGATTTAAACAATTTTTTAATTCTATAACAATTTCAATATAAAATGTCTTCGTTCAACTAATTCCATAAGCTAATAAACAAAATAAGGTTATATTGAAATTGCTTTGAGCATAGACAAGATGGTCGTCTGGATGTTAGGTAAAATAGCATATCGTCATAATGTTTTATGCGTTCCACCCGCATGTGTTGTCTCTGTCTTTCACACGTGTAACATTGCAAATTGACTTACCAGATTCTTAATTCCTACTACAGTTTATTTATAGTTGAAAATATTATAACAATTGTTCATATATATTGAATTTGGTGTGAAGAATATGAACTGTGCCCGAGTAAAATATTTTTTTCATATTTAAATTTTTAAATGAGTTTTAAGTACTTTATTATAAATGTATGAAAACAATTCTTCGCTCTTGCACAGTTCATATTATTCTGTACAAATTCGATAATATAAACATTTTATACAATATTAACTATTTATAAATAGTACTAAGAAATAGGTAGATTTGTAGTAAGACAGAGACAACACAAATATGCGGATATACCTAGCGCCCTCTTAAAAAATAATTAGGAAATTACTTGTATCCCAACACAGGCTCTCAGCGTACAACTTCAAAGTCAAGTATTGTACGCATATCAAAGATTTATGTTCAAGTTAAAGATTATCAAGAAATATATAATAAAAACAAATTACCAACTGATCTTTCAACTGTTTTAATTTTGAATGTTTTATCAGCACCAATTTTGAATAGAAATTTAACTAAGGTATTAAAGAATAAAATGGTACTAATTAATATTTTCAATTTCAAATACATTTTTATTTATTAGGTATTTTAAATTTGCTTAAACATTTTAAGTTATTTAAATTGTAATTTTTATCATTTTTAAAGAAGTTTTTATCCATTATTAAATTTACTTATTTACTACGATATAATATAATTTATAATTGGTTCACAACTAATTTGGTTACTAATGATAGAAAGAATATTTCCTAATGATTATTTTACGAAATTACTGTTGCAACATCATGATTGATCATTGGCAGGACACATGTAAAACAAGAATACATGAATAGGATTATAGGGTTAAGTAACAACCTAATTCTCTAGGCTTTTGTCAACAAAAAAAGAATTGGTTCCAAAAAAACAGTTAACTGCGATTCAGAAAGATACTACACATTTTGTACTCAAAAGTATATAATAAATATGTTTCATATTTATGTTATAAATTGAGAATATACATTATGTGTCAAAGTAATTTCTAGACAATTTTTTATTAAATTATAATATCTAGTATTTATTCCATTTATCATGCAATCAATTTGAGTACAAAAATTTCAAAAACTGTTTAACAAGTAGTTCATTTCCAAAAGTAGAAGCATAATAAAAGACTTATTATACCATTTACATTCTTAAAGATTACACATTAATGATATTAACTAACTTTTTGTAGTGGCTCTGGATTGAATAAAATATGGTTTATTGCAACAATAATAATTTAATATAGTACAATAATATGGCATAGGGTTCAATAATAATGTAATATTCAAACCTATGTTTATCCTTGATACTAATGATATCACTAATATTAAAATAATTTACTTTTCGTAGGCGCTTCCCCTTATAGTATGGGTCCTGCTTCTCAAGGAACACCAACTCCTTTGTTATCTCCAGCTCCTGGTGGTGGTCCGCAAGACAGCATGGGCTACAGTCTTAGTTTAAATGGTGCTGAGTATAGTTCTCCTATGTCTGGATCACAGGTTTGTGTGCGTTATATTGGTTATAGAACAATTGTTCATAAACGTCTCCATCTCATTGAACAATTAATTTTACAGGCACAGTATTCTGATGGAAGTCTAGGATACGACCCAATGGGACACCAGGTGAGCGATTGTGAATAACAGGTTAATATAATTATTGAGAAAATAAATAATTTTCAAAATAAAAGTCAATTTGTTCAAAAGTGTTATTTTAAAATTAAAAACAAGGAAACTATCAATCTATATATTTACAATTATATTGTGTTTTAAAAATCTATATTGTATGATATTTTTTGTTTAAAGAATCTAATACTACGTTTTTTTTTATAAATTACAGGCAATGCCTAAAAACTCTGGATCACCATCTACAGGATGGAATTCCAGTCATGAATATCAGACACATGGCATGCATGACGACAGCGAAGACTCGTCAGATGATGTCGATATAAAACGCCCAAAATTGTCTTAAGCATTTTTATTCTTAATAACTAAATTTGTTCATTTTTACGTATATTTAAAAATGATTGCTTAACTTAATATTTTAGACATACTCAAGTGAGAATAATTGGCCTTCACACCTTGTGTATGTTCTAAAAAAAAACACTCATCTCACTCTAACTAATTACTTTTATGGATCTACTGTAATGACGAAAACGAAAGACTTAGGCCTTTGGTGTTTGTGTGTATTTTAATCCCAACACACATCACATATAAGGGAGCGTATATGTATTAAATAACGTTAGTCTAATATTTGAGATTACCATACTGAAATTCAGTAGAGACGGTTTTATTATGAAACTATTTTTTAGTATCTTATTATTATTATTATTAATTATTATTATTATTATTATTATTATTATTATTATTATTATTATTATTATTATTATGAATATTTTTATTGAATAATTAAATGATAATATTAACTTGAGCTTTTTGAACGTTTATCGTTCATCATGTAACTTTGGTATACGTATATTGTGCACATCACCAGATTATTAGTAATTTATATAGAAAAAATATTGTAATAATATTATTGTTGATTATGTTTACTGACACATTTTTCTATTATCTGTGATCTCAAAGGAAAATCAACACATGCATCAAAATCGAGTACAATCATGTCCAGTGTTTTTCTCCTTTTTCACCAAGTATACGATATACACACGGTAATATTATTATTTTTCATGATATTTAAAATTTACATTTTAAATATAAACGAGTTTTGTTAATAATTGTTTAGTATTTATTGTATTGAACGAATAAGTAGCATATTTTTTAAGGCACCATGACTAGTAACCTTTAAATTTTTAATGCTTTTTTTAAAAATTAAAATAAGAAACATATTACAGTTTAATGTATACGATATTTGTAAGGTAATTGTCTGTGAACTGCATTTTTTTTTTTTGGTCCATTTTTTCCTCTTTATTTTACGCTATATTTGTATGCTTTATATTATAACTATTAATAATTAAAATATAATAATAATAAAAAAAAACTATTATTATAGTTCTCTTCTCCCTCTCTTCCTTTTTATGTACTATTATAAAATATTTATTGTTAGTGATGAAGAAATATCGACACGGTGTGGCTATGATGAAATTGATAAAAAAAAAATAATAATACCATCAAGTTATTAAAACATGAGTCTTACAATTTGTTTTTTACATACGGAACCTACATGTAATAGTCTTATAGACTAAACATGTTAAAGTTTTGTTATCGATTCATAGTAGCCCGCTTGTAAACATTGTGTATACCTTTAACATATTATTATATTAATATTTTACATGGAATAGTGTGCTGATTTCAGTATTGCTCGAACGACGTTATACTTATGCATTATACATCATATTATAAATATATATATATATATGTATATTTTTTTTTTACGTCTTGTAAACTATACCACCTAGATATACTACTGTATTATTATTTTATATAAATTAGTATACTTGTAATTTTAAATGTAATTCTAAAGGTAAATTTTTGTATTATATCCAGTAGAATAGAATTTTGTTTTCCGACTCCTAATTAAGATGTGGTATTTATTTCTATTCATATGGTTGAGTCCCTATGTAATGTATGTAATGTATCAATGTATGCATATAGGTGTTTAATAGTCACTATATGTATATAATATGTATGTGTTTGTGTGTATTAATCTGGATTTCTCATCTATTGCTACACACATTGGAAAAGCCCAATAAATAATTGTTACTTATTATTATTTTTTTTTTTCGTCTATCAAAAACTATATTCTTTTATACTGTATAATATTATGTTGTATAAACCAGTCATGTAAATCCATGTTGTCGATAAACTTCTTTTCCTTTGTGCATAAATAGTATTAAAATGGAGATATTTTCTTGCCGCGTTATTATGTATGTCGACAAACAGAAAAAACATGTACGGGTTATGCATTCACAGACCGTGTCATAAGCGGGTTGTGTTGTACTCACATTTGTTCTTAACCTTATAAATTCTATAAATATATATACATATAATACTTTTGTATACGATTTAATATTTACGAAACTCAAACAATTAAGTATTCGTTCGTGGACTATATTAAGAATTTTTTTTTTTTTAATACATTAGACGCCTATATATTATATACTATGTATAATTATTGATTAGGGGCTGTATTAGGTAATAAAATATTATGAATGAATATTGTACAGTTTCTGAAGAAAACAAAATTATAACGCTTGTAATTTAGAAACGAAAATTAATTTGTTATGTATATTATTTCTTCCTTGTATCCTTGTCCCATATATTAACTATTGTTCCTAATTTAATAACACTCCAAATACTGGAAAATAATTGAACATTTTAGAAGAATTCCGATTTTTTTATAAACATTTTATGGTGGTAGTCTGTACATTTGTTTCAACAAAGGATACTCATAAACAGTGGTGTCAAACCCTATGTTGAAGTTGGGCAAAGCCCAACACCTTTTGAAAATTTAGGATGGGCCAGAAACCCCCCCCCCTCCCACCATCAACTACCAAAATTACACAATCATACAAGTTACTAACCTGCAAGAATCAATAGGTACCTTTAAACTTTCTATACATGTGCGCAATTAGATTTCAAATTTTGGGAATGCTAAAATTATAAAACGCTTGTAGAACCCTTATACACGTATTAGGTCCCGTATAATTTATCAACAAAAAACTTATATTCATTTAACAAAGGAGCAAATATAAATCATTAATAAATTAAGAAAACTACACAAGAAAATGTAAAAACATAACTATATATATTTATCAAACTTCACTTAAGGCCCCCGGTGCCGGCTATTTATTAAGAAGAAAATTATTGGCAACCTTATTCACATATTGTTTCGGCGTCACACGATCTTGTGAATGTATTGGAGCAGGGGTCTCCAAACTACAGCCCGCGGGCCGGATGCTGCCCGCGACAAGTTATAACCGGCCCGCAGCACCTATAGGACGGTAAATAAAATATAGATATCTAAAGTAAACTTATATTTGAATACCTATATTTCCATAAAATTAAAAATTATATGTGTTAACTTTTAGCCCGCTAAGAGCATTTGATATTTTTTGTGGCCCTTGAATAAAAAAGTTTGGAGACCCCTGTGTTGGAGTGTAAATGGTTATTATGGTTAGTGGTTACTATAATATTAGGCTGTCTATAAGTGCAAAATATGACCCAAAAGCGCAAAAATAAATTCCTTTTTAATACCTAACCCATAAGCGCAAATCAATTTTATAAAAATAAAGTGTATTTTTACAAAAAAAAGTAATTATTATTAATATTTAATTAAGCATTCAAAGTGATATTTAAATTAGTTCAAAAAATAAAAAAAATTGGTAATAAAAAATAAAAATAAGTAAAAAAATAATTATAATAATAATTTTGAGTATTATTTTAAATTAGTTAAACAAGTATCATGAATTAATAAATTAATATATTAAACTAATATAATAACGAGTCGGTATCTTAAAATTAAATTTGAAATTTGAAGCCCACTGTCTTCACGTAATTTTTTTTTCTTTATACAAGATCTAAGTTTGTGTCGGAGATGACTTATTTAGATTTGCGATTCATACATTTTGGACATTTCATACAATTTTAAATAAACTTCTGATTGTCGTGGAACGAGTAAGTAAGAGCGTCGAGCGTTGGGCGTTAGGTTAGTAAAATATTGTATCAGACGTAATACAATTTATTTTTGCGCTTTTATCCTACAACCAAGGTAGAAAAGCGCAAATTCGTTTTGCACTTTTGAGTCATCAAAAAAAAGGTCGATTTGCGCTTTCTGGTTTCACCGGAATATATTTTTTGAGGGAGCCGATATTTTTTTCCCGCTATTAAACACGCTTTCATTATAAAATAATACTACCTACAAACATGCATAGGAACGAGCGCAGATTACTATAATAACAATAATAATAAATTAAACTTTTTATATTTTTTAATTATTAATAATACAATATTTAATCGCATAATATAATATATTATCGCGGCCTATTCGCCGGAAGCCCAATTAGTATTGCGTACGTTTCGCTCATTGACACAACGGATATAACAAGTAACAACAACGTATTATGTGCATTTGCCAGTTACGACCAGGTTCGTAAGGCGGACAATATAAAACAACATAAAAACCATACACGTCACACGTGTCTATATATAATACAATATTGTGTCGTTTCCGAATAAAATTATTAAGCCCAAAACGTGTTTCTAAACGGCAAACGCATAGGTACATCATAATATTAGAGGTAGGTATCTATATTATGCCTTGTGGCATATATTATTATTTTTTTTTTATCGTACGGTCCGACCGCGACAAATCGTGCAATAAGATCGAACGCGGTTTGCAAAAAGCGCGAAATAAATTTTGTACACCCTAAAAAGGGTGTAAAAACTGTAAAAGGATTATTTTACGATCATAGTTACAATTTCATAAATTATTTTCCACTTCAAAATGATACTCTCTACAAATTAATTTAATTTCTGCGATCGGATTTTACATGATTTTAATGAACGCATCCCAAGGTGGACCTAACCAACCAAGATGACATTACAGGCCAAGGCCATCGTCCGTATTTTTTTAATTTTATTTGGTTTTTCTTTTTTTAAGACCTCTTCTCAAATAGGTACGCTTACAGCAGTGCCGGCCCGATGGTTTTCGGGGCCCGGTGCAGAATTTCGCGGGCCCCATATGGCCAATGGCTTATAATTACTGGCCTGTGGGGGCCCCGCACAAGCCCGCCATGCGCGGGGCCCGGTGCGGTCGCACCGCTTGCCCACCCCTAGGGCCGACACTGGCTTACAGGCGCGAACAGTGAACACGTGATTATATGTCATCACTCGGATCTTTGGCCAGCGATCGAAATAATTACTGATTACTTTTGGTTATATGCATTTACATAATTACATTTTACAGGGACTCTAAATGGTAAAGGTACCACCTGCAGCTATTGTGCTCGCGGTTATGCGCGCCTATACAATTGTTATACTGTCAAAACTCACACACACGGTCAACGAGTGATTCCCGATATTATGTGTAATGTATCCGTTCCACGATTTTTTCTGATTAGAATTTAACTTTGGTAGATTAGAAAATATAGAAAATATGACATCAGGACAGGCACGTATATGATGTTAGGGGTTTTGCGGATTTGCCAAGGTTCAAACCTCCCAGAAATGTTTTCAAACAATATTTTTTCTTCGGCACGCGGCAATGTAAAATACAATTTTGAATTATTTTTTATAAAATATTTCGTATAAATACTATTTGACTATAATTGACGTTCGCGCGTTCCACATATACATATATATTATTTACAATTCTTACACTGCAGTTTATATCCTCGCCGCGTCTGTCGCGGTGTTATGCGTTATTTTATGATTTATATTTCCGTTTTCGTCGCGTTTAGCGTGTTTGGTGGTTTAAACATTTCTTTGAACATAATTAAATACGAGTGTACCGTTTATATTTTATATGTCCATGACTCTATATAAACGAATCATCTGTTGAAAATAATATATATTTTTATGATTTTATTAGTCGTTAAATCTGTAACAATTATTTATAATATTCATTCGAAAATACGAAAAAATAAAAAACAACATCTTTTGGGTACACAAATGTATTTTTATTAATATTTTTAACAAACGAAACGTGAACAAAAATTTTTAAAAATAAATAAAAAAAAAACCGAAATACGTTCACATGAAAAATAGTGGTACAAAATGGATCTAATCAACATTTTATACAAATAATTCTTAAATAATAGTAAAGCGTGTTCAAAAACAAAACGTAAACAAAAAATTTGGAAAAAAATAAATAAATAAATAACCGAAATAAATTAATGAACAAAAAAAAAAAAAATCAGGCAGGAGACACAATAGACCAGGACGAGAGAATACGAGATGGCGATTTAGGTGCACATTACCATATATGGTATGTATAGGCAATAGGTTACTGGTCACCTCCACAACTTTCTCGCGGCCGGTCCCGCGGGCGAGTTTGCTCGGACGCGTCATGACGACCGTGACGTCTGCAGGCGAGGCCAGACGAGATAGCCGCGGATTGCCGCGTGGGGCGAAAACTACCGAGAGTCAGCTGACCGGGGCGCCAAAGAAGCACCGCGGTCCCGTGAACTCTCAAGTCTCGGGTATTTTTCGCCCCGGCGGGTCGCCTCTTAGGCCGCGCCGTTCGTCCTGCAAAGGGCCGCCGCCGCCGGAGTCGCGCACCGCTGGAACCTGCGGAAACCTTGGAGTTTCCGCGCGGGTCCGGCGCTGCTAACGTCTGTGGTTCCAAGCGCACTACGCCCGTAAAACCCGTCGCGCCGCGGGTGGCCGGAGAAAGTGCTCGGGTGACATACCTACCTGTCATCACCGTCCGTGCTCTGTCTCGTATCCTCTATAGTCCTTCACGTCGCCGTCTCCCGCCCGACGTCTTCGGCCCAAGGGGCGAGTAGCCGGGGGGACGGGGCTCTACTCCCATCGGCAGCAGAACAGCCTACCGACAGCGTGCTTCACGTGGCGCCACGAAAGTCTAGAATATTTTCCTCTATTAGTTAAAAAAAAATAATCAAATTTGATTAATTCTATGAGTCAGCATCATTTATCCCGTAATTGTGTTTTTGAAGACAAAATTGCATTGCCATCGAGCGCCTTAATAAAAAAAAAGCAAACGCTAACGTCACAAGCAAATTCATTAATTATATAATTAGTTATAGATCTTTTTCAGTGTTTAATATTGACAGGTTTGAAAATTTTCATATTTTAGAATCTGAGCGGAACAAAGAGTGTATTATTGTATTGATTTTACAATGTTGTGTGTTTTTTTTTTGTCTGTCAACACGTTTTGGGGCAGTAAAGACGTAAAGTACTTTGATTTTCTTCATCAGTATTTTTCCTGGTAGGAAAGTGAATCTAGTTGGTACTTTGAGAGATATAAAGTAAAAAATTCTCAATAATTTTTAAACGCGACATGTAAAAACAAAACAAAATTTAAAAAAAACGGGAATTTTTACTCAAATCAAATTTTTGTTTAGATGTGTAAAATTAAACCAACTAGATTAGATGTTTCAATAATACTTGTGCATTGTCAGAGACTGTCTAGCAAATAGCAATTACATAATAAAGTTTATAAGTTTTTGGACAACGAGCAGTCTGGTAAAATAAAAAGTAATTTGGACGGAGAACTCGTGGCTTTAATGTCAGACAGCAATAATTGTTAAAAAATAAAAATAATCATAAAACGATGAGCGTGAATATTAACAAAATCAAAACTCAAATTACGACTAGTAAAGAAAGTATTTAGAAATATATAATAAAGTACATTCCTTATTTCCTTATGCAACTGGAAACATATATTAGCTACTCGTTGTTCTTTCATTTAGAAAACGTTGAAAACAAATTCTAAAGATCGGATTCATTTGAAGTTATGGACCCCTCCATTGAAAAAATGTTCGTAGTTGCGCTACTGGCCCATTTCACGCGTTATTGTCATGTACCTAATACAGAGCGATTGTTTAGCGATTTACGAGTGACAAATACATAACAATATATAAAATATGTACCTATAACCAATGACGATAAATTATTAATAATAAAATATAATCAATGCTATTATTAGGTACCTATTTATAATTATATTTTTATCCTTACAGGATCCAAAGTCAAAATTGATAAAGGTTATTACTTATTATCAATTATCCTCAATACTTTAATTGAGAAATTCAATAAGGCTTAAGCGAGGTATGACAATGTTGTTTTGTATGATTTAATTATTTTATTTTGTACAAAATATATTTAAGATAAATAGTATAATATACTTTAAACTGAAAAATTAATTTAAATGGTATTTGAAATATCTCTTTACAGGTAGAAAATCATAATGCACCTTGCCATAATAACGAATGGAATATTGGGTAGACAGATGTAGACATAATAAAAGTAAAGACATTACAAAATAGAAGTCTGTGTATAAACAGCTTATACTAACTACATTCTACAGGTAACACTGCATGAGGATTTTGTAATAATAACGTACTCAACACTTGAAATTGATCAATAACATATTGGTTTTTATATTACAAACATAATAATATATGTGTGTGTAATGTGTATATAATGTTTTATCACCGCTATTCATATGAAAAATATTTACTCAATTTATGAAAAACAAAAGTGTGAAGCACATACTGTATGGTACATAATATACATTTTATAGGTAACATTTAAAAATAATAGAAATAGAAGAAAAATCAGACATAATAATCCATAAAATAAGGTAAAAATGTTTGGTTGGTTTTTAGTAACAAAAACATGATTAAAATAAGATGTCGAATTCAACCAATGTTATGTATAAAACAAACAAACATATATACACACATGTATATATATATATCCTTATATATATATAAATGCATGTGCACACACATAAATGAATATATTGTCTCTTGGTTGCACATAATAATCAACAAAATTTAACACTATAATAATAAATCATTAAATTAAAAAAATTAATTGTTTTTTTTTTTTGTACATTTCTATTAACTTTAGATAAAGCCTGCAGCTCCTCTATAGTTGTTTGCTTCGGACGGGTACAAATAGTCATCGCTCCAATTAGACCGGGATAATGTAGGTTCGGATGTCGTCCGTTGCAGTTTTGGCATAGCGTGTATAATGCTTTGTATAGAGATAGCAATGTCTTTGAATTTAGGCCTGTCTTCTCTATCAAATTGTATACACCTTTCCATTAATTTGCGCAGCTCAGCTGGTGCGTCTGATCTGACTTTTTTTAAATCAGGTCGTAAATAGCCCCTGCCTACCATAAAAATAATCTGATCTTTGTTATTAATTTCCGTGTAAGGCAGCTGACCAGAGAGTAATTCATATAGCACAATGCCATAAGCGTATACATCTGACTGGAAACTGTATGGGTTGTCTACTTGCATCCGAATTACTTCGGGTGCCATCCATAGTATCGATCCAGATGGTTGATGGTACTGTTGACCACCGGACCATTTTGATTTAATGGTAGCCAAACCGAAATCACCAATTTTCACAACAGAATCATTAAAAAATATATTGTTGCTTTTCAGATCCCTGTGTATAATGCTTTTTGAGTGGAGATAATTCATACCAATTGCAGTTTGGCCAGTAATGGATATCAATTGCATTGCCTCAAATCTAAAAACAAAAAAAAAATATATTAAGTTTATAAGCAATAGAAAATAGAAAAATTTGTATTTAATTTTGTTTAAATATGTTAAAATATGCAATAAAGATATATAATGATTTACCAATAATTTTCAAATATCTATAATTACATACAATGTTTAAAGTCATACATTTTAGTTATGCATTTGTCAAGCTAAAAACAATAAGTGCCTAATGAATTGAGATAATTGCATATAATATATAAGAAGTGAAGAACTGCAAATCTAAAAAAGATTAATAATGTGCATTATGTAATAATAGATATTTTGTACAATCTCCATAAATGTTATATAAATATAATACATTGTTGATTTAATTACTGTTATCTTCCTACTATTACATATATTACCTATATTATTAATTTCAAATTGGGTACAAAAATAGGGTTAGTATATTAGAATAAATTTAAAAAACAAAAGTTAAATGATATTTTATACTTGAAAATAAAATAACATTTAATATTTAAAAAAATATATGATTAATTTATTAATAATAATTAATACAAAATAGGTAAATGGAATCAATATGAAAAATAGAATAATGGGACATAAAACTTAAACTAAAGAGAATCCTGTATGCTGTATGGTTACCCTATTTATTCAGAATAAACATTTAAAATCAAAATGGAATGCAAAAAGTTGAATACCAAAATAGATTAAAATAACAATTTTAAGATGTTTTATTATTTTTGCATGGTTAAGTAGGTATGTCAAAAATGTTTAATTTTAAATTTAACGGATTTATTGAAATAATACTAAATTGTAATCAGCGTATCGAATACTATATGAAGGTACTTCTATAATGAAAAAAAAATATCAACTTACTTTTTTTCCAATACATGTAAACATCGATATAGACTTGATCCTTCACACCACTGTGTGACAATAGCTAAATTTGGTTTTCGTATAACACCCATAAACAGTAAGACATTTACGTGCCTTGTTTTCTTTAATACGGATACTTCATTTTTAAACGCTTGTAATTGTGCAGCAGTCGGTTGTTTGACTTTGAGTGCTTTAATTGCAACCGGACCATGCCAATTGGCCTTATAAACAGTACCAAATGACCCTGATCCAATGCAATCACCCATTTGAATATCCGTTTCGGGTATTTCCCAATCTTCTAATGATTCTTGAGGACCTGTGTCACGGAGCAACTTCTTGGTAGCACTTTCATCAGCACTTTTAGCTCGAGGTCTAGGCCTCAGTACATTAGTAGGAGAAGCTTGGGCACTCTGGCTATGAGGCAAGAAACCATGAGGTACACCAGATGGTGCTTGTGATCTTCGCTTCAATTCAGCCAAATCGTCCCAATTCATGTTAACCAAATTACGGCATACATTAGGTTCTGAACTTGATCTTTCGCCATGACCAAGCACTCGACGTCTTGAAGATTGATAATCAGACGTTAGCTGTAATATACCGGCAGAGTTTTGGTAAATAGTGTGATTTCCCCCATTGCTGCTATTCAAATCTCTAGTTGGAATACACAGTACAGGCACTCCCATGGAACACCGTTCATGGAATTTGAATCCACACGAGCGACAGTGATAACCCTGGTGGATAGAAATGTACATCAATAGAATTCAAACATAAAAAGACCAATAATAATTTAACAAGAATGAAATATTTACCTGGAAAAGTAGTTGACGACAATGATCACAAGTTGTAAATGACGTACGTTTTGAAAAATCATGTGTAAATGATGCTTGAATGGGTAGCCAACACATTTTTACTTGTATCTCTTCGTATTCAATAGTGGACGTTTGCGTGTCCCATGGTATCTGATGGTCAGTGCCGTTCCTGTAAACAACACAGGCGTTCAACGGGATCTTCCTGTGTTGCAAACGTTTCTCCAGGGCCATGTGAAGCGTTTCGCCGTGTTTCACCTCAATTGTGGTCCGCTGTTTGTTAGGTAAATAAGCACGGATGGTGCGAACAAACGGAGTGGACGGCTTGTCGCCCCTGGTTTTCCGGTGTTCCCTGGGATGGTCGACCTGCTCGAGTAGCTCCTGCTCTTTGGCCTCGAGCTCGTGCAGCTTGACGGTGAGATCGCGGTACTCGGTCAAATAGATAGGTGGCGGGTGATCGAACGTGGCAAACGTACCGTTCAGGGCGTGGATGTTGCACTTGGTCAGGCGCATCACTTCCCTGACGTTCTGCAGCTCGTTGCGCAGCGAGGTGATCTCCTCGAAGTCGAACGACATGACGACGCCTCCACCGCCGCCGCCGGCAGCGGGTTTGGTGTCCAGGCCGCCGCGGGATCTTGCCGAGGTCTAAGGGATTGGGGGTTGAGGAGAGAGAGGGCCTGTGGTCGCGCTACAGCTCCATCGCCAGGACCAAGTGTCCCACAGACGGACGCGTAGACACCATCGTTCGTGCGGGTGTCGGTGTCCGTTGTTATCGTCTGAGGGCGCTCGGATGTCGACGCTGGGCGGCGGGCGGATACTACGATGGAGCTGTATCGGTCGGATTCGCCCCGAGCGCGTCGTCCACTACGACATGTTTACGTGAAACCGTACGAGATCGTTACACGATTGAATGGTGCCGATAACAGACGCACCATATTCGAACCGCGGCGGTAGATTACGGAGTACGAAGTGCCCTCCTATGTGTTTCAGGAACCGACCGCAATTATTTGTAATTTAAATTTAATACAACTTATATTAAATATACTAATATAGGATGTAATAAATAATAATTGTAATATTATTGAATAATAATTAATATCGAATTGTCAAACAAAATTTACATACATTGACAAATATTTTTAGGTTAAAAGTTAAAACTACCCGGACAGTACAGCCGCAGTGGCCGCTCTGAATACCGTGCGCGACGTGGACCAACTTGGACAGAATCGTTCGCGTTGGCTAAGCTGGCGAACAATAATTATTATCAATCATAGACTTGCAGCAGTGCAGCACTGCAGCTGTCCTATAAATTTTAAAAGAATAAAATTATAGGTCCAAGACCCAAGTAACGGAATCGTTAGTCCGCGTGATCCAAATCTAATTGGATTTATAAATAAATATATAATAATCCATAATCCATATATAATTTATCCATCTATTATTAATATAAAATTAATGTGGGTCCGTTTGTCTTTGTATAGGGCGTATACCCAAGGAAACTACTGAACCAATTGGCAACAAATTTTGCACATTTCAATAGTTAAATTAATGAATAAATTAATTTCGTTTTGGCTCACGAAAATCGAATAATTTTTTCGATTATATATAGGGTTGCCTATAGCCTATATAAGCGTATCTTGTGGGGGGGGGAGGATTGGAGGTCTTAGTTTCCTCAGAATTATTTGTATTATTTGTTGTTTATTTCGTTCATGTAAATTGTGGTTACTATATTGAACTTACGGTGTATGACAATAATACTAAAATTATGACTTTCATAATTATTTATCGGCGATATAATATTTAATATACCTACGAATCGAAATTATGATTGACAAGGTAACCGAGCATCGCGATCACTTTTTCTTTCTTTTCGTAAATTTTCTTGGAGCACATTTGACGTTTTTAATGTATTTATTAATTGTTTAATATTTTTTTGACCCATTTCTCATATAATGACAAAAAAAATTGACTTCGTTAAAATATAAACATTTTAGTATTACGTAGTACGTAATGTATATATGTAACTATGT
Organism: Neotoxoptera formosana; assembly: GCA_022818045.1. NCBI lineage: Eukaryota > Metazoa > Arthropoda > Insecta > Hemiptera > Aphididae > Neotoxoptera > Neotoxoptera formosana. The sequence goes on along the minus strand of CM040631.1, from coordinate 29,555,458 downwards.
AAGTCATTTTCATTTTCAACTATATAATATTATAACATCAGGTAATCTGGTTTTAAATTAGACAAGGCTGAAATTTATTTATGAAATGTATTAAAGAACTTCTCATTGTACAATTGTACTGCAGTGTAATTCAAATGCAATGTATCAAATTAAATGTTTTTATACTTACCTATATATATACGTAGGTACCTACACAATTTAAATAAATTTTACATGTCAAACAAACATTTTTTTATCTCAATATTAATATTTATTTATTTCAATAATACATAATTTTTGTACTTTGAAAAAAATTCATTTTTTGGGGGCATTTAGAGTTTTTAGGTCATAAATATATTTTTTGAAACGGCAGTTTTTTGATATTTTTAGGGCATTTAAATCCGAGCCCTAATTATTTCCTTATTTTGATAATATTGTGAACCGTTATGTTATATAACATAACATAAACATACGCCGTTTACCATTGTACTCACGTATAAAAATAATTTAAAACTTAATTTTGCAATTGTAATTTTTCACGTAAAATGTCTAAAGTGAAAACCACCGAGGTAAAACCATTAAAACAATTTTATTTAATTAAAAAAATTAAGATAATTTTTGGTCATGCTTTTTTTTACTTTTATTATAAACAAATATGCTTTATTTTTGCTTTTTTCAAGCAGTTATAAGCTTTTTTTTGTTATTTATTGTGCTTTATAATCCGAGAAGGCGAGACCCACTCATTAACATTAATTGGATGAAGGGCGGAATGGGGGTGTGCGAGGGACAGTCGGACAGAGCCCCCCCAATATATTTAATCACCCTACGCCTATGAAGTTGCCATTGGCTTAAAAAAATGCCATTTGTTATACAAATATAATTAAAAAAAATTGGTTTAGACGAACCGACCTACCATGCCATGGGATTTTTTTTTTAAATAAAATAAAATAAAATAATATTTAATTTATTGTTTGTTATTCAAATAGTCAATTTGGTTTAATGTTATAATTTACACATTTTTAGGTTCTTAAATCAGGTTGTCTAAAATCTCAACTGGCTTGTTCGATGAATCTAACAAATATTTGTCTTATTAAAATATAGCATATACTTAGGTAATAATTTGCATATTTTTTGATTGAATATTCAGATATTAGAATATCACTAAATATTAATTCTTCTTCTGCTTCTACGGCTATTACGGGCCTTTCAGTCTTCAGACCCACTGCCATTTGCCACAACAACATAATAGGTACTGTCTCCATTTTTCCTTGTCTTTTGAGGGTCTTCTAATATTCTGCATTCCTTACTCGGCTTACTCCCAGTATCCTTAGAGTTTAGACCTATTCCTTTACTCTATCTAGTAGGTACCTATCTATCCATCTTTGTCTAGGTCATCCTCTGGGCTCTGGGTCTGTGTTTGGTTTCCATGATATTATTTGTCCAATTAGTCCTTCTGACGTCCATACTTGTCCAGCACAACTTATTCTCATACTTTTCAATAGTTCTTTCAAACTGTTATTGTTTCTCTTTGGGACGAATTATTCACGATATCTTCCTCTCAAACAATACTAACTTTTTTCATTGGATTTTGTCGAAAATCTTAGTATTCCTAAATATTAACTGCTTACAATTAATAATGACGCGAAAGCGCCTCTAAAACCAACTCTGTCATGACAATTCAATTAAGACACAACGAACGTATGCGATTTTCATCATTAAATACAAAATATAATACGATACAAAACTGCATCTCGACATAATACAAAATTATACATTTTAAATCGGATGTAATAAATTATGTATTTATGTGTGAAAGTCGGTTGCCAAGGAAGTTTCAATTTTGAGTTTTATGCGGTGAAAACAAGTTTAACAAAAGTGAAAAGACTATTGTCTTACGATACAACAGTACAATGCTCGAGCTTGACGCTCGTAAAGGACGTTATTATTTATTTTAAAAGAGGGCAGCCGCCACTGGCCGCCCGACAGTAAACAATAATCCGTTATGATATTATATTCTGGTATTCTGGTATAGTGGTATAACGTATATTTTTATATAGATGTGGGATTTATATGTCTACGATTTAAAGTAGAGTTTCTACTATACCATATCATATGGTGTTTCATATAATATGTTTTATGTAGGTAGCAAAATGTCGGTAACACGTACACGTTACCTAAATATATTAGTTAAAATAAATAAATTTATTTATTTACGTTAAATAATATATTCAACTCTATACACGTCAAACGCACTGTGCTTGTAGTGGTATTGTGTTAACTAGTAACTAGAACCAAATACTAATACTGTAAATCATTCACAGACTTACAGTTTATTTTGCTAGAACCCGGCTTTACGCACGGTTGGACTCGTTGGAGCTCAGATTATAGGAAAATTAAATTATTATTATTATTATTATTATTATTATTAAATTATTTTCATGTAATCTTTGGTTGTAGATTCAATCGTGGGTGTGTGGTAGGTGGGGCGTCCAGTTTGTCGAACCGTCTACTGTGCGAAATCATACGAACATAACCTACAAAAAAGTATCCGGAGAGTTCCGGACGACTCACGGTTTGCTCGTATTGCTCATACTTCATAGTTCATGTTCTTCTCACACAACAGTATTTCGTGTTTAAACTACTTTTTAATTTTTGTTGCTCTTGTATAGAGTGGCTCGACGAGCGAAAACGTCGACAACGGGATCATGTCTTTCATACCCGGGTCGTTGGGTTTCGATGAGTTCGGTACGCCGTTCATCATCATCAAAGACCAACACAAACAGCGTAGGCTGACGGGCATCGATGCGTTGAAGGTTTGTGGTTCTTTTGTTTTTAGTGCTCGAAATTAACGTAGAAAATCAATGGCGATTCCATCGTTTTCGTGACTCTAGAGCACCGTGGTCTCTTTGTTCAGAGTTACGTGGTCCAGAGCAACCGTGTGTATGTGATATGTGACCAGGTGTGCCCGACGCTCGTCGGGTTTCGTTGCACACACATGGTTTTTGTTTAGTTCCACATGAAACGTTACACCAATGCACAACATCTACTAATCATAGCCAACAATTTAAAATGTTCATTTTTAACATGTTTAGTCGCATATTATGGCTGCACGGTCCATCGCCAAGACCTTGTACACATCGCTGGGTCCAAAAGGTTTGGACAAAATGATGGTGTCATCT
>CM040631.1:29381200-29552200 GCA_022818045.1 Neotoxoptera formosana | reverse complement strand
TCATTCGAAAATTAGAAAAAAAGCAACAACATCTTTTGTTTATAAAAATGTATTTTTATTAATTTTTAAAAGGTGTCCAAAAACAAAACGTGAAAAAAAAAACTGAAATAAGTTAATGAACAAAAAAATCGTCGCAACGAGTCGCATCATCGCCTGTACCGCTATATAGTAGCCGCCGCCGCCGTTTCGTCTTCGTCCGTCGCTCCACGCGACTAAAAAACCGAATCCTGGCACCCTCCAAGCCGCTTGCAAAAGGTCTCGCGCGTGGCTCATCGTCCACAGCAGCGACCGAGTGCACTACGCACGAGAAACCCGTCGTGCCGCGGGTGGCCGGAGAAAGTGCTCGTGTGACACATCGGCGGGCACCGTTCGTGTCTCATATCCTCTATAGTCCTTCGCGTCGCCGTCTCCTGCCAGGCCGTCTTCGGCCAAGGGGGCGAGCGGCCGGGGCCGGAGTCGCTACTCCCATCGGAAGCAGTACAGCGCTCCGACAACACTCTTCATGCGGCTCCACGAAAGTCTTCTTTCACGTTTGTGTGGCGCGCGTTGCCGGAGTGCTGTCGCCACCGGATCCCGCCCGACGCTACTCGCAGTCGCCTTCACGCCCTTGGCCGGCTGCACGTCCGTCATCCCTTTTTTCCCATAATCCTTCACCACGGAGCCACCATCAGGCGGCCCGTTCTCGCCGGTATCAGCCGCGGTATCGACGTGCAGCTGATCGTCCGAAGAAGCTGAGGGCGCGTTACCGCCGGAAGACGCCTTGCTTGCCGTAATGGGCATGGCCGTTTTCGACCAAAAACGTACCCTTCCCTTTTCGGCCGATTCACTTTTCGACCAAAAAAAAAAAGTTTAATATAATACACAATATTAATGTTATACAAATCGACAATTATCTGAGCGCACGGCAGTGCGCCAGGCCAAGTTACAGCAATGCCAGTGTATCTTTACACGAACCAATTCGTCCGTTTTTTCTAACCCATATATCTCTGTTTCCTCTTAAGATAAACTTTTGAAATTTAAAACACAGATTAACCTCTAGTAGCTTAGGACGCTGTAAGAAAATGAGCCCTTAATATTGTGCCATTTCAAAATGGCAGGATTTCAAAATTTGCAATATTGTTACTGAGGACTCACTCACTCACTCACTCACTGATCATCAAAATTATAAGACACTTCCCGTATAGGTAGAAACGTGAAATTTGGCACAAAGGTAGATTTTACAGTGTAACTAAAGGGAAAAATCTAAAAATTGAATTTAAAAAAAAAAAAAAAACGGCTTTAGAAGAGAAAATCTACGACGTATAAAAAAATAAATTTAAAAAAAATAAAAAAAAATAAATAATAACAACACGTCGTCCACGACGCTGAAGCCCGCAAAAATAAATGATATCCCCCACAAAAACATAACAGTGGAAAAAGGCCAAGTTCCAAACTCCCTCCCAAAAAAGTCGGCCTATCAAAGTAGTGAAATCTACATTGTGGCCAAGTCTGCTATTTTTTAATTCATAACCTCAATGCACTCCTACATTAAAGAGCAACACTTCTCTTTTATTTGTATTGTTTAACACTTGGTCAGTTTCTGAATGAGGAATAAAACATCATTATCGAATGTGCTCACTTATGACTTACAAGGGTGATGGGGAGAAGAAGATTCAGAAAAAAGTAAAAGGTTTAGATTTCTTCTCAAAAAAGACAGCGAATCATAGTAAGTAGTGGTATTTATATTGCGGCCAAGTCTAGTTTATTCCTCATTCAGAAACTGACCAAGTGTTAAACAATACAAATAAAAGAGAAGTGTTGCTCTTTAATGTAGGAGTGCATTGTGGTTATGAATTAACAAATAGCAGACTTGGCCACAATGTAGATTTCACTACTTTGATAGGCCGACTTTTTTGGAAGGGAGTTTGGAACTTGGCCTTTTTTCACTGTTATGTTTTTGTTGGGGATTAAAACCTATAATAATAACTTAGATTATCAAAATGGACAACTCGACAGGTACAGTATATAGCTATGCTTTATAATTACCTTAAAGTAAATATTTGTATACTTTTATATTTGTAGGTATAATGTTGTTAAGTTGGTTTCAAATAACTACTTTAAAAAGTAGTGAACCAGCGACCTAACCTAAACAGTGCTAACAAAAGTGAGTAAAAAAAATGAATTATGACAAGAATTGTAATTATTATCATACTTTTTTATTTACATAAAAAATTATTTTTATAAATATTGTTAGGTATTCATTTAAACATTTTAGTATTTTATACAACTTACATATTTTTTAATATTTTTTTATGATATGTATAAAATAAAGACTTATAATATGTAATTATTATCATTATTTATTTGTAACCTACTACTATATTTAAAAATAACTAACAAAAATTATTTTTTCTATATAAAGACTTAAACCTAATTATTATTTAATAATATTTTTTTGGTCGAAAAATGAATCGGCCGAAAAGGGAAGGGTACGTTTTTGGTCGAAAAGTGACTCGCCCGCCGCAATGGCCTCCACACTGCCTCTACGACGTTGTGAATGTCTCGGGTGTCTTGCTGATCGCTGATGTTGTGAGTCCGATGATGTCGCCTATAATGTTATATTCAATACATTTTTCCATTAAAAATAGTTTTTTTGTAAAACTGTTTTACATGAAATACGATGGCGAGCAAGCGCACATATTATTAACATTATAATATGTTACGTTATAATTTAATATAATTCAAATAATATTGCTGATTATTAAGTAAAAAAATATAAAACCCAATTTACATATATAAATATAATATATATTATATTAGGTATATCCTTAGATCATTAGAGTATAATATCTTTGATACGTGATGACTACGACCACAGATTATAATACGATAAACATTAATTAATTTCAATCCGTTAACATGGTCACACTGACTCCGGCGTAGATCATAATATTATCAGCGATCTTCCAAATTTTTTTAACAGCACGATATGGCTTACACATGTCACATAGACCGATAGACATTATATTATTCAATATTCATGACTAAAATATAATGTTTCTTTAGTAGTTTAGTCATGTGTCAAGTATTGTTCTGTGCTAAAAATATTGACATACCAAAATCAAAATTTGAGCAATTAATTTTTGAGGTATTTTCTTTGTGTACTAATGTTAATAGGTCCATGATCATGGGTTTAAAAGATATTTGGGGACCATGGTGAGTTGAAATGTTTAGTAATTATGATTTATTATTAATCTATCAACATTTATAATTTGTAAAAATGGCCCAAGTATAATAAACACCAGATCTAATATTACATCTGTTTTACATTTTTGTTAAACCATTTTTAAGAACTTTTATCCTTTACATCTTAATAACTAAAATACTACTCTTTAGAATTATTTTGAATTTTAAATTATGTAAATGTTGAATATTTTCAAAAAAAATCATTCACTAAATAATTTTGTTAAAAATAGGGGTTCTTATTTGAAAAAAATAAGTTTATATCATAACACTCTTTTGGTAGTACAGAAAATAATATAAAAATATAGTCTAGATACCCACGTTAATTTAAAAATTCCAAAAATGAAATTTTAAATAAATTTATTATTAAATAACAAAAAAAGATGGTGAGAATGCTTAGCGAATCACCCTTTATAATCATAATACATGATAAAAATAAATTAATAATGGGGTATAAGAAAATTATAAAATATGTATGAACTTGATTTATAATCTATATTCTATGATCTACATTAAATGAATAGTAAGTATGTATATAATATAACACAATTAACATAAAATCTAAGAATATATATTATACATTTTAATAAATGTCATAAACTATAGAATACCTACTAATTTACAAATATTGTATACATCATTGTTGTTATCGTTAGTTTTTATTTAACTATTTATTAATACATTTTGTAATTTTGTTAAGACCTCTGTTTTACATGCTTCACATATGTTCAAAGGCTTACAAACAATATTCACAATATTTGTCATTACTTTTCGAACTCCTGTTTTATTTTTTTATCAAAAGTTGCTCTATATTTAAATTAAATATACAAAAACCTACATATTTTGAAAATTTTAATGTGTTTTTAAGTGGATATTATAAATTGGCATTTTGATAAGATTTATTTTCTATAATAAGTATTATGTGTCTTCTCCAGGTTGACATGAAAATTATCTTTACATTTGGATGTTAGCTTGACTACACATTCTTGATGAATCAGTTTAATTCACACCCATCCAGCTTTACATAGTCTATTGCACATGCTCCATGGTTCTCCAAATACTATATACGATATACGAATAATCATTGAAGATAAATGTAAGTTGAGTAAATCTACTTTATTAAAGTATTCATAATCATTTGTATCACTATTACTTTCAACAGTATTTTAATTTGTTTTAGCTCACATTTATTCAAGAACTGAAGAGTATCACATTTTGGTCAGTGCCAATAATGTATTGCACATGCGGATCGCTTAATGAAATTTTGTAGCATCAGGTGTGACATTTTAACCTCCTTTTGACCTTAATATTGAAAACACATTTTCTATGCAGTCTTGTGTTAGTCTTCTCATTAATAAGAAGTTTATCTGATGCTCTCCATTCAACTCTTAACATGTTTAATGCCAATGTCAACGCGCCATGCATAGTTCTTTTTGTATTAATTCTTTATTAAGTGGTGTATTAGTGTATTGTTTGTTGAATACTAAAAATTGAGCTTAGTATTGATGAAAAGTCATAGGGAATTTATTATAGTACTTATCAGCTACAGATACATACAAATTAAATAAATCAAACAATTATTGTACTTAATTAAAATATCATTACAAGCGTTACAACTTTTACAAAATGTATTCAAAGTTAAATTTTTGCCCGACTAGTTAGTTAAAGCAAAATACACGACATGAAGTAAATTGTTATTCATTTTAGGCACAGGACTCATGCTTGTGGTGGGCTAGTATATAGGCAACTGCGGGCTAGAGTAAAAGCAAGTACCAAACTAGAGCTTGAATTTATCATTCTAATAAAAAGCATAAAGCTTCATATAATAAAAGTATTTTATAAAAAATGATTTACTTGTTTAGTGCTTAACATTTGAAGGTTATTTCAATTTAAAACAACTAATTAGTGAAAATATTTGTGTTTTTTTTTTTAAATTTTCAACTCAAGTTAATTAAATTTACCACCAAGATCCTCATCATAGATTATATTATTTTCAGAGTCATTTGTTGAACTAATTGAAGATTTGGATACAAAACTCCAAGAAGTTACCTCAGGTTGCTGTTTACTATCATCTAAAGTTAAAAGTTAAAAAAATAATTGGTATTTGTTGTTAATTTAAAATTTCTGGATCAGTGGTATTTTTTTCCAAAATGTTTATATATGTTTCACAACATTTTGTTAACTTTTAGACTCAATTATTTGGGTTGTTGACTGTATGGTCTACTATCAACTGAAAATAATATTGTTTGATGATTTAGTAATTGTTTAAGAAAAATATATTTATAGTAGTATAGAGATATTATATATTGTATAGGATATTAAAGAACATTAGTCTATTACAATTTGTGTTGATCAGCATTTTAAATTTAATAATATACTCAAAACATTTATTGTGGATGCTTTATCCTGTTTTTCTTGTATAGTTTGGTTACATGCAGAAGTAGGTATAAGTAAATACTAAATTTAATGACAGAATTTCATCTATATACAATAACCTGCATAATTATTGATTAGAATGTTGTTAATAATTGTCTTATAAGGACAAAAAATATATAGAAACATCTTATAAAATAATCACAATATATGTACAAACATTCTATTTCCAACATTTTTCAAAATTGAATATTCTTCATTTGTAAAGTGTATTGAAAATATTAGCTTATATTTTACTAAGGCCAGTCCTTTTTGTTCAAAACTATCAATAATTATATTATTTTGTGTGAGTTTCACCTATAGAACATCCAGATACTTTTGGTAAGGTGTTAAACGACTATCGAAATGGAATAGTGATAAAATTGATAAATGTATCCAATTGTTTTTCTATTATGCTATTTTGCATACAAAAAATGTACCTATACACATAACACAAATACTTATGGTATTTATGAATCTCGGACATCCACCCCCCCGACTGTTTTCGGTATAGTAGGACATTTCTCCCTGATCTATTTTTTATGAGGACATTTCCCCCCCATTTTTTTTTATAGTTTACTAATTAATAATATATTGATATTTAATATGAAATTTTTTTTTTGCCTATTGTCTAATATTTCCAAATATGATAAATTATAGATGTATATTTTTAATCAACTGAACTACTTGAAACAATAAAAATTTTTTTTTTTTTTTCATTTATTCAAATTAATTGTTTCAATACACTTAGTATTATTACAATGTAGCTTAAATTTACTTAATTATATGTTTAATATAAAAAATTTTTTTAACAGTTTCAACAAAAAAAAAATAAATATGAACAAAGGCTAAAAAACATGTGTTAAGAAATAATAAAAGAATCACAAATCAAAGCTTTTTACAAAATGTATGATTTTTATGTCAAAATGTTTAGCCATTTAAATTGGAATTTGTATTGTTTGAAGTACCTAGTTCAATTATTCAAAAATATAAACATCTATAATTTTATTATATTTATGAAAATAAGAAGAATGTATGTATATTATATTGTAAGTATCATTACTGTGGTCACTGCTCGGCTACGTCGCTAATAAATAAAAATAGTACAAATTTACAGAATAGAGCAAATACTTAATATTTACGTTTGAACTCTGGCTTTTGGGTCTGGGGGGGGGGGGGGGAAACAGGAAACAATTACAGAGATCAACCATGTTTATTTTACGATTTAGATTCTAGAGAGATCTTAAAAAATTAATAGGTCAGTTTTAGAATTGAAATAAACGCGAAATCGTCGGTTTCAAATTACATCGCGTTGAAATATGACTAAGACGTCATACCACAGAATAGATTAATTACCGAAATTCGGTTTTTTATGGCAACAGATACAGCCGGAAACCGAATAGAAATCCGATCACGGTTCTATCTGAGCGCTATTGCGTTCGATCGAGATTAAAGTCCCGCAGCCCGTTTGAAAAACGCGATTGGAAATGTTAATATTTTATCAAAAGTAATAACACGAGAGAAGACAACAATACTCGAATCCAATGTCCGTCTACTTCTATTTAAATCTTTCCTCTTTATAATATTAGTATAGAAAAGATATTATAATATATAGTAAACTATCGCATAATTTCTCGAAAAGTTTGAATTCGCCCGCCCGCCCCTCGACCGGACCGGAGTCAGAGACTCTAAGAAAACTTGTCGTTCCGACTCTCCCCCCACCACGCACGCCGGTCCGAGCGCGTTTACGTCGTCGTTATTTCACAACCATTATTATTATTATTATTTTGATACCTCGCCGGACGAGCGCACGCGCACACGTCGTCTCGCCGCCGACCATCAGTGAGTTACCGGATCCGATTCCGAGGCCGACTCGCACACGCGTTTTTTTATCCACCGTTGACGGAGATCCGCTGCAGTTTCGCACGTGTAATATTCGCCATATCGCAAAAACTATACGTCGACGTTCTTCACCGACACCGCCGCCGTACGCCGTAATATTATATTGCTCATTCAGATCGTCAGATCAGGTGCGTTCGTTTTTATTTTTTTTTCCAATATTAGGTATTTAAATATTATTACCGATGTAACGATAATACATTAATTTTATTGTATAATAAAATATTGACGTTTTGCCGTCGTCGTCGCCGCAGTAAGTATAAAACGTAGGTAATACGTATTACGTACACAGTGTCTGCAGTCGGACGAGCGCGCCTACGATTGTCGTATTTCGTTTATTTCGTCGTCGACGACGTGTTTTTTCTCGATTTCGTGTTTTTCGAAAGGGTTAGGCCGTGACCGCTCGCTACATGTGCGACTCGCGCGAGCTCGGGCCGCCGACCGCGCAAGGACGTGTGCGATAAACGGACGGCAAAATAATGTAATATATTGTATTGTTCGTTCGGATCTAAAATATTTCTTTCGATATTCATATTATATAAATCGTTTTCGTTTTTTCGGTTGCACCCTTTTTTTTTTTTATCCCGAGTGTTGCCCCCCTTCGCGCTCGCGTCTTACAAAGTTTTTTGATTAGTGATTACGCGTTTACGTCATAATCACGCATTTCAGCCGGAGGCGGTTTCCGATTTACCTACATTTAATCGTCGTTATATAATAAAAATATTATAAGGTTTATAACGAGACGTTCCGTTTTCTCGTCGTCCTCGGGAACTTTCATCGCTGCTGCTGCTGCTCGGCGCAACAAACTCGTTTTCGCCGGCCTACGGAATCGCACTTGTCGTCGTATTTTCGTCCTCCGTTCTCGTTTTACGGGGTTATTACACCATTATTTTACAGTTCGTTTTATATCCAACGGAATAATATTATCTCACTACGCGATAAATAATAATAATCATATAATATAATTATACCTATCGTGTACCGTGTACGATATTCGTTAGGTACCTACGTCGTCGTTATCTTGATTAGCCGCTTTTATTAACCTCTGCTATTATAGTCTGCTATCTCGATAAAACCGTCGTCCGCAGACACACTTACGGTCCTTTAAATTGTCGTTGAGACCAAACTTTGGAGTTTGGACGTTATAGACTATAGTCGAGTCGGTGTCGATAATAATAATATGAAAGCGATTAGTCTATTAATACTTTTTTTATCGAAAGTCTTCGAGGTTTTCCACGATGTTGCTCTGGTTTCACATTTTTGTGGCTTTATTATATTTTTAGACAATACGATAGGTGTTTCGTGTGGGAATAGTTGTGGTGGATAGTTCTTAAATTTGAGACATTTTAGTTGGCCTGCCGAAGTGCCGAAGTGCTGAATTACCGCTCACATGTTATTGCACAACATTTCTATAATACTACATTTCTTAGAAGTTTATAATATTTGTACAATTAATTACTGAATATTACATTCGAATTATATACACCTACGGATTATCAATTAAATAGGTTAACAACATACGTATCAAAGCTATTTAAAAATCGTATTACGTAAATGGGTTTTTGTTTTTTTCTTAATTAAAATAAACTTAATGTTTTAATAATTTTCATCCTATTATTAAATCCGAACAAGAATTGAAAGGTAATATCATATTAAATTTTTAAATTTATTTATTTATTGATTAATTGCAATAAATTGTTAACATTTTAATAATTTCCAACAATCAAAAATGTTTTCACTTTATTTTTATTTCATGTATTTTTTTAAAAAAATTTTAAATTAACTTCATCTTAATCTAATTTAATTTACAGCAAAATGGTCCAAAATACTGAAATTGTAGATGTCAGTAATAATACTGTTACGTTGGACAATTTGTCCGACTACATGGTCATTGGCTGGGATATAGACACGACTGGACGACGTTTACTGGATGAAATATGCCATGTTGCTGGTCACACACCAAACTCTCAGTTTAATCAATATATAATGCCTCATAATGACATTGATCAAGTAGCCAGAAGACGCCATCTCTTGTGCACTATAACAATGGGACGTTTCCGTGCATTAAAAGATATCAAAACTAATAAAGTAAGACGATAAACAATAATAAACAGTTAAAAAAATAATTTTGTTTCCATATATTTTATAGTTAATTGATTTTTAAGTACCTATCACATACCTAATTTTTTTCATCATTCAAATTATTTAAACTATATTTCCTAAATTTAAATTTCTAAATGTACCGAGGTATGAAAATCAAACTTTCTGGAAAAAAAAATAATAACAGACATTTGTTCAGTAATAGAATATGACAAATACAACAAAATATGATTATTTTTTAAGAAGGTAATTAATAATTATGCTGGAAGATTTCATTAATATTAATGAAAATGAAAATTATTTCAATTTTAGATGTAATAAATATTTTTGTATTAATAATAATTCTCATCATCTACTTATAATGTTTACCTAAATGATATTTATTTAATGGGTTTTTTTTTCTTAGACATTAAAATCAAAAAGTGAAATATCTGCTTTAGCCGAATTTATAGAATGGATAGAACAAATGTTGAAAGACAATGGTAAAAAAATGGCCATTTTAGTGTGTCACGAAGTTACCAAATTCAACACTAGTCTTCTTATTAAGTCTCTCCTTGCGTAAGAAAATATAATATATATTATCTATATATTTATTCTTGAAATATATTGTTTTATTTTTGTTATTACAGCTATAATTTATTAGATAAATTCTCTGAAGTAGTCAAAGGATTTGCTAACTGCCATTCATTTGCTCAAACTCATTGTCAAGATACTATGGTTATGTTTTCACTTAGAGTTCTGTCAAAGGTTCTCTTGGATAAAGATCACATTGATACTTCCAAGGCATTTGATCGTGCTAAATTAGCTTATGATGTGAGTTGAATTTACAATTATTTGTTCTTGTTTTTTAAATTAATTTTTATTATACCCTCTTTTAATAAACATATACTATATGTTTTTATGTATTAGCTTATTTATAATGAAAATTATTTTAGATTGTCCAACATTTGTGTGTAACTTTGGAAAGTGGTAATGATGACGGGAAAGAAGTAGTAACTGGAAGTGAAGTTTCTGAAGAAACTAAAGCCAAGGCATTATCTACATTCCTAACAAGCATAGATTACGAAGTACAGACATTGCATAGCACTCAAGAGTTATTGGCAAGACAAAAGTCACTAAATACAGTTTACCATAAGTCTTTGTCATACCAAACAACAGCCTTAGATCGCAAGAAAGCTATTAGTTATCGTAATTCCATCGCCAAAGCTAACATTGATTACATGACACTTCAATCTTTATGGACCGTTAGTTAAATTATTAATTTTGTTTTCTCCCAAACTATAATACTTAATATTTTATAATATGATTATATTTGACGTTTATTTTTGAAACTTTTTTACAGGAAAATAAAGATGGTTTCAAAGATACTGTTAAAGATAAATTGCCGGAACTGTCTGATGACGAGAAAGAAAATATTGTTAGTACTATAATTATGCATTTTGAAAATCCTGAACCGATTTCTCCACCCCCCAAAGGAGTACGAAAGTATGGTGGCAGATTCAGGAGACGCAGCAGCAGTAACAAGGACAACAGAAAGAGTCTATCTGAAAACGATGCTGGCTCTCTTTCGCCAAATTCACCTGACCATGCTAATGGTCATGACCTAGAAGCAGAAAAGCCCCAGAACGAAATTATCAAAAGTCAAGAAAATGGTGAGAACAACTGATTAAAAACCAAAGTTTGATTACCATTTTAAGTATTAAGTATTAAGTATTATTTAAAAAAAAAAATTTTAAAAAAACCGTTAAGTTTTTTTGTTGTTCTTCATGACTACTTATAAGTTTTATAATAATAATTTTAAAATCTCTAAAAAAAAATGTACTGTATAAAACAAAAACAAAGTTTAAACCACTTTTCGCGTTCTCTTATCTATTTTCCTTATGGATGATATATTATAATTTTCTTTTAAAAAAATCAAGTCGATTTTAATATTTATTTTTCTTCATGTTCTATTTCTATTTTCATTTGTAAGAACGCGAATAAGTTGAGGTCTTTATAACACATGTAATAATTTTTACAAGATAAAAATATATGTATATCTATAAAACAATAAACAAAGAATATAACAACAAAAGTTAATTTATTGCTATTATTATTTATTATAATTATTTAAATTTTATAATGTTTATTTTTTAATTACTGTTGGTCTTGAAATATTTGGTTAATTAAATACTCTGTTGTTTCCTCAAAACAAAAATCTGCTTTTTGCCAGATAATAATATATTTATTCTTATCAAAATATTAAAATTGTCATTCAAAAAATGTTCATTTTTTATTTTAAAAGGCTAACTGCTTGCTCAAATAATATTAAGGTTTTCTGTGGAATGCCCACACCTTCATTAAATGTTATCCCCATCTTACAATTGCGTAACAGCAAATTAAGCTGTTCATTAGCAGTTCATTTTTATTTTGTTAGTTTTATTTGAGAGAATTGTGAACATTGTGTTTTCACTTAAATACTAAAGCAGTTAAACATTATCTGCCTAACAAATCATTTGCAATGTTTCACTATTGTAAGATTGGAGACAAACAATGCGGGTTTAGCATTCTTTTCATTTAAATGTTAACATATTGAGATCTAACCATTGAATGTATAATTTGTTTATTAACATTGTTAATATAATATAATCTCAGCTTTATTTACAATATTTATTGGAAAATCAAGACTCATTTATGAGCTGTAAGATATAATTGTTGGTATTATTTTATCTCATAAATGATAGATGTTTTCAATCTAAGAGCATAAATTTGAAATCTAGGATATAAAATGTATCTTATGTGCATCAACATAATTGTTGTGCTGTGTCCTGTTTGTTTGCGTAATTATCCATGTGGTCAATTCATTTTTGGCACCACCTGAAGGTTAGGTATTACAAATATTGTACCTCGTGCCTGTAATGAGACTTAGCCTGTAACTAAGGATATCTGACAACTTACAGAGACAAGTTAAGTACTGCACGAAAAATAAATCACTTATCAGCTATCTATCTATTTCAAAACATTGTTTTTCCTTAGCCATCATTTTAAATAAGATTTATCATGTCTAATATAATAATTATACTATGCTTTCAGTTAATTCCTTATTTATTCATTTTTTTTTGTCTAGTACACTTATTATATAGGTTTAAGGACTAAGATTGAAATTAATAATATTTACTGTTGGTTTTGTTGTTTAAGTGATCTGTATTTCTTGAATGGGTTTTCTCATGAATTTATTATTACCTAACAGTTTTATTAGTGGAGTGTTGAAGGTGTCTTGTTTTTGTTTTTTAATGTAATCACTAATCAATATTAAATTGTATGTATACATTGAACATGTATATAGTATATTCTATAAATTACAAATTTGTTCTTGTCAAGTGTTTAGCAGCACAGACATGATAGATATGGTGGTATAAACATGAACATTTTTTAATATGACTTATTTTTTTTATTGATAGTTAAAATTTTAAAGGTTTTTTTTAAGACTAATTTTATAATTTTCGGTTGCACAGAGATTACCTAATAGCTAATAATGATTATGAGAAAAAAAATTTAATCTACCTACTCTTACAAATTACTTAAAACATATTGTGAATGGATAAACTATTAAAAATACACTTGTTACGTCGTTGACCTTATGCGTGTATAGTATGAACGACTTTGTACTTGTGTATTCGTGTTGTTTTTATCAGCTGAACTTTTAACACCAAGAATGAAATGTGTTATTTAGGACGTGAAACAAGTTATTCCTTAGCTGCTTAGCAGAATAAACTTATTGACAGCATACCATTGAAGGTTGTAAATATCGGTTTATATGCTGAAAATTTAATCTTTTAACGTTCCCAGGTGGCCAGGTCCAACAAAATTATTTTTTGTTTTAAAGATTGTTTATTAGATATAATTTATTGGAATAATAAAAGTACCTAACAATTTATGTAGGTTTATCTGATTTATAAGATCATAGTTGCTTAACGCTATTTATCATTTTCTGACGATTGATCTATCACTATAATAGTGTGTTGTCTGGGCAGCTGGAGGAGGATGAGCATAATATTTGAAATCAAAAATTTCTTATTTGACCAATTAAATTACGATCAGCCTTATTTTATGACAATCTTATATGAAAATAATTTATTGATAACAGTATAATAAAGTATTGTATAAGTACAAAAACGTGTAAACTATTATAATATGATTAATATGTATGTAAATCGGATTTGGATAGGTACTTTGCACGTACACTATTTTAATTTTCAGTCATTATATTATACATGCACAGTGTTGAAGTGTTCATAAACAAATTTAATTAACCAAACATTTTGGATTATTTAAAATTTGATAACCCAAAAGGTTATAATCATAGATAATATATACAATAACGTTATTGTATATTATGCCTATTGCTTATGGTTACAATACTCAATATTTATTTATGAAATATGAGATGACTACATGACAAAGCCATAGACTAGAGGTTAATGTGATGTACTACTTTTATAAATATACTAGAAATTCGGTTGTTTAATAATACCGGAATTGTATATTGGTATAATATTATACCGGTATGTGTATGACGGTACATCAAGACTTTTTTTTAACTTGTCTGCGCAGAACGTCAAATAGTATTTTGTAAATAACGTAAATGTTTTCATGATACTATGATGATGTTCAATAAAATGATAAGTTTTAATATGATATAAAGGAAGAATGAAAAAAAAGAGGAAATACACATTTACACCGGTATAACTTATTTTTATCAACCTCTCGAATTATTGAATTGCAAATTAATTTGGAATCCAAGAGCAAGAACTACCTATATGAAATTTTAAATATCTCATGTTAGGGTGCTGAAAAGTCGTGCTCACAAATGCAAAACAATATTTTTAGAAAAAAATTATAGTTTTTACTATATATAACTATAGTTTTTACTCTTTAGTTTTACTGTCATCTCGAATAATAATTTACTTTTTTAAGTTCATATTCAGAAGCAGAATATTGTTCAGAGTATATCGTCTATGAAAATGTCGAAATTGTAGTTTATTAGTTACATAAATGTTAAAATAGTAATTCAACTTTAGATGAACCAACATGTTTCGGGGTACACCTTTACCACTCCACTCCGCTCATGCAACCATAAAACACTGATAAGTTATAATAACCCATAGAGACATAAACTATTCGTCCAAAATTCAATTTTTATGTATCGAAGTACTCCAAAAAAAAAATTCGGAGGCAACATTTTAACAATATTTAACGTCATTACACAAAAATAAAATAATAAACATAATATAATACATGGAATATTAATCTAAACTCAAACACTGGACGTCGTGACGACGAGGAATACGGACTATCGGCGTATAAGTTTTTGCCTATACCTAGTGCCGCTCGCACGCACTTTGGTCCCGGTCGTGTGTTATACCGTAATATTGTTATTGGAATTTTTTGTTCAGCTGTTCGGTGAGGTTGTGCTTTAGTTTCAAATGGTAATAATATGTATTCTTGTCCGGCGTACCTGTATAGCCTGTACCGAATTCGAGGCCCAAGATCGCCGGTGCTGGTTCGGACGAAATGCTCCATAAATCGAAATTCGGAACACTACTTACTAGTTGCTGAACAAGTCCGTTTAACGATCCGCGGTGACATTTTTGCGATTTCGCGTCGTATCACCACAAATCAAACTTACCATACTAATCAGGCGCGGATTCAGGGGGTGGGGGGGGCTATGGGTGTTCGGGCACCCACTGTCGTCTTAACCACTAATACAATTAATTTGTATTACAAATTACGTAATTTATGTTATTTAATGTATAATCTATTTTTATTCTTGAAGCACCCCCTGTTAACGTTTTTTGGATCCGCGCCCGATACTAATATTATTGTACATTCAAACACTGCACGCTGTGACAAAGAGAATATGAACGTTTAGAACTATCGGCGTATAGTTCTTGCCTATACCTAGTGCCGTTCACGCCCTTCGAATTGGGTCGTTTTATTTATTATAATATAACATATTAATGTTATATAAAAATGTATGTTTTTAGAATTTTTTGTACAGTTGTTTTGCAAGGTTGTACAATAGTAACGTCAAAACAAATTGGTAAGTACTTGCATATTTTTTTTTTTTTTACATTTCCGTCGTTTATTTCTATAATAATATTATATAATACTACATACATTAGTTATTACAACAGTAGGTATAAATTGTTATTTTAAAATGAAATAATTAACATATATTAAAATGTACCTGTCAAACAAAGACATTATAATACATGTTTTACTTGGATCATTATACATGCAGACAATATTTAAACAGCGATAATACAATATAATATGAATTATACACTTAATACTAATTTTATTATCTTAATAAGTATAAATAAATGTTCAGTTACAACTTACAAATATCATTTAATAATGTGTACAATATAAAGCAAACCTATACGTCTTATTAGCGTAGTAACAGAAATCAATATTGTTATTTATCTAATGAAAATTATCAATTAAAGATTAAAACTTGTTAAGTGTTTTTTTTTTATTGTCAGTGATTTTATTATAGCTCGACAGTTATTTTAACTAGTACAAAATTATGACTAGGTCGTATAACAAACTATACAAACACAGATATTATATTATTTTATTACAAAACCAGCTTCCAATATAAAAACAAAAATGTTTTTGATGAAATTAAGTGTGTTATAATATAATTATCATGAAGTTATTTAAATACATTTTTAAAGGCTTTCTTAAAAATACATTTTAAAACGACTAATGATTTGTTTTAAATTTGAAATATCAACAGCTGTTCTACATATTATATTATTACGTTATCCACTGATCACGAAAATAAGACCTAGATGTCCTCATCATAATATAGTTGTGTAATTCGGCTGATCATAACAGTGAAATTATTATGACTAAAAATTTTCACTTGTATGGATCGCATTTTGTATCAATGTCGTGTTCATTATTCTAATCAATCTCGTGCCTAATCTCAATAGAACATCGCCACAGTTTAGGCTATATCTGATGCCATACACGTAAAGAATTTTGCACACAATTCCTTTTATTTTCACTATTCTCGCTCTATATATAAACCCTTTCCCGTTGCACTGCGGCTTTGGGAGATTGATTTCGATACCGAACGCTGTCGAGTAAACGAAAAAGGTATTTTTCTCGGTGGCCGATCTCACGACAAATCTATTGCGGAATACGCTTATAACGTTGGTCAACAGCGTGTCATAAGTCATACTATTGTAAACGGCCGTGGACAAGTCGACGTCACTTATCGCCAAATCCGTAGAAGCGAGCGATTTCAGTCTGTTATTCTTGTGAAAAACGCCGTGTTTGTCATCGAACAATTACCGCCCGAACAACTGACGCGCCGCCGTCGTATTCGGTCGTCAGGAATTCGAAGTCTGCTGAGTAGAACAAGACCGTTTCCATTTCGTTTAGGACGAACAATTTGTTGGTAGTGACTAAAACTCACGAGATTAATACAGTTTCCTGCTCTGGTGGACAATATGCAGCAGTTGATCAAAAATAATATCGAAAACGAGACCGACTTCTCTATAAAAGCCACGATTTTTGATATGTTTTGATGTGATTATTAATATGATATATTTTATAATATTATTTATTAATATTACCCATACAGTATTTTACTCGCACGTTAAAACACGAAAACGAGACGAAACAGAAAATAATAATAATTACCCTCCCAAAACCGGCCGATCCCTTACGGTGTGCACTTGAAGAATATTAAACGACTTGCGATATTATATTATGTTGCACGCCGTCGTCCTGGATTGGAGATTGGCTCGGAGACTGCATCAGATACAATATAATATTATAATTATTATTGTTGTAGGTACACTATAAGCACTCGTATTTATATTATAGGAATAAAAACTTAACGTGGGCCGTCTTCTGCAGGTTGGGTAAGAGTTAGTGTACATACACGTGACCTTAGACGCTCCGATGCGAGGGCTCTATGCCACCACCATATTATGATGGTCCATAATAATGTTTTTTAACATAATAATTCATTATCACGACTATTCTTTCCGTTTATCGTAACCGGTTTGGTATTGCGGTTCAGACGAGCTCGGGACATCATACACCGCGAAAACAAATTATACGATTTTTCGAGACGATTCTGCCGCGCGTGCATGCAAAATTAGTAACTGGTTCTACTTTGGCTTTGTAAAATATTATCATAAATTCTCAGGACTTTTGAATACAATCAGGAAAATTTTTTTTTTAAATAAATTAAGTTGGCCAAATAGAAATTGTTTATTCGTTGTAATTTGTAAATTAATATCTGCAGAAACTTGAAATATCCACCAAATATTAATCTTAGCATTTACTAGACATGATATCATTTTCAATTTCATATTTTTATTGGTTTTGTGCTTTTTATAGATTTTAAAAATGTATAACTTTCTAACTTTTTTTTTTGAATACATAGCAAATCTATTTCTTTATAGACTCTAAAGCCCACCTATAATAACTATGTCGAGTGGTATAATAAGAGTTTTTATTTTTTAGTCTAATAATAAAAATGAACTACTTTTTAATCAATGGATATGGTATAGGTATTAACTTATCACCGTTCCATTTTAAAAAAATTGTATGTTTCTTGGTCCCACCTCTTCAGCCTCCGACACGTCTCCATCGCGGTGGTATAACGGTAATCCATGACGAACTGACGTCTCTCGGCATCTAAATGCGTTAAACTGTTTCGTAGAACAGCACGGCGGCGCTGCAGTAAAAGCTATTAACCCACCTATTCACTAAATTTAATAATTACATAATTCACACCTATTTCCCAAAAAAAAACTATTCGAAAATTAAACTTTCGGAGCAGGCGTGACACACATAGCAGTTATATGACATATTATGTCGTGCGGCAAGGGCGGAAATAATTGTCTTTCCGCACGACCCACACATACTATTTTTGTCATATAGAACAGCACGGGACTAACCCACCTACCAGTTATTGTGTCCAACATGTATGATTTAATCTGGTTTCGACAGTGACTTTTCCGACCACCGTGCAGTGGTTTTCCGCCAGCTACGCACTCTGGGATTTCTACTTTACCACATTTCGCCACATTTCGGGATTTCCACTTAGCCACCAGCTGCGTAATATTATTCCCAATTAACCGCCGCCGGTCGGAAAAAGGTCATTTTCGAACACTTCAACCGGCACCGAAAACTTTCTTACCTGCTGTTGACGGCTATAATATATATTATATTATATAAATTCTGTTCTGTTGAACATTTTGCAATAATTACTGGCCCGCGGCGATTCGCCGAGACATTATCACAATTTCGAGTCGTTTCGCGACAATCAAACATACTATAATATAACATTATTGCATTTATTCGGGCATTGTACGGCGCGACAACAAGAAAATATAAGTTTTCGACCATCGGCGTATAGTTTTTGCCTATACATAGTGCCGTCCATGCATTTTTCCTTGCCGGTCCGTGTATCATACCATTGGAATTTTTCGCTGCACTGTTCGGCGAGGTTAAATAGAAAACGTTTAAATGAAATGCTCAGTACGTGCATATTTTTTTTCTTTTATAATAGAGTTCAATTTTTTAAATAAAATAATTTTTTTTTTTTTTTATTAGCTTTTTATTTTAAATCTAGCTCAACTAATTATTTTTATGTACTAGAATGAAAAAAACATATAATACATATTTTACATGGATGATAATTTATACATTTATTGTCTTAATAGCAATAATACACAACGGTTATAAACTACGCTGACATTATACTAGTCTTAAATATACTAACAAATTTTAATTAATATGCAGAGTATGACGTAAACTGTGGTTTTGTTCGAAGTTTTGATGGACCGGAATTCATGTCTTCACACTGTGGGTCAAAACAGGTCGTGTGATATTAGCTATATTTAATTCTAAACACTGACAGTTTATTTGTGAATTGTATTTCATTCGTATCATAATGTATTACAAGAATGGTAAATCGGTTCGGTTATTTTGAACGGTATTCCGCCGTAATCGATGTATTATATTCTTCGCTCAATATTATTGTTTTGCTGGTAGACACATCGTATTATGACGCTTGTTTTCATTTATTCCTTCGAAAAATGCATTTTAGGATTAAGCGTCAAACTTGTTGCTTAGTTTTAAGTGTGTGTGTGTGTTTATACCATATAAATATAAAGCTTGAATAATTCGTTCGTATGAACGCGATTTCCATGTAAATAATATTTGAAACCTAATCAACATATCAGTATTATAGCTTTAAATATAATCATTGTTCACGATCTATTAGGTCCCAAGTGCTTGGAATTAACGGTTGGTTTGGAACTTGAGAAGACGCTGGAGTTGGCGTTTGTGAAGTTTTCTCTAGTCGTACAATAATGAAAATTTAATTAAATTATCGATTTTACATAGTTACCTATATTTATTTTTTGATTGAACATTTTTTTTTGTTTTTTGATTGAACATTTTTTTAATTTTTTGATATGAATATAATGATAACGAATAATGTTTACAATATAAAACGTACCTATACTCAATAACATAATAATACATATCAATACATTTAATATTATTTATCTAGAGATTTCTAGTTTGAAGTATTAATTACAATTTACATTTAGTTAAGTGTTGTAAGACTTGAATACAATTCATTAAAAAATAACCAGGATCTCTTTTAAATTTCACACATCAAAAGATTATTTAACATTATTGACATACGATATCACTGATGATCACGGAAATATGAATTAGTGTGATCACTAAAATTATATTAGCGCAAATCATCTTCAAAGTAAGTAAGCTTAAGTTCTAATATAAATCTAACTATCTAAGCATAACAGACTCGCGAGGGGCAAATCCTCTCACACAACGCATAACACATCATCATGCAGTGGTGTTATAATTTTAACTTTAAATTTAATTAATTAAATTAATCTATTTAATTGATACATATACTACATAATACATCGTAATATTAAAAGATAGGAAAATAATAATTATATAGGTGTAACAAATTGTAAATATTCAGTATTTGTAGGTACATAAAATATCATAAAAAATGTGTCAATAAAATATAAATTCAATAAATAATTGGATTAATAATCATATACCAAGATTAAATTGAAAAATACCACACTAATCAAAAAAATATATGATATTATACATTTTAGCTTGTAGAAAATTATAAGCTAGAAAAATTAAAGGCTTTATATTTTATTTCGAATTCAAGTTTATGATTTTTGTCAAGTGACATTAGCTATAATTAATTCAATACTGTTATATTTAGCGTTATACCTATTACTTGTAAGTGATTTTCAGTTATGATGAAGTACTAGATTTTTCCAACAATTGTAACATTACAATATAGCTATGATTGAAAATAGGAACTTACAATCGAACTTATTAGGTATCTAATTCGTTGTTATTATTTCGGTATTTATAAGCAAGTATTTAGTTAAGGTGGTATAATATTTGATTTTAATTTTATATTTAAAACTATGTCGAGTTGCTATCTTGAAATGAATTGAAATCGACTAGATAATTTCATGATGAGAATAAGATTTATGATATATTTTAAAGTTTTAATAACGCTTATTATTTCTACAGCATTTATTATACTGTAATTAAACGCACATTAATAAAAAAAAAAATGTACTCTACCTGTATTTGTATCCAAAGTCCAAACCTTACTTTGCCCCAACAGCATGATGTGATCGAATTGGATTGATTTCGATGGTGAAATTCAGAACTGACTTTTTCTCGGAAGTTTATATCTTGTAATTTTTATTTAAATACTATTTTTGAAAACTTTTTTAGTATCGATAAATTATTTTTATATTTGTACGAACGAAATAACGTCGTAATGCCTACTTTCAAAATATTGTCGGTCCAAGTACACTAAGTTATGTTACGGTTACACTGAACATAGGTATTTTGCTTCACATAAACTTGCGGTTTACTAATTGGCCAAATGTAGAAAGATTACCTACCATGTAATTTTGTTTAAAACGTTTTTGTGTTTAATATTGAGATTTGAGGGCGGTTTCTGATAAAAAATTGGATCTAGTTTGTACTTTAAGTAAACGTAATATTTTTTCTGTTAGCATACTGACGTAGTACATCGTATATACATAATTTAATATCTATATTATACTCATTATTGAATTTTTTAACATACGATTATTTTAATTAATATTTCTTTACACATATTAATTATCTATTCAATTGATATTTGATACTGATATTAAAAATCAGTAATAATAATACACACAAATCGTTAATTTATTCAGTAGATATTTGATCATATAACTACATAAAAATGTATCAAATAAATAAATAAAACAGAATAACGTAATATTATCAGTTGTTTGTTTGTTTTTATTTTTATTGGAATCGTTGATTAAATTAAAAATGACCGCACTTATCAAATAAAAATATGATACTATATACGTATTATAGGTTTGCAGAAAATAATATTTAAGCGTGTACAAATTTAGGTTTTACATTTTATTTCGTATTCAAGTTGTCCATTTTTGTCGAGTGGCAATAACTCTAAAACGACATTGCCACATTTCACCGTATACCTCAAGCCAGTGACAAAACTAATTTTGCAAATCAATCCTTTTATCGTTGACTTTGTGTATTGCACTTGAAAATCATTGCATTTTGTTTTTTCAAGATAATAGAATTGGGCATAGTCAATCGTAAATACTTTTGTAGTGATTCCAGTTCTAACTATATATCTGTTCGAGTAAACACTTACCAAGCCGGGTAACTTTTCGTAGTTAACGAGACCGCTATAAACGGCACCTGTTAGCTCCTCGTCACTTATATTCAAATCAGTTCCCGAGAGTGAATCCATGGGTTCGTCATTGTACGTAATCGAATTATGGTATTCATTATGGTCACTATCGAAATCTTTCCATTTTTCTATTTTATATTCAAAATCTGACGGAAGAAATACAACAGATTCCGTCGCGTTCAGAAACATTATACTGTTTTTTACAAAAAAGTTTGAAATCGTATCACATTCTTTTGACGATACAGCGGAAAAAATGAAAAAAATAGAAATAAAAATTGAAACTAAATGATTTTTTAAACTCATTATTAAGTATTTCAAATAACGCTTGAACGTAGCTATATTATATTAATATGGTTTTAGGTATGATTAACTATAGATAGGCATATACAATTAATAATACAATATTATGTTTTTACTTGTTAAATCTGTCAGAGAATCCGATAAAGCTATTATTAATAATACTTACAATAAACTTTTTTGTCCTTCGGAGTCACGGTTTTGAATATTGTCGGCAAAAAGTCAAAGATTAAATTTGGAAATAATAGTACAATTTTGTGACGAACTCTTATGTTGCGCTTTTAAAGTCTTTAAGAACACTAAAAAAAAAAAATTACCTACTCTACTCGTATTTATATCCAACGCTACTCAGTATCAGAGAATGTGTCTTGTTGTAATTGGCTCGAGCTTATCAAAACAGGCTTCTCAGGTTTTTCCTCATAATTATAGGATGTGCCGGGGATAAAATATTCATAAATGACTAATAGTCATGATTATTTAAATAAACTGGTTGCTTAAGGTATTTTTCATTGGTATTATAATGTTATTAATTCGCGTGATATTGCGCATTATATGTTATGCCAAATGTGTATAAGTGATTTAAAAGCGAATCGTATCCAAAACGTTGAGAATGGTATTTTGGATGTATTTTTGAACAAATATAATACTAGACTACCACCTGTCTAGATTGTTAATACTCAGTATTTGTAATATGAATATCATAAATAATATTTTTTTGAACCATATACAATCAAAAATTACTTTGTTGAACAAATCACGATATTATATATTATTATTTAGTGTAGTTTCGGGAAAATAATGAGTGTTAGGAAAACATTTAGGTTATACACTGTATTTCAGCTTCGAGTTCACCTATTTCGTTTATAGGCATAAACTCTAATCCGATTTTTCCACAATTAACCTTGTACCTTACGCCAGCCATATATTTGATTTTGCAAATCAATCCTTCTATTCTCGTCGATTGGTACTGTATTTGAAACTTATCGCAATTTTTAGACACAACATTTATATTATTGATATATTTAAATGAAAATACTCTCGTGCCGTTTTCGGTCAAAATGATATATCTGTTTGGGAAAACCGTGATGATTTCTTGTGACAATTGGTTGTCAACGAAACTTCTGTAAATGGCGTTCGTCAACTGTTTGTCGCTTATATCCAAATTAGTGTTCGAGAGAGATAGTTTGTATTCGTCATTGTACGTTATCAAATTATAGTATGTATTGTCGTCTTTTACATTGGCCCAGGTTTCCAAATAAGGTTCCAAATTGGACGACGGGATGAACATAACGGATTCCGTCGTGTTCATCATATACATTTTATTGTCTATTAAAAAATTTGATATTAATTCACAGCCTATTGACAGTACACCGGATACCGCGAAGCTGGCGAGAATAAAAACCGAAACTAAATTTTTAGTACAACTCATTGTGTAGTATTTAAAATAAACGATTCGATAAAATTAATTATTTTTTATTTCAAATTAGAAATTGTGTATGACTTATTGGTCCAAGGAGATAAAAAATATTGTTGTCGTGTATACGATTTATTCTAGCTCTGACAGATATTTTCAATTATTATCTAGTTCTGGATAGCAGCTTTTTCCAATTATAACATTTCGATATAGCTATTATTAAAAATACTCACAATCGATTTTTGTCCTCGGTAGTGCCGGTTTTGGATATCGCTGAATAAAGAAAAAATATTTTAATTTAAAAATTTTAGTTAATTGTTATGACAAACTCTTGTGGTGTCAAAGTCTATAAGAACACTAAGGTGAAAATGTACTCCACTCGTACTTATATATTATCCCAACCCTACTCATCCTCGACGACTGTGTGTTGATCTGATTGGCTCGGTCTTATAAAAACTGGCTTCTCGGATTTTCCCATGTTTTACTAGGTGTGTCCGTGTACCAAAGAGGGGCGGAATATTAATATACGACAATAATCTGCCGATAAATTTTGAGTTTTTCGCAAACTAAATAATATTATTAATTATTACGTATCACATGATTACAGTATCATTGCATTGGCGCATCGTCAAAATTGTGTACTAATAATAGTTTAGGTATTGTAATTTACAAAAAAAAAAAATACTACGTTAAATTACATTATTTAAACTTTAAAAGCGCGTTTAATAAACTCATAATATTTTTTACCTTTATTATCGAGGTGGAGGTTATTAGCATAAAGATTTAAAACGAAGAATTTCTGCCTCCAGCAGAGGGTTTTACCTTATTTGGCCCAATCAGTTCGCTTAAAACACTCGTGTAAAATTTTATTTTTTCGTTTTACACAAGACCAGAAGTAACCGCCAGGTCTGAAAGATATTTGCGGGAAAATAGAGTGAAGGTCAGTCGTAATTATATACATATCGTGGCGGGTATAGTAAAATACTGCGCAAAATGACTGCAGATTGTGCCCAGTGGATAGTCATCTCGTAATTAAAAAAATTGTTTTTTTTTTTTGTTTCATTTAAAAACCAGAGGTAGCCGCCAAACGAGTTGTTGTTTGTGTGACGCACGTATGTGTATGGGTTAGTATAAAAAACCAGTATAATAAATTGAACGTACTTCTCGTCATTGGACGTATTCTGTTTCATTAGAACAGATTGCAAACACGTAAAAGATAAAAAGAATAAAAACAAAACTTAAAGCGCCATAATATTTGAATTAATCTTAGTCGAATGAGTCGAATAATATTATAAAACTTGTTTTAACGGTAGCCAGTAGGTACCAACTATTTTTAAATTTTTAACAATATGAAATTTAAAAAATTAAAAACAAATTTTTTTTTAGAATAAATAATAAGTATTAATATTTTGCACGCGATACATATAGATTATACTCGTCTAAAACGATAAAAGTTTTTTTTTTATAAAAACATATATTTATATATGTAGTTTTTACTTCTTTAATGATTTACAAGTATGAAATTAAATATTGAATAACTCTATAACTTTTTTGTTTAGCCAAAGCACTTTGGGCGTGTGATGTACGTACTAGCTAATTGGATTAGGAAAATGAGTAGGCACTACGTTAGAAGAAAAAATAAACCTATAAAATAAAATAAAACCAATCCTTGACTTATTTATGATTTAAAAAAAATATGATAATATTATTAATTTTGTTATGATAACAATAAAAAGAAGAATTTGATTAAATATTTAATATATCACATACATAAAAGGTTATATTGTTATGAGTATAGCTATCGTCTAATTTTCAATTTGAGCAGGTACCTATATTTTTAATTCCTGTATAATTAAGTCATATACTCATATACTTATATTATGTACTTCGTAAAGTAATGCAAATATGTATTATCGTACACGTAAATGACAAATCAATAGGAACACACACACATACAAATTTATTATTTGAAGAAAAAATACTCATTCAGTATATTATAACGCATACGTCCCGACGAGGACATAATATATTATATTCAAAAATAACTTAAGACACAACATTAATTAATGTGTGGAACGCTGATCAACACAGTCGGACACACACACACTCTTAACATCTCTACCATGCAATCGTTCTTAACAATATGTATCTACTATTTGCATTGTTGATGTCTCAGCTTATTTGCTTCATCGACCCGAATACTTATACGACTAGACTAAGAAATAAAAATACAGGTAGGTAGTAAAATATGAACTTTAAAAAAATATATGTTTTCGCTCTTTAAGAATATTATGAAAGGTCGTGATATCGTCTGCTGTGTTCTAGATTCTGAAACGTATTTATTTTTCATTTGGCACAATATTTTTGAATAGAAGTATAAAGTGCTCTAAAGTCAAAACTATTACCCCTATCGTCTCCGACGGCCGACTCGGCGATGCAGTCTCGGCGGCAAACGACGTTTGAATTCAAATGCCGTTTTGCCCTCCACGGCTCCACTTTTCATGTTTCCATATACCGATTACCACGGTGAACAGAGCGGTCACCTCACCTTTGGCGGGAGGGGAACAGTGGAACAAACGGCGACGGACAACCGGTACGGAACGGACACATTCGCCACATTCGCCACGTCGGTCTGTCTTTGCGCGCACTCGACTTGAGCTCCGTCCGGTTCTCCTTACCCATAAATAATTGCGATATTCAAATTGTCTGATTTTTTTTTTTTAATCTCCACTATACCCGTAGATACCTCCGCGCACAAGTGTCGTTACTTTTGAATATTATTCTGTTCCGTTCTGTTTCATTTTTTTTTCGCTGGTTTATTACCTTAGATCATATTATATAGTACAGCAGTATAGTATATAGTACGTACGTAGGTATATAATACGATCTAAGGGTATTACCCGCAACGACAAGTCATCGTCAACTGGCTTCATTTGTTGTTTATTTTTGTTCGTTAAATCGACATGCAACGCAGCACCACCGCTGTCGACCGTGACCGATTGTTCGATCGCACATCGAGCTGTGTTTATTTTTTTACGTCAATAAATTAATCGTGATTTACCAGACCTTTAGCGTTCAACTTCTTGTCAAATTTGTACTCACGTGTGTGAATCTATAACCCTGCCGGCAACGAAACGACCACACGGACAAAACGGAAACCCCGCCCGGCCGAGTCATCTGGTTGGAACTTAAACAAATTATAGACACCTGTCAAACAGTTTTTAAGATATTATGTTTGCGAGTATAATATATTATAAAGACGTATATGTATAGTGTTAGCCGAGCTCGAGTAAAATAGGTTTCAGAATACGAAGGTTTATCTTTTTTTCTTACAATATCTGCACAGAAGTGACGAGTCACTGATGACTTCTCACTCGACTTCATGATGACGGAAAGCGAGACGAGTGACTTGTCCTCTGCATCTGTATTGCGTTGCTACAGAAAGTGTTGTTGTGTTGACGTTTATTATATGGTCCTTGATCTTGAACAAGCTATAAATTCCTTAGTGTGACTTTCTTTGTATTGACATTGGCATAGTGATGCTATTCGATTTACGTCTATATGGCGCTTATTTTATGTAAGTATACAAATTATATTATATTTGTAAAATATAAAATCATTTAAGTTTATATTTTCACTTATTATACATATTACCTCGGTCCATTAAACATTATCAATTTATTTATTGGAAAATAACATCATAGAATAGCTAACTATATAAAAATAAAAAAAATGATATTTGAACACTTATAATATTATTAATTAACACTAATAATACAATGATATTATACAAGTTCGATTGTTTAGCATAGCTAAATATTACGATATTAATTTGTACATATTGTCTCGCATTGGACATTACCATCGTCATCAACGGGGATTAACGACAATTTGATTTTGTCACATTTTATGTTGTATCGTATACCGGTGGTGTACATAAATTTGCAAATCAACCCTGATATCGCTGATTCTTTATTTCGAACCATGAAGTTTGCACAATTCGGTTTAATTATATTATATTTGACGCCAAATTGTGTTGAAAAGGTAATAGTATTTCTAGGGTTGTTTCTTACAATGTATCTATCAGGAAAAACATTTATCACTTCTCTTGAAAGTTTGTTATCAACGAGACTTCTGTAAACGGCTTTAGATAATTCTCCATCACTTATAGTTATATTAGTTTTCATGAGTGACTGTAGTCTTTTACTGTTAAAACTAACATCGTTTCTTGTATAACAATTGTCGCTATCACAAGTCGGTAATTTCCACTCAGCCTCCCTAAACTTATTATAGTTAAATAATGTGGGGAGAAATACAACTGATTCCGACGCGTTAAACATAATTAAATTTTTTTCCAAAAAAAAATTTGACATTGCGTCACAATCTTCAGCTCTACTTGACAACACAAAATTTAAAACAATTAAAACGGAAAAAGAAATTAAATTATTTATAAAAGCCATTTTTAGGAACTAAAAAAATTAGAATTTAATCGAACGAAATAATATAATCACGTTTTATGGCTACGAATACAAAATATTATAAATTTACAGAATATTATTTAACATACTTACGATTTGTTCATTTACTGAAAAAAATTCCGCGTTAGATATTGTCGAAAAAAGTATTAGATTTAAGTTAAGACTTATGGTAGAATAATAAAATAATGTTTCACTATATTGATAGTTTTGTATATAATATTATATAATTTATCTTACGCTTATCAAACGTGTACTAACAATAAAATGGACTCCATAGTGGTATTTATAACCGAACCTTGCCCGGCCTCAATAACCGTATTGAGATCTAATTGGCTTGAACATAAACGTGATACAAAACTTACTCCTGAGTTGCAAAAGAATTATTAAATTTGCATATACCTACAGGACGTTCCACAAATGTATATACGAGTATATAATATATAATATGTTAATACTATTCGCACATTTACGAATATACTTAACTAATATGAATGTATTATTTAATTTAACGGTTTACAAAGAGGATACATTACTTTAAAACAAATATTAATTTTGACGTTTTACTAGTTCTGTTGTAGGTAGTGACTAGTGATTTAATTCCGATGTCGGCCGTTATAAATATACTGCAGTGCCGCGTTAAGGTGTTATGCCGCCGGAGGCACACTTATTTGGCCGTCTCATAATACTCCCACCAGTACCAATAACCATCATTAACTAAAAAAAAAGAAAGATAATGGTAGTGGAAGATATCTTTCCTCGTTTAGCTCCTTGGACAAGATACTGGGGGGGGGGGGGGTGTCCAGTACTTATATATATTGTTATAAACAGGTGGCTAAGTTGTTGTATTTTATAATATACAACTAGCTGTCCCGCCCGGCGTCGCCCGTGCCAAAGATTGTTTTTAAGTTTGGACATACCTATACTGTTTTGATTGATATTATATTGTTGTGAAGTCCTGGTTAATGCTCACACACTATAGAAAGTCATACGCTCATAAATGTAACATTATTATCCTTTGAGTATATTATTATTATGGACTTTCAAATGGCTTTAGACGCTCTTATTATAGAGACAATTATTACAAATCGTAAAATGCTAATAGATTAATATAGTTTAGCCACTCTAATTTTTAAATCAACTGAAAATCAAACGATTCATATCTGTCAGACATTGAATGACGACTGTTACTGAGTTGACATCGAGTGACATTGAGTTCTATATCAACACATTTATATATTGTACAATTCCCATGAAAATATGAATAAATATTACGTAGAGCGAGGAGGCTACAATCGATCACTCACATGCAACCAGTGGCGCCGAATGGAATTGAAACTGGCAGTTCAAATTATTTGATTGACCCACCCACCCCTTTTAATTTACCACCCCTTCAGACGAATGTGAAATGGGCTTAACTAATTAGTTAAGTATTTATATTACCTATAATCTATTTATTAATACTTTAATGACATTCCTGTGTTAAGAAAACTTATAGCATAAAGACTCGGAAGTATACCTTTTTATTTTACCCACACATCCTACCCAATTTTTGTGGCAGTATTTGAACTACCTGAAGTACGAGTTCAGCGCCACTCCTTACAACATTTCACAACAATCACAAACACAGCACCTAAAGTACCTAAAACAAAATAATAAGGTAACAATATTGTTTTATTAAAGAAAGGGTGTACCCTCTAGCCACTATATGTCTACTGACTCGCAGCTCATATGAAATTATATTCTTTAGTTCGTGTCCACGAATTCACCAAACATCGATTCCGTCAGCAGTGGACGCGTCTCTGACTCTCAAACCACTAAATTACAATACAAAGGCATTTTTTTTTAATACATAAAAAAACCTCTTAGCGAGGTGGTAAATACCAAGTCAACGGTAGAGGGCATAGAGACTAACGCTTTCACAGACTTATTAAGATAAGTTGTAATTATTATAAACGAAATATTATTGTATTCGTTTATATCATTTGATTTTTGATAGCAGAATTGGAATACGTGGGTAACGATGCAGAAACACATCAGTACATGTGATTATGATATATATTATTAAATAAATAAATAAATTGATTAATAATTATATTAATTAATATTATATGCAATTGTCCCGATCAATTCAAGGATAAACGGTAATATTGTAGAAACCCATCACCAACTGGCGTTTTCCCTTTACACTCGAACTTATCGATGTTATTGAAAAAAATCAATGGTATAAGGTATCTACACCGTCTTTTTAATATTTATGGTCAAGAGCGACCGGGATGCATTCGGTAGTTCATTGACTACACTCGGATATTAATCATATCTGACAGCTGATATTTTATGCAAAACTGCTTTTCTGGATGTGTTCACGCTAATCAGTCGGGCTGTGTCAAGAACGAGAAATTCAAAACTATATGTTATAATTATATATACTGCACATTACACACGCGCGTTCGCAATAAAATACGTCGAACGAATGAAAATTTATACCAGTGGTCGGTGAATAACGGATCAATGTGTGTTCTTGAAAAACAACGCGATTTGCTATGTAAAATATGTTTTTTTTTAAAACGAATAACGACATTTTCTTAATAGGTATTTCTGCG
The DNA here is from genome assembly GCA_022818045.1 of Neotoxoptera formosana. NCBI lineage: Eukaryota > Metazoa > Arthropoda > Insecta > Hemiptera > Aphididae > Neotoxoptera > Neotoxoptera formosana. Next base: position 29,520,967 of record CM040631.1, on the reverse strand, counting down.
TAATAACAACATGGTAGTATTCGAAATAAATTACTTACAAGTATAAATTATTTGTTATAAAAATACTTGAAAATACTGTTTGCTGGGAAGAATATTATCGTGAGATACAAGGTCAACTACTAAAGTTAATATTACATACCGGGTGATCCTTTTAACGTAAGACGCACTCAGTATTTCAAAAAGTATTAACAGTTTTGGAAAAAAAATTTTCCACGTGATTTCGAGTCTTTTGAAACAACATTAAAAAAAAAATACTTTTTTAATATTTTTTTTTAGTTTTTTGAATTACAATATAATATAGGTATGAATTTAATTTCATGTTCCAAAGAAGAATATTTTTCTGGAGTATTTTGATACGAAAAATCGAATTTTGGACCAATAGTTTATGAGACATGAGTTATAACTTATAAGTATTAAAAGCATAGGCTATAGATGAACGGAGTAATGGACCAACATTTTTCGGGGTACCCCCGTTCCACTTCACACAGCACGTCTAAACTTAAAATCTTATAACTCATAAACTACCAACTTGTTCAAATTTTGATCTTTTCTGTAACAAAATACTCCGAAAAATATGAAGTTAAAACTGTACCTATATTATATTATGTTTTGTATTTCCAAAAACGTTAATACGTTTCGAAATAACGCGTGTCTTGTCTCTCTTGCCGTCTATCGAACGTTGTATCCGTTTTAAATTCATTGTCGAATCTCCTCAAATGGATCACCCGTTATACATATATTTGGTTGAAGATTTACAGATATATTTAAATAACATATTTTTGGCGTTTAATGTATAATATGATGATACGCGGCGAAACATTGTAGTTATGGGCGCACACTAGTTGCCTCCCGAAGTCAAAAAGGTCAATAATTTTTATGTGAATTGCCTTCCGACTACATACGAGTTGCCTCCCGGCGTACCCCAAATTTTATCGTACTGAATAGGGTATAATACTAGTAATCTTCTAATAGTCAGGTAATAAATACATAAGTGGTTCTAAACATTTTCAAATATAGTATCATGTATCAAAATAAGTTTGTAATTTCAAAGTCGTAATTTATTACTTTTGTTATGTTTGATATTTGATACGATTATATCTAACGACTAAACATTAAGATAATGCATATTTGGCCTATCATTTTTGAACTCATATATGGGCAGAAAAAAGTTCGAGCATTCAGTGCACAACCAATGCATGCGAATCTTTCCATAGCAAATTTAATAGCTATTTTGAGTCTCCGCATTCTAATATATGTAAATTTATCGAACTTTTAAAACTAATTCAGACTGAAACTGTAATTTTAATACAAAGTTCTAATACGCCTAAACTACATGGTCGATTCCAAATTGATACTCAAATAAAAAAGCTGAATGAAAAAAAAAAATCAAATTTTGAGTACCTACAAATATCGGTTAAAAAATATAAACCTAAGCAATGTTATAGATATTTTTTTGTATTTTACCTATTTTATTTGACTTATTGACTAATTGACTTATTATTTTTATAGTTGTGTTATTTTTATATTAATGTCGTATATTATACCTAAGACTGAAATTTTTTAACTGAACAATTTTATATTTTTAACAACCTAATGACTTAGTATAAAACAATTTATAATGTACCTATAATACATAACACATGTGTTATAAAATTATAAATAAAATTATCAATTAATATTTGTTTTATATTATTGTTGTTTATAATATTATTGTTTTTAATATAATTTTATTGTGTACCTATTGTTTGTGTACATGTACCTATATAATATATTATATACCTAAGTCTCATATTTTTAATAATAATAAAATATAAAAAAAATAAAATTTTATAAATTCATCTATTTATGTCGATTTTTTACTTTTTTAGTGAAGTTTATAAACCACTACTTAATTCTATACAGGAGGCAACTAGTGTGAAATTCTTGGGAGGCAACTCGTGTATAATTATGAACTACCTGGTCATCGGAGGCAACTAGTGTATATTAATCTTTATATTTACGATAAGGATGGGAGGCAATTCGTATATTTCGGGAGGCAACTAGTATGCTCTGGTAGTTATTATTGTGATGAACATAATATGAATATGTTGTTTCTTACTTGAAGTGGGTTGACTGGGAAATTTTACGCAAAACCAGTTTTAAATGTTTTAATCAAAATCGATTTTCTTGTTAGCTCCTCATAAGTTGTTATTATACATTTATACCTATATAAAACCATCAAGGATAAATACATTTTTTTTTTGAATATTGGATTTACCATTACTCACATAGGTATACTAGTATACTAACCTTATATTGTAAACACCACAATTATATATTACTAGCTGATCTCGTGCACTTCGTTGCCCGTTTAAAAAAATAATAATGCCAACTCTATATGAATAATAAGTTTTATTTTATAAATAACGGTTACAATATACTAAGTAATATCGTCACAACAATATTCAATTTAGTCCCACCCGGCGTTGACTGAGCCAAATATTAAGTTGAGATTAACTTCAAGTGATTTACATACATCTAAATCACCTAGATGGGCAATCAACTGCATTATATCACGGACAATATGCGAGCAGTATATTATCAGGTAGGCAATCCACCTGCGGTGGATTGCGGACCCCATGAGGTGCGTGATTGAATGGAAACAGAATTAGGTAGGTGAAAAACAGTACAGAGTTGTCATTTTGTAACACTACTCGCATATTAAATTTGTCTAGCCGATCCCGTGCACTTTTTATTTCATTTTTAGCTGTTAATCTAGAAATTACTGGCAGCGTTTGGCGAAAATCTTCAGCTATAAAGGGAGTTCATTGGTATTCCATTTTAAGTCTATACATATACATAAAAATCGACATGGCACACGTACTCGCACATCCCAGTGTGTTGAGTAGTTTTGGAATATATATATAATATATATATTGTAATATAGATAAATTGTCGGGTTTTACTTTTTGGAACAATTCATACCTACACACTGCTGACGATAAAACACACACAAAAGAAAAAAGGTCAGGTTACAGGTAGCTGGAAACCTACTATCGCAGTCGGTCACGGGAATATCCGAAATACACCATGCAAATAAGCATGTAAATTAAAATTTAATATTAAAAAATTAATTCCGAACATTTTCATACTCACTCACCGTTTAAGCTTTCTCTGGACTTGCACAAATAATTTAAGACTAAAATGAGCTAAATCGGTCCAGCCGTTCTCGAGTTTTAGCGAGACTAACAAACAGCATTAGATTTTTATTTATATAGATAGATTACGGTGGCTATAGCCCTATATATGTACCCATACCTAAAATAACGATTAATGGCGTAACCCGAACACGATTTCCATTTATTGTGGAAAATATCTTATTTCTTCAATTTTAAATTTTCCCTTGATATTTTACATTTGTATACAATAAATACAAACCAATATACATTACTACCATAAATATTGTATTGCCATATAAATTGTACAAAAATGGTTATTATTAAAACTACAATAGTAAGATGATTAAAAAATTAATGTGATTTTTACAAACATTGAACAATAATGGCAATATGTGGATTAAAAAACATAGGTCGTCCATTCAAATAAATAGTTAGGATTTTCTAAAAATAAAAAGCTCGTTTAGCCTATTGTATTTAGTACTACGCCTAATATACGCCATACGTTATGATGCTTAATATACGTATTGTACGTATTGTTACTGCAGTCGCATAGACGAAGATTCCGGACCTAAGCACCTTTAAATGTCTTTTAAACCACCTAAAAACAATATTTATAAGTTAGTTTTTTTTAGTAATTATGTGTATAGTAAATACCTAACTATATATTTTAAGTAAAAATAAAAAATACAACATTAATAGTGATGACTAATTATTGAAAAATTTTTTATATTACATATAACTTTAATCTCAGAACAATTTATATATCTACTATATTATAAGTATTAAGTACCAATACATTTCAGGTATATATAGGTAGATTGTTATCTATTATATTTATCAAATTATAATAATATTTAATCGCCACTCACTAATCTACTTCCTTTGGGAAAACCCATAATATAGTACATCAAATTGACTATTAATTAGCTGATATTATAGCTGCACCTATATTTTATATTATATGATATTATATGCAGGCCTGAAAAAACCTGTCATTTGATCAAACTTAAAAAATAGTAGTTTTGAACCCGTTACGAAAAATGTATGTGCGCAACTCAGTTCTATCACAAAACAACACACATAATTTGGTTGTGAACTAAAATTTTGGTAATTTTTGGACTCAATTTGGAATTTGGATGAATGAAAAAATTAAAAATTGTTGGAATTTAAAACTACAAATTAATTTGTCAATTTTTGTGATTTTGACAAATTTGTCAAAATTTGATCTTGAAACATTGTTGTGACTTAACGATAATTTTTTTCAGTATTAACAACATATAACTTTCAGTCTTCACTCAGAATCGTTTTTTGAAAGTAATATGACTTATAATTGAATTAAATAAATTTGACTCATATAATAGGTACTTACTGCAAATATGTTTGGCTCAACGAATACTAACAGGTACCACGCACCTTTCATAAGTAGCAAGTAGCCGTTATTAATATCAGGTATTTTCACATTAAGCATGACACTTTTAACCATGGCAGGTAGCCTAAGCAGGGGGCGATTCTTGGTAACATTTTCAAAATTTCATGTAATTTCTATAGATGTAGGATGAAATAAATTAAATGGATAGGACGTGCTCATACTTATTACAAGAAAGGCGATGACCCTGGAAAGGCGGTGAAAAATATCTTTTACGATTAAGTCAAAGTTGATACTTGAATTCAAGCGTGTGTTTATAACATTATTCATTTGTCCAAATTAATGCGATTTACATACAAACAATATTTGAACCAATATATATTAAATTAACACAATACAGTATTATACCTTTAAATATAATTAGCATTATTTTTGCTCTATTAGTTCCTAAGTGCTTGTCATCGATGGTTTAGATCTCGAGGTAAAATTGGAAGTTCATGATTGTGATGTTTTTCCTAGTATTTTTTTAATAACCATTCATTCAAATATCAAATTTTATATAGGTAACCTATAAAATTTAACCTATGTAAATTTAATTTACAATTGATCTTTTTTTTTTTTTTTTTTCTATGATTATGAACATAATTTTACTCTGTGAATTATGGTTGTTGAGTTATAATAACTGTTTCTTAAAAGCTAATAAAAAATAATAATAATGATTCCAAATAATTAAGCAATTTAAACGTATCTATACATATTAATAACTTAAAAAAAACAAATCAATATATTTAAACTAAAAATTATTTATCAAAAATATCAAGTACAAACAATTTGTGAACAAATTTACAACTAGTTAGTACTATATATAATATAATAATTATTTTGTTATTTAAATACAATATTAAAGGATTAAAAACAAATTTTAAAATTACTTTATGTACCTATACAATATGATTTGTTTTAAATTGGAAATATCAAAAGCATTATTTAATATGATCGATATACAGCTGGACTATAGTTGTGTATTTTGCTTGACCAAATGTGAAGTAATAATAATGCAAAACAATTTGTTTTTTAATGTTCACATATTATGTATCAACGTCAAGCTTATTATCATCATTGATGGAGTTTAAATGTAATAATTAGTGATGTTACGAACCCTGATTTTTAAGGTCGAACCGAACCCGAACCAAACTCTTCTTTAAATTAACGAACTCGAACAGATCCGAACCTACATATTTTTAATCGAACTCGAACCGAACCGAACTTTTCAAAATATTTTATCGAACTCTAACCGAACATTAAAAAAGTCCAAAGGTTAAAAATGTATTATTCATTTATTGTTTACTATTATTTTAGTATTTACTATAAACTAATGATTATCTTATAAAATATAAAGTCATTAAATATACATTAAATAATAAAAAGTATAAACAATGGAAATTAAATTTATTTTTATAAATACATAAATATTCGTCCGATCGTCGACTCGTTTTTTTAAAATTCTCTGGATCGATTGTCGAACCGAACTATTAGGTATTTGGTTCGGTTCGACTATTTGCAATATTTAGTTCGATTTTCGAACCGAACCGAACACCCCGAGTTCGAAAATCGAACAGTTCGTAACATCACTAGTAATAATGTAATGTTTGCCTTCGTTCATCGCACGTTATTCCGTCCGATCAAATAAGACTACGTACCTATTAGTGGTTTTTAAGTTTCTCTCAGTTTTCTCAGATCAAAATCGACCGACAGTACGTATTATTTGTCTACCACATGTATCCCGACCATCTCTTCTCGATTGATCACGACCTACATATTATATTGCTACCGAGTACGCAAGACAAATTTGAGCAAAACCATACATTTCGACTAAACTAAATGCAATTAGATGCTATTATTAATCTCAAAGCCTCTAATTGTTTGTAATAGGTATTCTTACTGTAAACTCCTTCAATAGTCCCTATTACTTGAAGTACCTACGAACCCATATTATTATAACATACCTTGCATAGCATATATGCCATATTATTTTGACCGTAGCACCCTTTTAATTATTGTTATTGCACGAAATGAACACATCTTGCATAGACTTATAAATTATAAGTTATAATATATAATACGTTTTTATTTCAAGTATATATTATATATGACATATGTATTGAATATATATAATATAGTAATACATTAAAATGTATATTCATAAAATTGTTTAACACTTTTAACGTTTCGGCTCTTTTTTGGGGCTTAATGTGCACCCACTGGTTAAGAGAAGCAGCATTAACTTATAATGACCTAAAACTAAAAAAAAAAAATTTAAAAAAATCAAATGTATTTATATTGTTGTATGTCAAAAAAAAATATAAATTTATATTTTAGGGGGACATTTTACAAGTTTTGGAAATTATACAACATGAATTATAATATACAATACAATATAATATTATAAAATAACAGTTTTTATTATCTGTGACAGTATGGAAATACATTTATTATTATATATAACATATTATATAATTATGAATATTACAAATAATAAATAAAATAATTTTATTTATGGGGTCATCATAATATTATGATATAATTTACAACTGGGCTTAACAAACACATTGTATAATATATAGATAATTATTTGTCGAAACATGTTTCTCTAATCGTATTTATATTGGAATATTTTTTTTTTATAATATATTTAATAGGATTGACAGCTGGATTAGGGAAATGAATACAGATAAAATATTATAGAAGTATTGTCCTTTTCTGAGTTTCGGCACGGTTATGACTTATGATTATATATACATAATATGTATTACATGTATTAACTTATTTTATTGTTTGTTTTTTTTTTCATTTGAAATACGAGTCATAATATCGCGGTGTTTGGACGCTGCCGAAGCCGCGGTCCCACCTGCGGGTCACCGGGCACGTCATCTTTTAATTCATTATTAAGAAATAGCATAAATGCTATTTCTATTTAAATTCTTTTATTGAATATTGATAAAGATAAAAAAAATACTTTTTGAGTAATGCAAAACTCCGTGGAGGATGGTTAAAATTGAATTTCAGGAGGGATAGGATAGGAAGCTGTCGATATTAAATGCAATGTGACAGATGAAATATATTATATACATAAAAAATGTGTGCGAATCGTATGACCATGTGGTTTACACGGGGTGGGAAGGGGCATGGGCGTCCACGGGCATTTTTCTATAGAAGGGCGGGCAAAGATAATTTAAAAAATAAATGATAATTTTTTTATAAAGAAAGTTCTTGACTTTAATAAGCTTTAATGTCATATTGTTATACAGGTCTAAAATGTACAAATTAAACATTATTACATTATTGTGTTAATATAATTAATATATGCCAGTAAAAAAATTAAAACCTAGGGTAGGACGAGGATTTCCCCGTCTTGCCCCCTTCCCCCCTGGGGACGCCCGTGCACGGGGATGACTTACATTACACAGCCACGCTGGAGGTGATGGCGTTTTGATTAGTAGTGGAATGAGATTTTGCTTTGGCCAGCCGAGTGTCCCGTCGTTGTCGTGCGTCTGAAGCAGCAGGCTGAAACTCGAAAATAGTTCGCCGCAGACAACGTGATTTTCAACGACGGTACTGCAAGAGACTCGACGACGGCTGGAGAAGCATACACAAGCCTGGCCAGAGGAAATCGTAAAAAAAAAAATGCAAAGGCTGAACTGTCGTGCGGTGTCCGCGATGATGGTCCGCCGACGGTGTTTTCGTAGGGCTGTAGAAGGAGCGTCCGGTGCAGTAGTTTTGCGGGAGCATTGCAATTTTATAGGGAGCATTCCAATTGTATGATAAGTACTAGTCTTGAGGCGTAGATAAATTATTGCAATTGTAATAATTCTTGTAGACACACACACACACACGTACATGCATATAAATAAATGTCTACTTTGCGTGATTGCGTGTATATACAATATATATTATAAATACACCGTTTCAGCGCTAATTTCCAATTAGAAATTAGATAGGTAACTATATTTTTATTTAATATTTTTAATTTAAAAATGTTTAAGGTTATATGAAAATGACTCACAAAATTCAAAATAGACATTGAAAAAATCGAGAAATGTAGTTTGATTCACACAAATTATTTTTAATCAATAGTAAACTATGTAAATTATGGCTTACATTCGAATTGAAATTCGAGTTTACCATCTTCATCAACTGGTCTCAATCTTAATTGAATATCGCTACATTGAAAACTATATCTTATGCCGGAGACAAAATTAATTTTGCAAATCAATCCATCAATTTCCGAAGACTCAGTGCGAGATGTATAGGTACAATTTGGATTTGTATAGTCGATTTCAACGCCAAAGTGTATTGAAAATACCGTAACATTTTTGGATTTTCTTCTAATAGTATACTTATTAGGTAAAACGCTTATTACCTCGTGTATTTGTTTATTTTTAAGAAAACTGTCGTAAATGGCCTTAGTCAACTCATCGTCGCTAATTTTTAAATCAGTTTCTGAAAGTGATGTTAATTCCTCGCCTTTATACAGAACCCCATTGGCTGAAGTACAAACCTCCAAATTACCCGTACATTCATTTTCCCAGTCAGAATCCGTGAGATTACCATAGCTATATTTGGTTGGAAGAAACACCACCGATTCCGATGTATTTAAAAGAAACAATTTATTATCCCTAATGAAATCTGTAATAGAGTTGCAACTTTGAGATCCAACGGATAGCAGTAAATTAATAAAAAGTAGAACCGAATAAAAGGAATTTACTAAAACCATTATTAATAGTTATGGAATTTAAATTTAAAAACAAAAAACTTATAAAAATATATCTATCTTCTATATCTAGGTATTTAAAAGTAATTAAAACAGTTGTAAATAAGAATTCACTTAGCTAGATTTTTACAATATTCTAATTATTATTTACGATAGTGACTAATGATTAATAATCTTATAAATAATATAAATATTTTCACTACTTTTGTTCCAACAGATGATTATAATATGGACTATAAGCACCTAAACCTTATAAATTTCTGTATTTAAATCATAATATTTTCATGCATTTTTCCAATAATTTTATCTGTTTTTGATTAGCATTATTTTGAAATATATAAATTTATATACACTAAATTATATTATATACTTACATAAATCGATCGGCGAGTTCTTGAAAAGTTTCAGCGATGAATATTATCAAAAAAATAAAGGGGAGATCAAATGTAAAACGCGAAGACGTAAACAACGTTTTAATAGCATCGCTACTAAACGTATACTAAATATTATAATGATTTAACTCAAATTTATATTCAACCTTGTAGCGCAGTCAGCGCTCCAGTCCTATACATTTAATGAGTTTGATTCTAATGCTTTGTCCTTTGTTATCATAACCGAAAAATTTGCTCCTTGAATTCCACGAAAAATATTTTGATAACCGTTCATAAACAAGGACTTAAATCACTGTATATTTTATTCTAACTGTTATACATCATGCATCATGCTCTTTTCCTATTAATTTATTTTGAAACATATACATTTTCACACTTTTAATGTACTTTTAGGCGCTTAATCTAAAAACCAAAAACAACAATGTATTCTATAATATATCCATTTAAATCAATAATATCACTTTAAATGTTGTTGAGCGTTATAGAAGATAACAGCTATCGGCCGTTCGGGCTTATTCCGAACTGTTTAGAAACACCACACAAATAGATTTGACGTATAGATTAGTAAGTATAGATACGATATTATTACACAGGGTGTAACAAAAAGATATGACAAATGAAATAACTTGTATCCTAATCAATATTTAACATTTTTTTTTTTTCATATAATTTATAGATGTTTGTACTATATGTACCATAAGCACTTTTTTATTTTTATTTTTTTGTACAGAAAATAAGAAAATTTAAATTTGATTTAAATTGTTTTGAAAAAAATCAAAATAGCCAATTTATAAACATAATGAAAAAAATAGTTTTAGCTTTTACAATTTTTAATTTGAGTAATCCGTTTGCGACTTATAAACGTTTAAATATTCATTCAACTTTCTGCTACCGGGTAATTCGCCAAAACAAAAAGTAATAAATAATAACCATTAATCAGTCGTCTCAGAATGAATACAATACAAATACGATAACCATATTGTCTAGGTGCTAGTACAGTTTTCCCGATTACGTATTATCAGTATACGGATATGGTTATCGCATAGAGTAATAATATGGATTATGGTTACCTTCAGATAAAAACGTCATCTCGACTACTGGTTTTTATTTTCGGTGTTGATTAAATTCACAGTAGCAGAAAATTGAACAATTATTTAAACGTTCATAAGTCGCAAACGGATTACTCAAATCAAAAATTGTAAACGCTAAAACTATTTTTTTCATTATGTTTATAAATTGGATATTTTGATCTTTTTTAAAAAAATTTAAATCGAATTTAAATTTTCTTATTTTCTGTACAAAAAAATAAAAATAAAAAAGTGCTTATGGTACATGTAGTACAAACGTCTATAAATTATATGAAAAAAAAAATTTAAAAATATTGATTAGAATACAAGTTATTTCATTTGTCATATCTTTCTGTTACACCCTGTATAAGGTACCTACTATAACGAAATTATGCGCGAGAGAATAAATCTGGCTAAACCTTCAACCGCGTTGGCCACTAGATAGTTTCAACTATATAATCATCGTGTATCTACCTATATAATATTACTATACGTTTGTATGTGTATACCTCGCATGCATATTCTGTATAGTTAAGTGTTTACCTCACGTCCAATGCTAATTATTTATTTATAATGATTGCTTATGTTACATCCATATTATAATAGTAGTCATGTGTTATTATTCTACCTACCATTAGCTGAAAACAATCAATCATATACTGTACGAATCGTAATAAGTATAATAATAAACCGTTGTGACGTTCGATCGAGTAAATGACGTTATGACGTATTTTAGCAGAATGTAATTAATTAGAAATAAAATATTTATGAACAAAATGTAAGTGGCATAATATTATAGTAATCATCTGATATTTATGATTATCAGTTTTAGTAGGAAGTAAAAGTTAAAATATGTTATACAAAATAGATATATTTTAGTAACGATATTATTATATTTCGACAAAGTGACAAGCGTCATATTTACGCCTTATTTTACCACGAAATAAATTTAAATATTTACAAATTAACGTACCTACTATAGACTATAGTCTACAATCACATTAAATTAAGGTATAATTCTATGTGATTTATAAACGTATTCAATGGTCATATCTGTTCCGAACAGAGCGATAAACTGATTGTACATTGATGTGTTTTTTATTTTATTTTTTGTGTCTATCGTTTATTTATTTATTTATATCATTACCTTTTGAGACAGTAAAATTACTATTAACTTTTTGCGTTTTGCAAGTTATATACTACAAACTCCTTGTTCTCCACGTGATTGTACTTCTGTGGCTAATATACTTGGTATATTTTCTTTAGCTGAACGAAGATACACTATGCGGATATTAAGGTCATTAAATGATTGTTGAATGCTAAAGTCGATTTATCAGCACTTGTCTCTTTAATTTGTTTTAAGGTACCCACTGCTCCTTTTTACATCCCACGTGCCACCAATAATTACTTAGCAAACGAGCTATACTTAATGGCAAACGCTAATGTGGACCCCAATTTCACATTCTATTAATATTTAATTGTTATGATATTTTTTCTCTTTTTTCTCTATTTCTAATTTATTGTTGCTATTTTACACGTAGGTATCTATAGCAAATGTAAATACAAATTTAAAAAAGGGCCCAGAAAAAAAAATTAAAAAAAATAATAGGCACAATTTTTTTTTATAAGCATTTAAATTGCGCTGTAGTTATATCATCATTATGTGAACATATTTATCTATTTTTATGAACTTACTAACCTCTGACCTCTATCCTATCATTTTCCAAAATATCCGCCTACTATGGCAAGTGGTACATCGTACATGGTACCTATGCGGTTTTGTTTTGGACCATCAGCGTACAGTTTTTGACTAAACCCGCACTGGGCAGTCTCGTCCTTCGGTCCATGATACGACATGTATGATATATAATTATATGTTTTAGGATTTTTTTGTTTGGCTGTTCGGTGAGGTTGTAAACAGCTTCATCAAAACAAATTGGTTAGGTAGGTAGGTTGGTTTGGTACGTACTTATATTTTTAAACTGCAATAAATTATTATTATAATACTCACTCTACTACGTCACTATGTGCGAGTACAAATCATTATTTTAAAATAAAACAATAAACATAAGATTTTATTATTATGTGTCTGTAAACATAATACATATTTTGTATGGATAATTTTACATTTATATCATGTTTAAATATTAAATAGTTATAATACACTTGAAGTAAACTTGTAAACTTACTTGACTAATTTTATACTTGTCTTAACATAAAAAAAAAATATATATGTAAATATTAAGTACGAAGAGAATACGTGCGCTGTGGTTTTGTTCGAAGTTTTGATGGTTGTGAGTTTTGGTTGACCAAAAGTGAAGTCATGTTATTTTGAAAAAAATATATATTTTTTTAAGCTTCACATTTTGTTTCGTGATCAAGCTCATTATTCTCATTGATGGCGTTTAAAAGTAATAGGATATCGCCACATTCAAGACCATATCTGATGCCGGACAGGTACCGAACCTTGCACACTACTCCTTTTATTTTCGATACTTTCGATCTGTATTTGAACTTTGTTCGATCGCATCCCGGATTCGGGATATCGATGTTGAGACCAAACACTGTCGAGTAAACCGAAAAGGTGTTTTTTTCGGTGCGCGATCTCACGACAAATCTGTTCGGGAAAACGCTTATAACGTCGTTCAACATCGTGTTCTCGGTCATACTATTGTAAATCGCTGTGGACAGTTCTTCGTTACTTATCGCCAGGTCTGTGTCAGCAAGCGATACCATTCTATTGTTATTGTACATTAATTCGTTTGTCGTAGTGCAATTGCCGCTCGAACAGCCGACGCCGCCATAGTCGGTCGTTACGAATTTGAAATCTATCGGGAAAAACGCTACTAATTCCGTGGCGTTGAGTATGTACAATTTGTTTTTAGTGACCAAATTTACGAGATTTTGACAGTCGTCAGACCTGACGGGCAGTACGCAGCAGTTGATTAAAAATACAATCGGAAGCCAGACCGATTTGTCGACAATAAAAGCCATGATTTTTGATGATAGTATAATAATATTATTCTTTATGACGCACGTTATCGAAACTCGAGAAGACGTATAAACGGAAAATAATAATAATATTATCCTCACTATTTCATCGTCATCGTCGCCGTAATATACCTACGCGATGCGCGCGTGAAGATAAATTAGACGGTATATTAAAACGACTTACGATATAAAAAATATATTATTATGTCGCACTCCGCGTCCTTGGTCGGCGTACACCTATCGGATCACTATACAGTGTATATTTTAATATTATTATTGTGAACGGAAGCCCGAAGTCATAAAAACGAACACGCGTGCGCGATCGAGACGTTATAAACACTATACAGCAGCAGATTTATGTGGTATACCGGTATGCGACTCCAACGGACACTAAGTCGGTCGTACACTTTGCACTCGTATTTATAACAAAACTTTACCGGGGCCCTTCTCCGATTGGCTCTTGCAGTATGCGCGTGAACTCGGGCGTCACGGTCGACGCGGCGGCGCTATAGGATATAATAACGGTCCGTCCGAATCGAAGCAACAAACATTTTTTTATTATTATAAAAATTCATTATTACGAGCCTCTGCATTTATCATAACCCGTTTTTTTTTCGATCGTGCTCGGACATCGTTTACCGCGAAAAACAAACAAACAATATTTCTCACGTCTATATTTTCATCGTGTGTGTACCTACTTACCTCGTATGAAATACTCGAATTCTGCTGATACGACGTTTATAATATAAATAATAATATGTATAAGAGATGTGTTATAAGCAATTTGTTTTACGGGTAAACGACTTGATGCCAGTGAAGTCGTAGGACGGTTTGAGGCGTGGTCGATGATAATATTACTGAAATTCCCACCAGTTAAGACGCATAAACATACATACAGCATAATATTATTCACCGGTAACCACCTCCACAGATTTCAGCGTTGATTTTTATAAAATCTAGTGAACCTGACTCGCCCGGAGTAGATAATACTGCTTGTGTACGTTCGTCGTAGGGTTTGTTATCTGTTTGCTCATATTATAAAGGTGTATCTCAGATCTCTACATGGGTTTTTTTAAAAATTTTTCTGTTTTCCCTAATCGGAGTCGTTTGATAATAGGACTTGATTTTCGTCTATACTTGCATTGCTACATTAATCACTCTGAACCTACACAAGACTTAGCAATTTCGAGGAATACCATATAACTTTACTTACCACTGCCATCATGATCGTGATAATTCGATCGTATTTAAATTTGATTCAGCGTGACAGATGTGTTTTTTATATAATTTTAATTGTAGGTACCTAAATGTTTCATGTTTGTTTGTAAATTCAAAAAAGTCAATAGAGGTGCCATGGATTATTATTAAAAACTAGTACCGAATCAAGTTAACGAAATTAACTGAATACAAACTTTACAGATCGATATTTCGCAGCGGTAGCAATCTATAATAGTTACAGTATCAAATATATCATCACACTTCAGCATTATTATTATAATTATAACTATAATTATATTTTTCGTCTGATTTATAAACTAAATGAGTTTGGAACTTATATTATTGACATAGCTATAGTGATTTGCATGTGTGTATATAGAAAATAGAAGTTATGACTTGTATTATTTTATTTGCTAAACGCCGTGTTTGTTTTATTTTCTCGGGTAATATGTACTGAACGTGGAAACAGTAAAGCAATCGTGACCGCTGTCTAGTGATTTGTGAGTATTGCTAAGTAGCTGGGGCCTGGCCTGGGGCTAATCCGAACCGACGAACCGTTGTAATTATGATAATTTTCGCCACTCGATAATTTTTTAAAACGTAAACACAATTAATAATCTTCATTTAACCGGTCTCCTTGAAGACTTTACATGCTATTTATCGTATATAAACAGACTACATACTGTATACAAAACCTTTTTATACCGATCTGAAGAGTAGGCACTATATGTATATTGTGTTGTTTCATTCGGGCAAATAGAGAAAATATTTTATCTTAACGGATCTATAATATATTTTACAGGAATATGATGTTTTGTGTTATTGTGTAAATAGAAATATATAATTTGCATGAATCGTGATGGTTGGTATACTTTGACTTGCAGGCTATGCACCTATATGCCCCACCATGTACTGCAATTGCGGTTATGTATTATGAAATTATATGTAAGTACCTAAATTAACAAAAAAAATAACAGACGTTTTCGGCCCTATCAAAAAATAAAAACGAAAAAAGTCAGAAATGTGCGCTTGACGTGGAGGAGCGCGTTTGTGCGTCATCTGTTCGCCCGCCCGCCCACCCACCAACAGCTAAAAGCCGCGACAGACTTATTAATATAACTTATAAGTTCATAGTACAGAGTGGGACACCGTTTATTACCGTTTTTATGCGTTAGCCTTTCCGCAAATACCTGAACACCTTGCAATATAAAATATTTTGTACATAAATTCAGTGGTGTTTTGGAGGGCATACAGCGTGTATAGGTTAGTACTATGCGCGTAACGCATATAGGCGTATGTACTTATATTAATTATTTAATGAACTAGCGTTTACGCCGTCAAAGTAGTACAAAACACACCCATTTTAATCCATAGGTACATTAATAAAAATGTACCAGACTGAGTAACAAAAGCCTTATTTTTAGGAATGTTTTACATAAGATCCTCAACAAAATGGTTTTTTGAAGTGTTGAATCTGATATTTTGTGCTTGTACAAAAAATATAAGTTTACAGGTGACACTTAAGAAAATAAATAATGAAAGTACACAGTTAAGGTAATTATGTCAATTTTTATTAAATAGCAAAAAAAAAATAAAATAAATAATCAAGTTGAGGGGAATAAATACAATTTTTTGGACATAAAATGACATAATACATTAAATTTAAAACTTACAAAAATAATATAACGATAATAAAATTGCAGTTTATTTGTGGTTAAAGCATGGAAAATACTTATATATATATAATAAATATATTATAATAGTTATACAAATAATAATATTAAATAATATAGACTATGTGGTCATGAATCGTGATATATAAGCAAATTTTTTCAAATAAAGACATGCAAACAGCTTTCTTTAGTTCAAATCATTCAAATCACATCAAATTTTCAAATATGATGAATATCAATATTGGTCATTGAATTGAATTTTTCCAAAAAAATTTGGATTTTAGAGTGTTTTTGAGGTACATAAAAAATTTGAAATTGAATTTAAGAATGTTTTATTAAACCCATTATTCTTTAGTTCATATCATTAACATCACATCAAATTTTCAAAAATGATGAACCCCAATATTAGTCATAAAATTTAATTTTTCACAAAAAATTTGAATTTTAAGCTGTTTTTGAGATACATCAAAAAGTTGAAATTGAATTTAAGAATGTTCTATTTACCCCATTTTTCTATAGTTCATATCATTAAAATCACATCAAATTTTCAAATATGATGAGCCCAATATTAGTCATAAAATTGAATTTTTCACAAAAAATTTGAATTTTAAGCTGTTTTTGAGTTACATCAAAAAGTTGAAATTGAATTTATGAACGTTCTATTCACCCGATTTTTCTTGAGTTCATTTCATTAAAATCACATCAAATTTTCAAATATGATAAATATCAATATTGGTCATAAATTTGAATTTTTCACAAAATTTTTGTATTTTAATCTGTTATTGAGATTTTTAATTATGTTGAAATTGAATTTAAATATGTTCTATTTATTCCATTTTTCTTTAGTTCATATCATTAAAATCACGACAAATTTTCAAATATGATGAATATAAAAATTGGTCATTTAATTGAATGTTTCACAACATTTTTGTATTTTAATCTGTTTTTGAGATTTTTAATTAGGTTGATAATGAATTTAAGAATTTTCTATTTAACCGATTATTCTTGAGTTCATATCTCAAAAACAGCTTAAAATTCAAATTTTTTGTGAAAAATTAAATTTTATGACTAATATTGGGGTTCAACATATTTGAAAATTTGTTGTGATTTTAATGATAAGAACTAAAGAAAAATCGGGTAAATAGAAAATTCTTAAATTCATTATCAACATAATTAAAGATCTCAAAAACAGCGTAAAATACAAAAATTTTGTGAAAAATTCAATTTAATGACCAATTTTTATATTCATCATATATGAATATTTGTTGTTATTTTAATGATATGAACTAAAGAAAAAAGGGGTTAAAAGAACATTCTTAAATTCAATTTCAACTTTTTTTTGAACCTCAATAACAGCTTAAAATCCAAATTTTTGGTGAAAAATTCAATTTAATGACCAATATTGATATTCATCATATTTGAAATTTAGATGTGATTTTAATGATATGAACTACTGAGAAATCGGGTAAATAGAACATTCTTAAAATTGCATTTCAACTTTTTTATGAACCTCAAAAACAGCTTAAAATCCAAAATTTTTGTGAAAAATTCAATTTAATTGTCAATATTGATATTCATCATATTTGAAAATTTGATGTGATTTTAATGATATGATCTACAGAAACATCAGGTAAATAGAACATTCTTAAAATTGAATTTCAACTTTTTTATGTACCTCAAAAACAGGTTAAAATACAAAATTTTTGTGAAAAATTCAATTTAATGACCAATATTGACATTCATCATATTTGAAATTTTGATGTGATTTTAATGATATGAACTACAGAAACATCGGGTAAATTGAACTTTCTTAAAATTGAATTTCAACTAATTTATGTACCTCAAAAACAGCTTAAAATACAAATTTTTTGTGAACAAATCAATTTCATTGTCAATATTGATATTTATCATATCTGAATTTTTGATTTGATTTTATTGATATGAACTACAGAAAAATCGGGTAAATAGAACATTCTTAAAATTGAATTTCAACTTTTTTATGTACCTCAAAAACAGGTTAAAATATAATATTTTAGTGAAAAATTCAATTTAATGACCAATATTGATGTTCATCATATTTGAAATTTTAATGTGATTTTAATGATATGAACTACAGAAAAATCGGGTAAATAGAACATTCTTAAATTCAATTTCAACTCTTTTATGAACAGCAAAAACAGCTTAAAATCCAAATTTTTTGTGAAAAATTCAATTTAATTGTCAATATTGATATTTTTCATATATGAATTTTTGATGTGATTTTATTGATATGAACTACAGAAAAATCGGGTAAATAGAACATTCTTAAATTCAATTTCAACTCTTTTATGAACCTCAAAAACAGCTTAAAATCCAAATTTTTTGTGAAAAATTCAATTTAATTGTCAATATTGATATTCATCATATTTGAATTTTTGATTTGATTTTATTGATATGAACTAAAGAAAAATCGAATAAATAAAACATTCTTAAATTCAATTACAACTCTTTTACGTACCTCAAAAACAGCTTAAAATCCCAATTTTTTGTGAAAAATTCAATTTAATGACCAATATTGATATTCATCATATTTGAAATATTGATGTGATTTTAATGATATGAACTACAGAAAAATCGGGTAAGTTGAACATTCTTAAATTTAATTTCAACTCTTTTATGAACCTCAAAAACAGCTTAAAGTCCAAATTTTTTGTGAAAAAATCAATTTAATTGTCAATATTGATATTCATCATATTTGAATTTTCGATTTGATTTTAATGATATGAACTACAGAAAAATCGGGTAAATTGAACTTTCTTAAATTCAATTTCAACTCTTTTATGAACCTTACAAACAACATAAAATCCAAATTTTCTGTGAAGAAATCAATTTAATGACCAATATCGTAATCATCTTATTTGAAATGTTGATGTGATTTTAATGATATGATCGACAGAAAAATCGGGTAAATTGAACTTTCTTAAATTCAATTTCAACTCTTTTATGAACCTTAAAAACAGCTCAAAATTTAATTTTTTTGTGAAAAATTTATTTAATGATCAATATTGATGTTCATCATATTTGAAATGTTGATGTGATTTTAATGATATGAACTACAGAAAAATCGGGTAAATTGAACATTCTTAAATTCAATTTCAACTCATTTATGAACCTCAAAAACAGCTTAAAATCCAAATTTTTTGTGAAAAAATCAATTTAATGACCAATATTGATATTCATCATATTTGAATTTTTGATGTGATTTTAATGATATGAACTACAGAAAAATCGGGTAAATAGAACATTCTTAAATTCAATTTCAACTCTTTTACGTACCTCAAAAACAGCTTAAAATCCAAATTTTTTGTGATAAAATCAATTTAATGACCAATATTGATGTTCATCATATTTGAAATGTTGATGTGATTTTAATGATATGAACTACAGAAAAATCGGGTAAATAGAACATTCTTAAATTCAATTTCAACTCATTTATGAACCTCAAAAACAGCTTAAAATCCAAATTTTTTGTGAAAAAATCAATTTAATTGTCAATATTGATATTCATCATATTTGAATTTTTGATTTGATTTTATTGATATGAACTACAGAAAAATCGGGTAAATAGAACATTCTTAAAATTGAATTTCAACTAATTTATGAACCTCAAAAACAGCTTAAAATCCAAATTTTTTGTGATAAAATCAATTTAATGACCAATATTGATATTCATCATATTTGAAATGTTGATGTAATTTAATGATATGAATTAAAGAAAAATCGAATAAATAAAACGTTCTTAAATTCAATTTCAACTCTTTTACGTACCTCAAAAACAGCTTAAAATCCAAATTTTTTGTGATAAAATCAATTTAATGACCAATATTGATGTTCATCATATTTTAAATTTTGATGTGATTTTAATGATATGAACTAAAGAAAAATCGGGTAAATAGAACATTCTTAAATTCAATTTCAACTCATTTATGAACCTCAAAAACAGCTTAAAATCCAAATTTTTTGTGAAAAAATCAATTTATGACCAATATTGATATTCATCATATTTGAATTTTTGATGTGATTTTAATGATACGAACTAAAGAAAAATTGAATAACTAAAACATTCTTAAATTCAATTTCAACTCTTTTACGTACCTCAAAAACAGCTTAAAATCCAAATTTTTTGTGATAAAATCAATTTAATGACCAATATTGATGTTCATCATATTTTAAATTTTGATGTGATTTTAATGATATGAACTAAAGAAAAATCGGGTAAATAGAACATTCTTAAATTCAATTTCAACTCATATATGAACCTCAAAAACAGCTTAAAATCCAAAATTTTTGTGAAAAATTCAATTTAATTGTCAATATTGATATTCATCATATTTGAAAATTTGATGTGATTTTAATGATATGAACTACAGAAAAATCGGGTAAATAGAACATTCTTAAATTCAATTTCAACTCTTTTATGAACCTCAAAAAGAGCTTAAAATCCAAATTTTCTACGAAAAAATAAATTTAATGACCAATATTGATATTCATCATATTTGAAATTTTGATGTGATTTCAATGATATGTACTACAGAAACATCGGGTAAATTGAACTTTCTTAAAATTGAATTTCAACTAATTTATGTACCTCAAAAACAGCTTAAAATCCAAATTTTTTGTGAAAAAATCAATTTCATTGTCAATATTGATATTTATCATATTTGAATTTTTGATTTGATTTTATTGATATGAACTACAGAAAAATCGGGTAAATTGAACTTTCTTAAATTCAATTTCAACTCTTTTATGAACCTTACAAACAACATAAAATCCAAATTTTCTGTGAAGAAATCAATTTAATGACCAATATCGTAATCATCTTATTTGAAATGTTGATGTGATTTTAATGATATGAACTAAAGAAAAATCGGGTAAATAGAACATTCTTAAATTCAATTTCAACTCATGTATGAACCTCAAAAACAGCTTAAAATCCAAATTTTCTGCAAAATATCAATTTTATGACCAATATTGATGTTCATTATATTTGAAATATTGATGTGATTTTAATGATATGAACTACAGAAAAATCGGGTAAGTTGAACATTCTTAAATTTAATTTCAACTCTTTTATGAACCTCAAAAACAGCTTAAAATCCAAATTTTCTGCAAAATATCAATTTTATGACCAATATTGATGTTCATTATATTTGAAATATTGATGTGATTTTAATGATATGAACTACAGAAAAATCGGGTAAGTTGAACATTCTTAAATTTAATTTCAACTCTTTTATGAACCTCAAAAACAACATAAAATCCAAATTTTTTGTGAAAAAATCAATTTAATTGTCAATATTGATATTCATCATATTTGAATTTTTGATTTGATTTTAATGATACGAACTAAAGAAAAATTGAATAACTAAAACATTCTTAAATTCAATTTCAACTCTTTTACGTACCACAAAAACAGCTTAAAATCCAATTTTTTTGTGATAAAATCAATTTAATGACCAATATTGATATTCATCATATTTGAATTTTTGATTTGATTTTATTGATATGAACTACAGAAAAATCGGGTAAATTGAACAGTCTTAAATTCAATTTCAACTCATTTATGAACCTCAAAAACAGCTTAAAATCCAAATTTTTTGTGAAAAAATCAATTTAATTGTCAATATTGATATTTATCATATTTGAATTTTTGATTTGATTTTATTGATATGAACTACAGAAAAATCGGGTAAATAGAACATTCTTAAAATTGAATTTCAACTAATTTATGAACCTCAAAAACAGCTTAAAATCCAAAATTTTTGTGAAAAATTCAATTTAATTGTCAATATTGATATTCATCATATTTGAAAATTTGATGTGATTTTAATGATATGATCTACATAAAAATCGGGCAAATAGAACTTTTTTAAATTCAATTTCTACTCTTTTATGAACCTCAAAAAGTGCTTAAAATCCAAATTTTCTACGAAAAAATCAATTTAATTGTCAATATTGATATTCATCATATTTGAATTTTTGATTTGATTTTATTGATATGAACTACAGAAAAATCGGGTAAATAGAACATTCTTAAAATTGAATTTCAACTAATTTATGAACCTCAAAAACAGCTTAAAATCCAAATTTTTTGTGATAAAATCAATTTAATGACCAATATTGATGTTCATCATATTTTAAATTTTGATGTGATTTTAATGATATGAACTAAAGAAAAATCGGGTAAATAGAACATTCTTAAATTCAATTTCAACTCATATATGAACCTCAAAAACAGCTTAAAATCCAAAATTTTTGTGAAAAATTCAATTTAATTGTCAATATTGATATTCATCATATTTGAAAATTTGATGTGATTTTAATGATATGATCTACATAAAAATCGGGCAAATAGAACTTTTTTAAATTCAATTTCTACTCTTTTATGAACCTCAAAAAGTGCTTAAAATCCAAATTTTCTACGAAAAAATAAATTTAATGACCAATATTGATATTCATCATATTTGAAATTTTGATGTGATTTCAATGATATGTACTACAGAAACATCGGGTAAATTGAACTTTCTTAAATTCAATTTCAACTCTTTTATGAACCTCAAAAACAACATAAAATCCAAATTTTCTGTGAAAAAATCAATTTAATGACCAATATTGATATTCATCATATTTGAAATGTTGATGTAATTTAATGATACGTACTAAAGAAAAATCGAATAAATAAAACATTCTTAAATTCAATTACAACTCTTTTACGTACCTCAAAAACAGCTTAAAATGCAAAATTCTGTGAAAAATTCAATTTAATTGTCAATATTGATATTCATCATATTTGAATTTTTGATTTGATTTTATTGATATGAACTACAGAAAAATCGGGTAAATAGAGCATTCTTAAAAATGAATTTCAACTTTTTTATGTACCTCAAAAACAGGTTGAAATACAAAATTTTCAAGCAAAATTCAATTTAATGACCAATATTGACATTCATCATATTTGAACATTTGATGTGATTTTAATGATATGAACTAAAGAAAAAACGGTAAATAGAACATTCTTAAATTCAATTTCAACTCATTTATGAACCTCAAAACCAGCTTAAAATCCAAAATTTTTGTGAAAAATTCAATTTAATTGTCAATATTGATATTCATCATATTTTAAATTTTGATGTGATTTTAATGATATGAACTAAAGAAAAATCGGGTAAATAGAACATTCTTAATTTCAATTTCGACTCTTCTATGAACCTCAAAAACAGCTTAAAATCCAAAATTTTTGTGAAAAATTCAATTTAATTGTCAATATTGATATTCATCATATTTGAATTTTTGATTTGATTTTATTGATATGAACTACAGAAAAATCGGGTAAATAGAACATTCTTAAATTCAATTACAACTCTTTTACGTACCTCAAAAACAGCTTAAAATCCAAATTTTTTGTGATAAAATCAATTTAATGACCAATATTGATATTCATCATATTTGAAATGTTGATGTAATTTATTGATATGAACTACAGAAAAATCGGGTAAATAGAACATTCTTAAAATTCAATTTCAAATCTTTATCGTACCTCAAAAACAGCTTAAAATCCAAAATTTTTGTGAAAAATTCATATTTGAAGAGCATATTTGAACATTTGATGTGATTTTAATGATATGAACTAAAGAAAAAACGGTAAATAGAACATTCTTAAATTCAATTTCAACTCATTTATGAACCTCAAAACCAGCTTAAAATCCAAAATTTTTGTGAAAAATTCAATTTAATGACCAATATTGATATTCATCATATTTGAAATGTTGATGTAATTTAATGATACGAACTAAAGAAAAATCGAATAAATAAAACATTCTTAAATTCAATTTCAACTCTTTTACGTACCTCAAAAACAGCTTAAAATCCAAATTTTTTGTGATAAAATCAATTTAATGACCAATATCGATGTTCATCATATTTTAAATTTTGATGTGATTTTAATGATATGAACTAAAGAAAAATCGGGTAAATAGAACATTCTTAAATTCAATTACAACTCTTTTACGTACCTCAAAAACAGCTTAAAATCCCAAATTTTTGTGAAAAATTCAATTTAATTGTCAATATTGATATTCATCATATTTGAATTTTTGATTTGATTTTATTGATATGAACTACAGAAAAATCGGGTAAATAGAACATTCTTAAATTCAATTACAACTCTTTTATGAACCTCAAAAACAACATAAAAACCAAATTTTCTGTGAAAAAATCAATTTAATGACCAATATTGTAATCATCATATTTGAAATGTTGATGTAATTTTAATGATACGAACTAAAGAAAAATCGGATAAATAAAACATTCTTAAATTCAATTTCAACTCTTTTACGTACCTCAAAAACAGCTTAAAATCCAAATTTTTTGTGATAAAATCAATTTAATGACCAATATTGATATTCATCATATTTGAAATGTTGATGTGATTTTAATGATATGATCGACAGAAAAATTGTTTAAATAATACATTCCTAAAATTCATGAACATCATCTTTTTTTTAGATTTTAATCACTAAAGCTATATTTGATTTATTTTCTAGAATTAAACACCTGCCACCAAGTATTGGATTCTTATTTATTATTATAAAATCCTACACACTAATGACAATTTCATAAGTTTAATTTGAATGACAAGTCTTATGATTTTACATGACCATAATGTTTTGTTAGATGAAAACAATTTTAATTTTATACGTTTTAAAACTATTGTTACAAAAACATAAAAGCGTTGTTTTTGTAGGAAAACAAAAAGAGCGCTGCATTTGTGACGTTTTATGAGAAAAAGTAAAATAAGTATGATTTTGAATAAATTAAAAATTGATTCGTATCAAGTTGACCTTTGGGAGGTAGATACTTGAAATGTTCAACAAACATTAATTTTGGTAAGGTGACATTTTGATCCTTGAGGACTTTTTGTCCCGTTTTCCTTGGGGGAATTTTGATCCGTTTTATCAAAAAATATAATTTTATAAGTCCTAAATCAATTAAGTCCTAAAACCAAAATGTTTGAAGTTTAAGGGGAATCAATTTTGTAAGGTGCATATAGGTGGACAACGATTGTGTTATCTCTCGTGATGTGTAATATTCCCTCTTGAACATGCTGTAATTACCGCGGAAAAAAAATGAACGTACTGTAAACATACAAATGTATACTACCTACTAATAGTTTATGAAGAAACATTTAGTATAACCCTTCACCTATACACTGTAATTTTTATTATTTATATTATTTATTTCAATTTTCGATAAAGGTGAAGGTAAAGGAAAAGTATGAAGGTTTTTCATAAGTAGTCGATAGTGTAACCAAAAAATCTAAAAAAAATATATTAAGTATACAGTCTTTTTTATACAGATATTTTAATTTCAAATTTGGCATAAGAGATTTTAGATTTCATTAGTTTTTTCCTATAAATATCTATTGAAAAATTGTCTCAGGGTCGAAAAGCTTGAAAATTGAATATAAGAGTCCTTATGAGATGATATATATTAGCAGTTAAGGTTATTAAAAATACATAATATGCAAAGGTATTTTAGAGAAGCATTTCATGTTCACATTTAGACAAATATTATTGAACTGAAAATTTACAAATTATTTACGGTAGATCGCGCACGTTTTACAAGTACCATATTTAAATATGTTCATAAATTAATCAATTTGTAGCACTGAAAGACGTAAATTCAACAAAATAAGCAAATATTGCACAACAAAACAACAATTTTTTTAAATTGTATTCATTAACGACCGTAAACGTTTTGTTAATGACAATAAACTAATAACAAAGGCAGTATAAGTGTTGGACAGATAAATTATTGCAGATTATTATAATTTTACCAGCTTTGTTATTTCATCCATGGTATTTATACATATTATAGGTAAATTAAAATATAGATGAAACATACAATATTAAATTTATTTTTGTTGTCGGCTGACCATAATCCATTTTTTTCATTTTAAATATAATCCATAACAATTTACAACTATTATACTAAAATAATATTGACGGTGATGCCTGCCAATTCAATATATCAAAACTATTTTCTACCTCTAGAATTTATTTCTGAATATATATATTACGTAAACAACATCACACAATCCAAATATAATTGTATTGATCGAAATATTATTATTATTATTTATTCAACAATTAACAATAAGTATTGTATTTTAACATTTAATGTATAGCGGACACCGCGCTGCGAGCAATTCGTCGTAATTCGGTTAGCTTTCGCCCGAAATCCGACTTCCGTCCTTCTCCGGCCGGGCGGCTTCAGAACGACGGACTTCAGTAAATCCTCCGTTATGACCACGTGACTGTACGTTTTTTGCGCTGTCCCTTCGGGCTCGGCCGCCGGAGAGAAACTAACCACCGTCGGCTGGAGCCTGTTCCACGGCGTTGCCGTCATCGGGGGCGGCGGCGGGCCGAGAGCCGAGGTTGCCGGTGGCGGTGGAGGTGGAGGCGGTGAGCCAAAAGCTGAGGTCACCTGGGTTGGTGGCCTCGAAACACTGTGTGCCGGCGACGACGACCCTGCAGTCGGCATAGAGTCTGCCGGAGTCGTCGGCGTGACGGGTTGTCTCGGTAACGTGCGTTTGTCGGATTTCCGTCGAAGCAGTTTTCGGCGACTGACCTTTCGTCGAAATTCAGCCTCGACCACAACAGATTGCGATGCGAATAATCAATGCCAATAATTTTCATCGAGTTTTCCATCGATTCTTCTACACACCCACACACACACCTCTATTCAGTTCTAGAAAGTATTGAATTATATGAGAATGTTTTCAATTAAAAAATAATTTAATCATGTAAGAAACTAACCTCCTATTGTTTTAAACCGTTGTCTCGTTGACACGTTTAAATCGATTAATAATTAATAATTAATTTTCAAATTTTCAATATTTTGATCAATTTCGACAAAATTAGAATTCTAAATGCTTACAAAAAAAAGCCATTCATATGTATTTTTAAATGCTTTTCTTTAATTCGCAATGTTTCATTCATTCATTCATTTCTGTTGTCATCAAATCTTGCGAGTTCAATTTAAATCACTTCTACATGACCTAGGAGGCTCAAATTTTGTATGAAAGTCTAGGGTCGGTGACAATACATGACCCCGTTGTCAATTCTTGACTTGGACAACCAGGTCGCCGATGACGGGTGTACCTGGAGGTCATCTCCAGAGCTCAAAAAAAAAGGCTAACAAAAAAAAAAAAACACAAACCCCGAGTTTCCCCTTTGACTGGTTGCTCCTAGTGGCCTGCCGAACCTAAATCCAGCAAAAAAACAAAATCCAAAATGGGGGGAGGGGGTGCCCCCGTTCCCTAAAGCGGAAAACTGTAGTCCTTAACATAAGGAAGTGTTCCTACTTGGTCCAAGGTCTTTAACTTGAATTCCCGCCGAGTTATACTTAACTCAAAATGTGGGGGGGGGCTTTGGTTCCCTAATGGTGGAAATTCATCTGGGGCCTTAAATATTTACTTACTATGAAAAAAAAAAATTTAATAACCTAATTTATACTAATTTATACTATTTATACTATGCATATTAGAATGTACCGTAAATAAAAAAAATTATGCTTTCAAAAAATCCTTTGTTTCTAATTTATTGAAAAACAGTAAAAAATAAAAATAAAATTTTTTTAAAAAACATGCTTTTCTTAATTCTACTTAATACATGAACTAAAAAGTTGAAAATAAACTTACTTTTAAAACAATTTCTTAATGAAACTTCAAGGTTATCAAGATATAACTAAAAGTGTATCTAAAATGTATTTGTTGCAAAATTGTTAAAACTTGTGAATTACAAAAAACGAAAAGCATGGGGCTCCTATGAGTCAAGAATATCTCTTACAAAATTGGAAGTATGATCAATAATCTTTAAAATACTTATCATAAAGTTTTTCTAATGATTCAGTTGTAGAGTGACTTTACATAGGAGTTATCATAAGTGCCCCATGCTTTTCGTTTTTTTGTAATTCACAAGTTTTAAAAATTTTGCAACAAATACATTTTAGATACACTTTTAGTAATATCTTGATAACCTTGAAGTTTCATTAAGAAATTGTTTTAAAAGTAAGTTTATTTTCAACTTTTTAGTTCATGTATTAAGTAGAATTAAGAAAAGCATGTTTTTTTATTTAACTACTATTAGAATAACTTATGAGTTATGAGGAACCTTGTATCACATTTTCAACCTATTCAACATTTTTTATCGACATTTAACAAAAAAATTTTAAAATTCATACGCCTATACAGCATAGCTTAAAAATAGTAAACATATTTTGAAAATTGTATGGAGCTTAGAAAATTCTATTATAAACACTATACTATGTGACGATTTCATCTCCTCATTTTTTTTTATTGTTTTTCCCGATACTTTTGAAAAGTTCTGGACCACTTCAAAATACCTGCAACTAGACAAAATGTTCCGTTAAAAATCTCCCCTCATATTGAAAATCAAATAATTTTTTCGGCTACTTATCGTGTATACGTATACATAAAAATCAACACATCATTGTAAAATCAATATACTCATCGCTCAGAAATCTGTCTACAAACAGGAAGTGGCATTCACCCACCAATCTATCCCACCGCGAAGACATCATATAATTACCAGGGTGAGAATCGGACACACGGACTTCACCCACGTCCATCCAGTCAAGCACAATGAACCACCCACGTGTAATCATTGTAATGAACACCTATCGATCAAACACATCGTATTATATTACACTGCCCCAGATTCTCACAGGTCCATCCTAAACAGTCCAACCACAATGGAAACGGCACTCGGAGAATACAACACACATCAGATTCATCGTTTCTTCAAAGCCATCGGATACTTTTCCAAAATCTATTTTAGGTTAGAATTTAAAAAAAAACGTATTGTACCATCTATTTCCACCATATTAATTTTAAGTAATTCATATTCCAACAGTACTATTGATTGTAACACGATGTAATATTGAAAACATATTAGGCCAATGACCTAGTTGTTGAAGCCTGTAAAAATAAATTTAAAAATAAAAATCTATAAACAATAATATCGAGATACTAAATATAATATATTTAAGTATTTAACAATAATACATAAAAAAAAACAGAAATGTGTAACGTAAACATTATTGGTACAATAGATTTAAACTCGTTAGATCTTGATTCATATAATATATTTTATAATTGCGTAATTTAATGAACAAGTACACCAGTCTAAAATAATTACTGTTCGGGCGTTCCGGTACCACACACTGCTGTATATTTAATCAAAACTCAACAATGATTATTTAAATAATGCATAATAATATTCTAAGTGATAAACTTATAACCTCGGATTATTAGTCCAAAATATTATATTATCTTAATCTGTTGACTTTATGTTGATATAATATATTTTACTAACAATTTATCGTATCAAAATGCACCCACCTCATATTTCTCGGAAGTGCAGCGCAGTGCACTTCTTGTATGAGTGCGTCCAAGCCGCCACTGGCGCGAGCTCATCGATTACCCACATGAATGATGTACGATGTACTTTCAAAATCAATGAACTTGGGCTAATAAGTATAATAAACGCTGACAATTAAAACAACCTCACAGTGCGTACCAATATTGCACTGACTGGCGACCATAATATTATATCTGTGCATACGTGTGTATAATATAAGGTGTTAGGACTAGATAACAAAAAAAATCATCTGAATAGAGATAAAGACAACTACACTTTATTTGATATAAGACACAGATAAAAGATAATCAAATTGAATTCATCCTACTAAAAGATAAAACTGTTTTATTCGGATGAATTACTGATTTATATTAATTGAGTATACATATTATTTTAAATTTATTGATTACAAAAAAATTAATCTTTACGTACATAATATTATAAGAAATAATATTTATTACAGGTACAATATTTTGTAGATCGTTACTAACAAGATGCGCCCGAGACAAATAAAATAAAATTGAGTCATTTTCAGAGAATTCTGGAACATTTTTGAGAAAACATATTTTATCTTGTGAATTTAAAAGGGTAAAGTTAAATATTTAGCTAAAATAAATATAAAGATAACTCGTTATAAATTATCTAGATAAGACGAAAGATAAATAAATAATTATTTAGATAAGTTAATCTTGATGAGTCCTAACACTGCGCTGTACGGTGTGTAACACTGATTTCGGTATATTATTTACGCCTGTTACAATATGCATTTAGCTCAGTAGGCGTGAGCAGATCTGAGGTCCGACACAGTGTAATAATAATTCTATATATTATTAAAATATACCTAAATATACTTATATACAAAAATCAGCAGATTTCTTATTCAAAACGTCTTTATTATTACGTATGACCGATAAAAAAATATCAAAAAAAAATTAATTTGCGACTGAAAGCTATTCTAATGTGCGTTAGCTATACAAAATCATACGATAGTAATAAACAAATTTATTTTATCCGGCACATGACAACAAGAAGGTTTATAATAAAACTTTGTTATGGTTAGACCGTAGTTTTTTGGAATCGTTATATTATGTTTGGAAACACTACGGAACGTGTACTCAAGGATTAATTTTATATTATATACATTGTGAATTTGATTGCGTGTTCATTATATTTTCTAAAGTCTCTTTGAAGTAAATTCGAATCAAGATTCGAATAATCAATAATTATCGAATCAAGATTAATTACTTCAAGAGTTTCGGTGAAATGGCAGACGACATATTGTTGCCAGGTTCGCGTACCTGTGAAACACAGATTAAAAGTAAGTAATAAATATTAAGAGTATTTTAAAGGCTGTGTGACACTGCATTCAATCAGCATTGTATCAAAAAAATAAGTAAAAATTAATTCGTCTTTTTGTTTTTAGGGCACTACCGTGAATCTATCGTCTTGATGTTTGTATCGTTTTTGGTGATCACCTTGGAATTGGAAGTCAATCGCATAAGTGAGTTTTTCTGAGAGCATGACGCGAGACAGACCTTTATTACAATACAATTGTTATAAGAGTCTCCTACCTCTTTTTAAGAGACATTATATTACCGTTTTCAATGGTATTTTGTTCTCGCCGTCCACGATTTTATTAATATATAATATCTATAAACTCTACCGCGTTATAGGGCACACGAGGAATTCATACTGCGACAAATTGGACAGTTTAAAATGCGAAAATGGCGGAATCGCGGAGTACAGCGAGGAAAACGGTTTCGCGTGCTCATGCCCACAAGGCTACTTCGGTGAACACTGCCAAGAAGGTGTGTTTAGCGCGTTTGTTTATTATATAATACATACAGTTAGGAGGCGTAGCTTTAAAAATAATTTTGGACAGTGTAAATATAGTTTTGTTCGACAAATTTGGAGATTATTAGTAGAAATTTTACTAATACATTATAAAAATGTGTCACAATATTTTCTTCGATTCGCAGCTAAACCCGTGCCGTTTATGTCGTGGTTATCGTCGGGTTTTCGAAACTCCGACGACGTGAGCCGGGGTGGACCAAATAAGTGGTGGAGCTTTATTCCGTTCACTTCCAAATGGAGTTTGGAAAATGTTTACTCTTGTAAGTAATATAGTTATAATATAATACCTTAAGTTTATGTTCATTAAAAAAATATAGATATTTATGGATAGATTATTTCAAAAACGACATTGGCAATATTGTGTACACATAATAAGTCGTATTTAATATATGTATGTGGGCGCTTTTGACTTATTATAATATAGTATAATATATTTTAACAACCCAAATTAGAAACGCAATCCTATAGGTACTTACTTGATATAATTTTCTAACTAATTTTAATTAAAGAAATTAATAATGCTTATATCTGAAAAGTAAACATTATACGTTGATGCTAAAATTGAACGGGGTTCTTTTCCAAAATCATAGATTATATTTATTTATTTAGAAAATATTTCAAAATAAGTTTGATGAGTACATAATATAATTAAATAAACTTCTTTCTGCAACTCTCGGGGTAATATAATGTAAATTATATAAGATCGCATAAGCATGCGATTGAGTAAAAAAAAATATGTCTAATAGATTATTTCAGTATTTGAAAATTAAATTAACATATGGCAACCCTATAAATAAACAGACATTACACATAAATCCCATCGAAAAAATCATTTTCAGTTTTTCCAGTATCAACATTTATAGACAGATGGCGCCACCGGTAAAACATAGAGTATTCAAATTTCTTACAATTTATTTTTTTAATTTTTTCTTACATAAGAACCTTCTCCGCGGTATTATCATTCATTAAAAACAAAAATTAAGACAATCGGTCGAGTAGTTTCCGAGAACATTAGCATCAAAGGTTTCAATTTTCGGTTTTATATATTTGGATAATATATAGATTACGTATATAAATATATTTAACACGATGTATATTGTTATATATTATTTTTGTTTAGTCCATCAAAACGTATTGAAACGTATAGAGCCCGGGCTCTCTGGTGTCGGTATCGATGCGTACTCTGCGAGAATGTTGCCTCGTGCGCGTCCGCCGTTTTGCCCGAACGACAGTAACTATTATCATCTCACTACATAGTTATACATTTTATACTGATATAAAAAATAAACTCATCGCCGTATACGAAATAGTAATAATTATGAAAACGCCCTACGTTTTTTTTCAGAAAATTTACCGACGACGGACAAATTGTACACAGACATCTTTGAACGGAAACAAGGTCAGTACAGACCGGATCCGAAAAAAAGAAATTTACTGTACGACGCGTTCTATCAGTATTTCGTTTTGCAATTTGTCGACGCCAAATCCAACTTGACGGTTTGTTTTAGCCCTATATGGGCGTGTCACTGAAAAACTTGCATTTTATAATATTATCGTGTATTTTCCACACATAATATATATTATGTAGGTAACAGCTTCCCAATTGTATGGCAGTGACGCCGAGTCGG
This sequence comes from Neotoxoptera formosana, assembly GCA_022818045.1. Taxonomy (NCBI): domain Eukaryota; kingdom Metazoa; phylum Arthropoda; class Insecta; order Hemiptera; family Aphididae; genus Neotoxoptera; species Neotoxoptera formosana. The sequence continues at coordinate 29,487,368 of CM040631.1, read as the reverse complement.
AAAGATCTCTGAGATCGTTCTCCGACGGCAAGCTGAAAACGCTGATATTCAACGACAAACATTATGCGGTACATAGTACGGACGAAGTACTACGTTCAAACGTACATCTAAAGGAGTTGGTCGAATCGATGTCGTCGAAGAGCGTTTCGACTGACGGATCGTGGGTGAGTACATTTTTTTTTAAATTTTCTTTCAGACCTAAACCGTTATTACGTTTATATAGTAGTAATTGGTATGATATAGCATAATATAGCTGCAGCTAAAATATTATATGGGTTAATTATTTTTTAAACGTCCATAACAGTATTAAAGTTTTTGAAAATATTTTTTTTACATAATTTGAAGTTATTACAAGACAAAATTGTTAAATAAAAGTCACATGACAAAACTTACACAAAATTTTAATTTAAAATCCCTAAAACTAGTATTGTATCTAAAATGTCGTACCATTGTACCATTGTACAATGCGTACCATTATACTTTGCTCATTTAAACTATCAATACCTATAACAAATAATTACCTATAATCGTTCGAAACTTAATTTTAACACATCGAAATTATCGTAAAAAAATTCAGTTTATGTATTCAAATAACGAAGAAATCTTAAAAACGATAACGATAAAAAAATATTACTTTTAAAAATTAACCTCCTTTGTATTTATGTCACAAAGTTTCGTCAATGGATGTCTTCTTCCCCCAAGCCCCCAGTCTTTAAAATTATAACTTTATTTATTATTTTATGCTATATTTTATGTAAGCCCTAAACAAAACTTTTTCTTGTAAAAATTATGTTTAAAGATTGTACGATTTCAAATTAAAAGTTTTGTAATGATTTCAAATTAATAAAAAAAAAATGATTTTCAAAAACGTGTTAAAATAATCACCCGACATACCTTGTATGCGATTTGTGAAATAGTTCATCTCAGTGCCGCGCACACTAGATTACATACATTTGATGGGACCACGGGCCCAGCTTGGAGCAAACACTACAAAATGTTTAGTCAACTGTTTAGTGTTTAATGTTAAATAAATTAAATAAATTCGGTGGTCTATGGCATTAACGTCCTACATTCTACTGTAACTAGAAGCCACTCGTTACCAAGTTACCAAGTAGTAACGATGTGTTGAATAGATTCTATTTTATTCTTCTATTTGTAAATTAATGTACCTTTTCATACATCTTAAGAACATTAAATGTTAATTTTAAAGTATAATGTATATAGTATTCAATTTATCTGTAGTCCGCAGATAAAATATATTTCTACATAATTTTAGAAATATTTAGAATATTAATTATGCAAGTCTAATGTCCATTCATTAGTTCATTAGTTGTAAGTCTAATATTTTATAATCTCCTCGTTTACCATAGGTTATGAGAATTATTATTTTTTTTTTTTTTTTGAAAATTGATTCTAATTTTATTTTATTTATAAATATATATTATATATATATATATACAAATAGGAGTAAAACGTGTTTAAAAACCTAAAAATGTTGGTACTTATATATCGTGAGACTTGCAAAAAAATTAATCTAGGAAGGGGCCCATATAATTACTGGAGACGTGCCTTTTATTCTGTGTAGTTGCGGTCGTTGCGGAACTTCATCAGGACGATGAGCCGTTCGAAACCCGAACGGGTCGAGAGTCCGACGCTTTTCGCCGTGTCCACCCTCTGGGTTCGTGAACACAATCGAGTGTGCGACATGCTGCTGTCGCGGACGAAGTGGGCAGACGAAGAAGTATACGAGACGGCCAGGAGAATCATTACTGGGCAAATGATGACTATAATGATGAACGAGATGATGAAAGTGAACACGGGACGTGCGTACCCGCTAAAAATAAGGCCGGAATTAAATCACAACCAAGTTCAAACAATTAGTGGTTCAGCCATGCCAATCGAGTTGGTTTTGACGATGACCGTATCAAGTGCCCCAGAACAGTTTGAAAGCAGCAAATATATGCGTTCGACGGTCTTTGGTGACAGTCGGTGAGTACGGGACTTAATAAATATACCCATAAGGCTAAAAAACATTCGTGACAAATTTTAACGAAATTCTCTGTTTAAAATATTATTTTAAACTCTATATCCTACTCAGTCCATACATGCACTGTACTTGCATATAACCACATCGTTAAATCAAAAATATAAGTCGTCATTAAACTATTGAGAAATAGCCTTTTTTTGGAAAATGTAACGTTGTGATATTATAATACGCTTCAAAATTTACTGAACGATCACCTAACAGTATACTCGTATTTTCTAGGTGGCATCCCTAAACTATAAAGTGATGCTAAGGGAAGGGGGCTAGACTAGATTCATTTTGTTTCAGAAATATAATTGACTATGAAGAGCTATATATATATATAACAAAGCGATAATCGCGTTTTTGATTCAATTTGTGTTTACTTAAAGCCGAGTGTTGGAATGGGGTTTAAAAGAAACTCTGAAATTCATGGTGAGCCAAACGATCGGCCAGGTCACTGCTCACAACGACGGCGCCACTACAGAACCGCTGACAAAGGTCTTGATGAAACTCTCGAGAGAACATTCTCTACAAAGTTTCAACAACTATCGGAGACTGTTCGGGCTGCCGGCATACAAAGACTTTTACGAACTCACCAGAAACAAGAAAACTACCTTTGAATTGAAATCTCTGTACAAGACCGTCGACGATGTGGAGTTATTGACCGGCATGTTGACTGAAGGAACGATTAAGGGGACTCTGCCCACCGGCACGGTCATGACGAATAGTTTCATAGTAAACGCGATTATGAGCAATCACCTGACAAGCGAACTCATGTGGAAACCGGATACATTCGGCGGAGACGACGGTTTCAGCTTGGTAAAGTCTGCCAACTTGAAGTCGTTTGTGTGTCGCAATTTGGATGGAAATTGCGACGGGTTAAATGTTGGTCTATACGCGGAATAGATAAGCATATTACTTATTATGGGACTAAGCATTAAAAAAGTCTTAGTATCTATCATACACTGTAGCTGATGCTAAAAATATAAAGTGTGTATTTATTTGGCAAATAAAAAACATACCTACGTTTGATTAAGGTTATAATTGTTTTTGCAAACCTCCTTTTAGGTATTGCTTGTGTTTTAGGTGTGGTTATTATTTTAAAAAGTTCATACAATACTATAAACTGTTATAATAAAATATAATTTAGCTAAATACAATTATTTTAATAACATGTTCCATGTTCGGTTTACTGTTTTCTCCCTATACTTATTGGCACCTAAATTCATAAAAATTACTAAATCTGACATTATGATTTCTTATTTTAATTAATAACATTGTTATTGTTTGTTGATTGTCTATTGCCAAAGCCATGACTGGGCATAAACAACAAAAAAAGTGTGTAGTACAAAATAAGTTTTACTTTTACAAAACTCGATAGAAAAAAAAAGAAATACTGTAGGTATCATTGAAAATTTAATTTGTTAAAATTTATAAGAGAGGAGTACCGAGGAAACGTTTTGCCAGCCCTAACGTAAAAAATCGTGTTTGGGATGGAGTACAAAATTAGTTTTACTTTTACAACATTTTATAAAAACATAAAACCGTATCATTGGATATTTAATTAGGGTGATGGGGAAACGTTTTGCCTCAATGACGAAAAATATTCGTCTCAAGGATACCTTTTTTTCTAAAATAACTCTTTACTAATTCTATGCTAAATGTAACGAATGAGTACCAACATAGAATGCCAACAATATAACAAAATTAGAATCTGGATACTAAATAAAAATTAATTACAAGCCAAATTCGATCAGTTGGATAAAATAATTATGATCGGAGTAACTATAATATTATACATTTTTATAGTTAAAAGATACGAGATATCATATTCCTATTCTGCATTTTTAATTTTGTTCAGCAATTTTAAATTTGACAACATAATAATTTTTACTAAAAAAGTGAAACCAATTTGAGATACCGATTTTAAATACCGGTTAAAAACGTTAAAAATCAAAATCGAAATCGAAAAAAATCTATACCGGTATCCGAAACCAAAATCTAAATCGGAAAAAATCAATACTGGTAACCAAAATCAAAGTCAGAAAAAATGTTTTCGTTTTCAAGCAATGCTTTACCTCAATTCAACATTTTAATGTAGCTCAAAAACGGCAAATAATCTACAAAATATTTATAAAATTCAATTTTATCACTAATATTGATATTCATCATAATTGAATATTTAATGTGATTTTAATTATATGGACTTCGACTTATATGAAAAATCGGATAAATAGAACATTGTTTAACTCAATTTCAACATTCTGAAGTATCTCAAAAACAGCTTGAAGCCACCAAAATACTTAAGTCCTAATAAAAGTAGTTAATATCCCCTTAATCGTCCCTTCAGTCAACATGCCGGTCAATAACTCCACATCGTCGACGGTCTTGTACAGAGATTTCAATTCAAGGGCTTTTTTCTTGTTTCTGGCGAGTTTGTAAAAGTCTTTGTATGCTGGCAGCTCGAACAGTCTCCGATAGTTGTTGAAACTCTGCAGAGAGTGTTCTCTCGAGAGTTTCATCGAGACCTTTGTCAGTGGTTTTGTAGTGGCGCTGTCGTTGTGCGCAGTGACCTTGCCGATCGTTTGGCTCACCATGAATTTCAGCGTTTCTTTTAAACCACCTTCCAACACTCGGCTTTAAGTAAACACAAATTGAATAAAATACGATTATCACTTTATTATATATATATTATATATATAGCTCTCCATAGTACGTAAGTAGTTTATAGTGTAACCAAAAAATTAAAAAGATATATTATAATTATAATTTTTTATAGACATTTGAAGTCAAAATTTCATAATAATTTTTCTATTTATATCTAAGGTTTGAAAATTCAACACTAGATTCCAAATAATTTTTTCTTATGACAACCGATAGGAAAACACTCAAAAAAATGTATAAGCGTTTAAAGTTAATATTCTTACAAAATCCGTCAAAATCAAAAAAATATACAGACTAATTTGTATTGAAAAATGCAAAACATTTTGAGAATTTATACCTTACGTTTAAAAATTTAATACAAGATTCCCAATAAGCTATTATGTAAGTGGTAGTTAAAAAAAAAGTGAAGCGTGGGTCTAATAGTATTTTATAAGCATCTAAAATGAAAATTTCGAACAAATACGTAAAAATCACGAAATTTTGCAGTTTTTTTTTTATTTGTAATTCATAAAAAATTGTCTATTTAAATATAAGATTTTAAAATTCAATACAAGATTTTCTATAATTTATTCTACCTTTCTGAAAAAAAAATTTGCCGGAAAGTCCAACTAATTTTTTATGGGCGTTTGAAATCTATGCAAGATAAATATAATATCTATCTACCTATCCTATGCTGACAGACCGTCTCCGCTCAGAATCGTTTTTCGTATACAATGATATATCATTGAATACAAATTTAACACCATCCATAACAGTGACCCACTTGTAACCTACTGTACAGCAGAGAGACATCCACTTGAAACCATTTTTTTTTATTAGTCTTGAAATTATAATATTTCTGCTTCGACAAGGAAAAAATGTCCAACCAAAAATACATAAAAATACTGGGCATCGCGTTCGGTTCCACCATTCTCACATGGTCACCCCTCATAAAATCCCTGAAGATATCTACTAACAAAGCACTAAGACTAACAACGATCATTGATGTTTATTACAATTTGAAATTCTATACAGTCATTGTTCTAGTGATGAGAATAGCTATGCTAGAATTCTCTAAACGAGTGCATGCATGCAAATGATGATACGCATAAAAAGCTAAATATCAATCGAATAACTATAAAAAAAAAAATAATGAAAAACATTTCAATCACAATGAAAAATGACAATAAAATAACATTAATTACTCCTTACGAATCGCATCGAAGCGCTAATAATAAGATTATTTTATAATATACCAGCTACCAAATAAAAATCAATCAAAAAACAATACAGGTGTTTATTTATTTAAACTAATAACATTTAAAGTCGTAATTGGACTACGTATATTACACAAAGATAACACAATCGCCACAGCACAACATGCCCCGAACGAATCGCTTCGTCCGGCTCCATAGTGTCCGTCGGCGTTTCGGCATCACGGTTACCGAACTGGTATACTCGTGTCACCGCAGCTGCAGCGGGTTACCGCGAGGTCTGCAGACAGACGGTGAACCTCGCATCGACCGACTCTATAGGGACATAGGCCGCGATGACATGGTCTGCCGACGGTACAGACGGTGAAACCGATGGTTCAGACGGTAGATTCGATGGTACAGACAGCGGCGGTGAGTCGACTTCCGACAACGCGGCGTTCATCACCGCCATGTACTTCCGGAACTCTTTTCAATTTTCTAAGGGCATGGTGTATGGACTAGCGACACGTCTCGTCGGTACCTCCAGTGTTTCGTCGTCGGTGGCAGATAGTGGGGATTTCGGCTGGTCTTCCGAGGCGTCATTCCAAGACGAGACCGTCGATCGCCTCTTTTGAATCCGAAAGTCCGATGACGGAAGCGTCTCCGCGGGAAGCAAACTTTTCCAACATTCCGGACGGGCTTATCGCCGATGTCAGCGATTCCTTACGGTCAGCGGAGGCGGTGGACAGAGGTGATTCGATGGGTGCAGTTTGAGACGACTCGTGGACCTCGTCTTCCGACGAAAAAACTTCTTCTGTTACGTTCTCCGTCGAACGTGGACGTATAAAGTTTATAAAGCTTATAAAAAATTACAGAGAGTATATAGAATTATCTATTTATGCTATCAGTTAAGATTCTTTGGCAGTGGACTGAACGCGTTATAATAATTATTTGTTTTGAACACTTTATTCTACGGTTGCCCATAGCAATGAGATTTGTTTGGTTTTAATAAATATTAGTTAATGCTCCTTATTTTTTTTAACAAACAATTTTCATAAATGTTAACATAATAACATACATAATATAATATTTAACAGCTATCAAATAAAGACCAATTCAATGACGTTAAACGTGTTTTTTTTATTTAAACTAATAGCATTTAAAGTCGTAATAGGACTGCGTACATTAAACATGACTATAAATATCATGCGCAACAGCAAAACATGCCCAGGATGGAATCTCTTCATCCGGCTCCATAGTGTGCGTCGACGTTTCGGCATTAAGACCGCGGTTACCGAACTGGTATCGTCGGGGCTGTAGCGGGTTACCGCAAAGTCCTCGGACAGACGGTGAATCTCGTCAGCTGACACGACACGAGGTATAGCCGGTCCGTTTTCGGATGATGCTGGGACCGACTCTACGACTTTGGCCTCGACGAGATTGTCTGCTGCGACGGTCAGCTGCTGAACCTCCTGTGTCGACGGAACAGACAGCGGCGGGGTCGCTGAAACAGACTGCAGCGGCGCAGTCAATGGCACAGAGGTGAATCTGCTGGTACATACGGATAAGCCGATGATACAGACGGCGGCGGCATGTCGGCTTTGACTTTCAAAATCATGGCGTAAATAGAAAAAAAATATTAGTTTACGATATCGAATTTTAAAAAAAAATGTGGAACTAAAAACGAGTAGATTGTACGACGTAAAAATCCAATAGATCAATATATGTTCGACTATACATAAATGTCACAGAATTAAATAATTTTACCCTGGTACAGTATTTAATTTAAGTAATAATAAAACGATGTACAATGTAGTTTCAAATAATTGATTTCGGCTGGTTGAACAGTAAAAATATATTCCGATATATTCCCCGAAAATTCGAGGCCCGGGAGCCAAATGGTGTAATTTTAATGTTGGGGGCCAATTTCCAAATGAAAAATTCATAATTAAATCATTGAGAGTCGTGTGTGGGACTCTTGAAATCATCTTCGAATTAACCACAACGTCTGCAGGTTTATCCAACATATTACGCGTAGAATTCAAATACGTTCTTGTGTACTTCATGCACACAAGTGGAGTGTGAATTTGTATTTTAAAAACTCAACATTAATCTCCAATAAGCCATCTATATAGCAATATCCACAAATAATTTATTTGATTTTTCATTGAAGAAGCCGACATTCGACTTATAAACAAAGATGAAATTAATATACACATATGTTAGAATCTCCACTGTCCAGCAATAAGTTATTTATTAATATTATCAATGTATTTATTCATTGAGTGTGTACCTATATAGCCAATTAATTAATGTCATAATTTCTCCATATTATTATTGTGATACAAATTGCCTATGGCCCCCAAATGACTTTGTCCTAGCATGTATTTGCCAAAAAAATGCAAACTTAAAAAAAAATGAATCATTGAAACTTTTCACCAGTATATTATTTCAATTTACAAAATATTTAGATTAATTTTATAGACTATTTATACTACAAATCTTTTATTGTTATTATAAGATTAATAACAGATAGTTATATTATATTTGTTTTTGGCTAAATAATTTAGTTCGACCTACTGTTGTGTTAATAATAGAACAATAAATTACCGGCAGATATATATAAATATACAATAAAATACCTACCCTTAGAAATAAAGGCTGACAGACTGTCTCCGCGGCTCATAATTGTTTTTTTTGTAAACAATGTTCTATTGTTGAAATCTGCAAATATATAACAAAATAATATTATATTACACCGACTTACTCAATACGAAGTGTTCTATCGTCACCTACTATGCAGCAGAGCGACTTCTCCAGTTTCATAACCTATATAGATAGGTAGTGAAAAAAAATTGTACAATAATTCAACGATAAAATTTTTTTAAAGCGATAGGTATAAACTTATAATTATTATCACCGTAATAGAAACGTAATAATATTCAAAGGCGCAAATTGACTAAATTTTTTGGATGGATTGATCACTCGTCGGTGATACTGCAACGCAAAAATGCCTAATAAATTTAAATATTTTTTGACGTCCGTTTGGGATAAACAATTAAAGGACGGATCATTCAATTATTGGATTTAGTTTCTATACCTCGGTGTACCTACTGACTATTATATTATACTTATATCTCTATTAACTCTTGTAAAATTTACCCTTTCGACATAGAGCTGGATAAGTTTGAAATGTTTCAATGCATTGACAAGTCGTCCTCGGCTTGTATACGAGGCTATGGACTTTTGTTCGTTTTCCGAACCCTCGCAGACCACCGTGTAAATATATTCGATTTCATGACCACATTAAAATGTATAATATACATTGTATATGTGTACACAGTAGGTATCTATAATGTTTTACAAAATTGACTATACATTTTAGATGTATAATGTGCAGTGCCGGGTCTATAAGTCTAGGGGATAATTATACTAATTATATCGGAAGCCCCTTAGAAAAATAGCAATCATTTGATACACAAGTTAAATTTTTTTTTTGGTATTTGATAAAAGTGAAAATGGATTTTTAAAAAAGAAAACATTTCAACTAGGTGCGGTACCTCTTGGTTTATAATATATACCGAAAGTAAGGATAAAACTGAGCTCATAACAGCAGCTTATAAAATAAACGGGGGGGGGGGTTAAAATACTTTTTTCTATTATCATCTAATTTATCACTGTACACATTTAGAAAATCTAGGACGCCGACCCTAAAACAAACTCATCCGTGAAGCTATTGAGGTGCATTGCACCCACACAAAACCCCGCATTGTGTATGATGTATGTAATAATTATGTACCTGGCCGGTATACTGGGAGTATGATAATATTATAATATAACCACATACCCGAGTAACTCGTCGTTAAATCGATTACCGAACTGCACAGAGAGCAGTTCAATAACATAATATAAGTGATGGTAGATCGGTTCAAAAGCAAATATGAATACACAAAACATACGAAACGCGAAAAACCGCGAAAGTTTTGTTTGGAATTTATAATAATATAGTCGTTGGGGTTTTGCGTACATTTTTGTGACTTTGTGTGCGTATATCGGTGTATAATATACAGGTATAAGAATATAATCGCCGCGGATAATGCTTGTCCATTTTTGCGGAGCTAATTAAACAAGAAACGGTATTAATTATGACTACGACCAGCGTAGTATAACCGCCGCCGTTGCTCTGCTGTGGCATCATCAAAAGATCTTATATTTTATAAACATAATATATAGGCACACGCGGTCCATCGAGTCTTTGAACTGCCACCACCGCCGGTATTTCACTTGATTTCGCCGTTGCTTGTTTCGCGATGATAATTAGCGCTTGAGAAATCGCATTATGAATAGGCACGCCGCCGTAGTCTTTTATGTTACTTAGGTGAAATTAGATGATTTTTTTTTGATTTTTTTTTTACACGCGCTTTCTTAAAACAAAAATATTAATTAAAATAACAGCGGATTCGAGAGAGACTTTGTTGTGCGTTCCGCGGGAGAATAAATAAACGACGACGACAATAACACTTTGCACAATACACGTGATAATAGCGCAGAAATAGTTTTGATCGGGCGGGCGGGACGGGACGGAAGTGACACGGGCGAAACAAACGATATTTCAATTTGCATTAAACATTTTACTGCTAGTGAATAGAATGAGGGAAAAAAATGGTTCTCGGGTGGGGAGAGAGCTAGGGATGTGTGAGAAAACGAAAGGAGGGTTGGAAATGTTTTAATGAAAATTATTGCACTCCTTTCACACAAATAAACCAACGGATTTTAAAAACTTACTCGGATTAAAATGTCGGCGATTCCAAATTAAAAATGAAAAAAAAAAGAAAAAAAAGAAAAAAAGAGGTGATTGTATTTTCACGATGAACCTTCTCCCGCTGCAGACGGAGAGAATAAACGGACGGCGTGAGTCATGCAACAATAGAAACACAAACAGTATTTAATTCATTACTTATAAGAGTTACATTAGTGGATGGGCAAAACGGAAGTTTGGATTTTATTGTAAATTCACTCAAAATTTATTAAAAAAAAACACAAGTGTATAAACCGTGTATATACTGTTTATATATATATAAACGCGTACCTACGTCATTTAACTAAGGTAAAATGCAATTTTTGACTTACTTACTACAATAATAATATAGCGTTCAATTAATATGAAAATTAAATAGTGTTGAAAAATATAAAATTTTACTTGCACTTAAACGATAAGTATACACTGTTGTATGTTCTGTTTCTTTTACTCGAAATGTTATTAATAATTCCAAATTTCCATTTGCACTGACATTCAACAATTTCTATAAATAAGGATACAACGCTGATACTATTATTGTATTATAATTTACAAACCATATAATGATAATATTTCCCGTAAGTAATTTTTAACATTAAACACTTATTATACAATGTTTGATAACATTTATAATAAGAAATGATGAATAAGATAACTCAAAAAACTTGACGACTCGAACTCTTTTAATAACTCTTGGAATCACATAACACTCGACGTATTGTTATTATTAGTTAGGTATCTCGAAGCGATTTTTTATCCACTTCGAGCGATTGCGACTCGACTGTATATATAACATTTTTAATAATAATGTCATCTCAATCAGTCATAACTTGTAGCATTCGCATATTTTTATTGAATGGACTTAGAGATACCTATGTGAGCTATACATTTTTTTCAGGAAACCAAGAAGCTATATACGATAGTTTTTGTTGCATATTTGTGCATATTTCGAAGTTTAAGACCAAGTGCTATTTCACTATTTCAGTTCTTTTTAAATGCTATTTACTTTTTTGTGTGTTTAGCGCCATTTCAATGCATTTTATATCATTTTTAGTGCATATTTAAGCGCTTATATGAATGTTTTTAAGAGTATATATGAATTTGGATCGTATGATAAATATTGAAATATGAATTCCGTTGACTTGAAAACAGGTGGCTATAGTGTTTACTGTTTTGTAAAAAATGTTGCCAAGGTGGGGACGACATTATTCGGTCAAATATTATACCAAACCATGCGCTGGTTCTGAAATATTATCGTCATCTGTAATATTACATATTATTATTATATATATTAGTTTTGAACTTTTCTTGAAGAGAGTTAAGAAGAATAATACAATACACATTAAAATATTGATAGGTACTATGATATATAGACACAATATAATGTACACTGGCAATGATTTATTATGCCTTTTATGGCATTTATTATTTGGATATTTTACGAATATAGTAACAGCTCGCAGTAGATAAGTATTTTATTCAAATTATAAATATATGTATTAATATTATAATGTAAGTATATTATTTATTTGTTTATTTTTACAAGGTCGACGATTATAACAACGACTATTATTTACACATATATTTTTACATATTATTATAAACACTAAACAACCCACCTACCGGCTACCTTCCCCATAAGATTAGAAATTTAGCCCACTATTCATTGTATAATATATAAATCAACGTTTATACTTGCCTTCTTAAATTATTGTAAAATGAAAGCTAATTTTGTATAAGATATATAAATAGGCTTACGTATAATACAAAAATGAAATATTTATCGTTATAAAAATTATGTAATCAATATACTCGGTACTCGTTTTATTTTAAAAAATTCAAAATATTCAAAATTCTTAAAATACAGTTCAAGGCATCGAACGAATGACTAAGTTTTTAAAGGGCGCCAACTATGCCGAAATGTAATAATTGTTATTATAAAACACCGTTAAGATCTTTTAAACCTTTATCGGTATAAAATAACGGATGTTTATTAATTTTGTTTTATAAAAGAAAAAATTATAATGGTTTATTTAAGTTCGAGAACAGAATCGGGAACAATTAGAGTTCACAATAGTGCACACCTATAATACGAAACAAATATTTGTCGAGTTTTCACAGTCATGTGGTACTTAATTGATAATCAGTCAATAGAAATAATAGGACTTCAGTTTTTTTTTTTTTTTTATTAGAATAAACACTTTGACTGCTAAAGTCATTAGCCTATAAGTGATACAATTGCTTATATTACAATTTGTTTTACATTATTGATATATGATTTAAAAGGTATATATATAATATTTACGTTGAAAGTTTTTTTTCTTACAACAATAGTTTATAACATTGGTAGAATTGAAAAAGTTAAAAATAGCATCTGTAACTTAACGCTACCTCCGTGTTGGTGGGGTGGTGGCTTAGGATTTGTCGTTCTCCGTGGTAAATGTGGGCCAGTGGAGTGTGAGGTGTTCTATTGTAAGTGGTACTTTACATTGATTGGCTGTTCTTCAAGGTTAAATACAATATGGAAATGGGTTAGGCGCGTATGACCAAGTTATACTTCAGTTTTATTTGGACAAAACGATGAAGTCCATACAGTTAATAAAGTCCACTTTGCATATACTTTGAAAATCATAATATCCGAGCTAGCTAGCCCTGAAAGCTGCAACAAGTTTCGGTAAGTTTCTCCGAGACTGAGGATGATTAGATTTTAAAAAAGTTATGTCCATATAGACGTCTTATGACTCACCGTTTTGAATAAATAACGAGATCCTGTAGTATTATATACCTATCTATGCGTTATAATACCGCATAATATACCTGTGTGTTGTAATATTATAGGTACCGAAGGATATAACTAAAAAATAAATAATAAGTAATATAAATTTAAGTTTACCATTGATAACTACATTAAAAGATTGTACACCTGAAAGGCTGAGACTATATTATAATATTCAGAAATTAAATTAATACTAAAATTACTAATCACGCGTTAATGCAATGATTGACCTTGTTATCTGTAAACTGAATTGGTTTAACCAATAATTAACTTATAATAAAAAGTTGGTTATCCGCTCACGTTGTTAGTATTGGAACGTCGAAGATGATTATTATAACAAGAATACAAATTTAGATAATAATACTGTTCTTTTATTAGAAAAAATATTATATTAAAACAAGACCCGAGCTAATAAAAAACGAAATAATTAGATAATTAGTGAAAGGTGAAATTTCGCTGGGTTTGGTAAGGTGAACTTGCTAGCAATATAGTTAAACGTTATTTGGTCAACTCGTTTTCACTCTCCCGGCCACTATTTGCTTTCAAACAAAATAATTATTACATTTTTCAAAATATGTTTCTTCGCCAAGACTCGCAGACCTTGTCTCATTAGTTTTTAATAATTTTTGTATTCTAAGAACGTGTGTACTTACCTATCATAAAATATATTTTATTTTACATGCTGGATGTAAACAGTTTTTCATGACTACCTACATGAAATTCGTGTATTGACGAGTTGTCCTTAATGATGGTTCATAAACGCTATTCATGATTTATCAATATTTTGGTATACTTACCATTTTATCATACTAATCGATACCTAATTGATCAGCAAATTATTATTTTATAAATGAGAATAAACGTTAATATTAAACATTGAATATGAGTGTATAAAAAAAGAATATTGTCATTGGTTTTCAATTCTTTTCATAAAGCGCGTATTTGCAAATATTAATAGTCGTAACCATTTTCTGCTTAAATAAATACAGCCAATAATATTATGTTTTGATTAAACTATTAAATATTAACTCTGGAGACAATGAACAAAAATGTGTACGCTTTGTTTCAGTTAAGTCTTATTTAATCCGATCGAAGAAAATACAAGAATGTATATCTAAATATTGCTATTTATAACAAAGTAAACACATTTTTTTTTTTAATTATTGGCCTGGGCTAGTACGCATTTGTTTGCATTAAAATATATTTCACACCCTGATAAAAACTTAAATTACGTCACTAAACATAATATTTTACTGATAGAATCTAAATACTATTGCATGCCAGTAATACAATTATCAAAACATAAATTATCTGTACTCACATGACAGTTTATTTCATAATAATTAATAACCTGTACAACTAATACTAATTAATATTATTCATAGTATATTATAGTTAGTAAATAATAATAGGTATTATGTAACACAAAAGTGAATACGGATTGTCCATCACCCAAAGTCTAAGTATGCACCTTAAAAACGAAAAAAATGAGAATTAAATTCTATTGGAATTTTAAATAATTTATCCACTTTACTAAATGTCTAAATATATAGATATGTTAGTACCTACATCTTATGTATATGAATATATTGTAACAACATTTTATGTATATTTATGGTAAAAAAGTTTTTAGGTTTTCAAACACTTGTTCTATACAGCATATTTGTAATCTATAAATGATCGTATAATTGTATCTATACCTTTTAAAGTTGTATTTATTGAACTATTCTCATCTATTCATTTGATCGTTCAGTAAATTCCCATTCGCATAATATGATGAGAAATTCATTATAAGCGAGTGCATCATACACAATATAGTACAATATAACTTACAATACATACTATAGTACTATACCCAAAAAATAATAATATTATTAATATTCATCTGAATAAAACAGTCGGAAGCCCAATTGAACAAATTACATAACTGAAATAGAACCAGTTATATATAACAAATAAATTAATAATATATATATAGAGAGAGAGAAAGAGAGAAATATATATAAACTAGTAGAAGAATAAAAAAGCAACAAAAACCAAACAACAAAAATAGGTACTGAGTAATAAAAGTTATAGTGTTAAGGATAGCAAACCATCTAATGATATAAATTATAGAATGCGTTATAGTGTATCAGACTTCAGAACTTTAAGTGGTCATCATATCTAATGGGTCTGAGATGAAACCCGCAAAGTCAGGCTAATAATTGCATAAGGATAGGGACATAATATTATAGCTGTAGGTGCATTTTTTGCGAAATTAGTACTTTTAGACGATAGAATGTAGAAAAGTGCGGAAGAACCACTTTTACTGGATACGATCTAATAAATGTGGAGAGTTAATTTGGCCATTGAAAAGATTGTAAAGTAATGATATAACCACTGCTTCACGTCTCGTGGTCGAAATAGAAAAATCTAGTACAAATCGGACTGTATTATAGTAATGGGATTCCAAAAGAACATTTCATATTTTAATGGCTACGAATTTCAGGAGGCGATTTTTGACAGAAGATAATTTTTAGTCATCGGCAAATAACACTGATTGACAACGATCGGGAAACCGCTCATGATACATAATCAACTCAAATCAAGAATACTGTAAAATTGATACAATAATTTACCAGCAACTATATTGGTAAAGCCTCCCACCCTAGATCTCCACCCTCTCAACCCATGCGTGCCAATGTGCGTGGGGTCTTTATTTTTTGGCATATTTTTCGTGGATATAGTTATATAGTCCTGCGGGAACAGGTTTCCTGCAATCATAGAATCGATGAACAATTTTCCGCGTAGTAATAACATTGGTGGTATTGTAAAAGTATGGTAAAGCCGCGCTCGTGTATAATAATGAAAATATAATGACGAAAATACTCGATTTTTCACTTCTTCTCTTTTTTTTTTTACGGACAAACGATAATTATTATTTTAAAACTACCCGTAAACATCTGTTTGCATATTATTATTATTATTATTATTACTATTATTGTGTTCCGTTCGCGGTGCACAATATAATAATAATATGTAAATACGCGTCGACTTCGGCGTCGGCAGGGGGTGGTGGGGGCAGTGGTGGATGTAGTGGTGGTGGCGGCGGCGGTGGTGGTGTATACGTTGTTATATTATACGTACAATGGCTGGGCGGGATCGGTTTTTAGGGTTTTATGATTAAAAACGGCTGCGGTGGCGGTGGCGCGCGCGGCCCATTGTTAAAGGGCTTGGCCAGAAGATTATGAAAACATCATGAACCGAATATTCTCATTCACTTCATCGCAGTCAGTCAGTCAAAAGTCTTTGTCTGCAATAACTCCCATTGTTGTTTTCTCTGTGCGGCTCTGTTCGTCGTCGTTGTTCGTTCGTTTATTATCATTACGATTATTACGATTATGATTATTATGATTATGATTTCACGTTTCTCGCACTCCGCCCCGCAATATATATACATATATACATTTATAAATATATACATCCGTCGGAGACTTGATGATGAAGCCCCCGGACGATTCCCGCGTCCGTCTCCGCGCGATATACCTACGCACACGCCGCCGCCGCCATCGCCCGTCGTCGTCGCAGCCGCCGCGGCACCACCCCTTCGGCGCAAGAGCGCGTTTAATCAAAACGAAAAACGCGAAAAACGGGGGGGAGGGGCGAGGAAAAAAAACAGAGATATTATATGAAACGGATTTCTTACCGCAAACTCCGGCGGAGCGCCAGTCTATTAGCCTAATGGGAAGAGCCTCTCGCGCGCGCGTAGACAAAAGGCGTATAGTGTTTGTCTAGTCCTCGGCTGCTGTGTGCAGTAAAAACACACTGTTTCATCACGGCGGCGGCGGCGGCGGCGGCGGCCTGAAAATATATAATATATACGCGACGAACAATAACCGAAGAGAAGAAAAGAAAAACGGGAGAAAAAAAAATGTCATAATAAAAGCGTCGCGCGTCCTCCGCCGGGAATTTCGCTAATTTTCGTCGCGGTTTTTTCCTTTTTTTTAGTTACCCTGAGTATTTCCGCCCTAAGTAGTTTCATATATCATCGCATACCTAACCGAATACCCGCGCGTTTATCACCGTCGTCGTCGTCGTACTCTCTGCAGGCGGGGAAGAGATGATAATGATAATAATTTCTCCCTCCTGCAGGAGTATTCGCAAATCGTATACCACATCGTGCAAAGGATAATACGTGCGCGTAACGTGTAAATCCGAATACAACACTTCGACATATTATTATAGGTACTCGCATTGACACGGCGATATCTCATCATTATTATTATTATTTGTAATAAACAGCAACGACGCTGCAGTCGTCACAATAATAATAATAATATATGTCATATAATAATGTGTTGCGTTTTTATACGGATTATACGCACATATATATATATATATACAATAACCGCGAACGGGGTTCAGTCTCATTGTGATTTCCGCACGCTATATTTTCATACTTTTGAAAATTACACTTGAAACCGTGTACTCGAATATTATTATACGGCCGAGTATTAATAAATTGACCTACAATATATTTTTACCTGCGTTTAATTTTTTTTCGATCGTTTCTTTCTTCTAACTTCTGCAGTACAGCGGTATAAGTTGTAGCTAGGTGGTGTACCTATAGTACTTATATATGTTTTATTCGTGATTAAAAATTTTCGGTCGTTGACAATATTATATAAACATGATATCGTGGCCTGCTGGTGGTTGGCTTCGGGTCTGAAGTCGTCGAGCATCGGCCGGTGCCACTAGCTCCCGGATGGGTGACCACACGTGTTCTAATTCTACTTTTAACCAACCGTTCCCTACCCCACAGTAATAAAAACCTACTAATAAACATTCAAACAGCTAATTGTCACAGTTTCCGGGCTCGAGTTCAATAAAACGAAAAAACATGTATTGCGATGGCTTTGATATTCAACGTATGAGATATTAGCTAGGATACGATAAAGGCTTATAAAAACACATCATTGTTCAAAAAAATAATCTGATGGTATAATAATACGCGTCTAGTAGTAAATTTAAAATTTTGAAGGTATATTATGTGATAAATGTAATAAGTGTATCGCGCTAATAGTGTATGAATTGGAATGATATTGAACGGTATTTTTTAATCACCAAACCGACCGAAAGGACGATTTATATACTTATATTGTTAGTTAGAAAACAATTGAAAACATGAAAAGAAAGTGATGGTGCCGATGGTGGTTATTAAACAATAATAATAATAAACTATTAAGTACAAAACATAAAGATACGTTAATTTCAGATTTTCAAAGTAGTTAGGTTTAACGGTGACGACGGAAATTCAAACTGCTAAATTAAAAAATCTACAGCTAAAGTATAGTGCTTCCAATCATTATTTATTATTATTATTACCTATTTATTTAACAGACCATTGCAACATTATAATAAGATCTGCTCAAAACGTTTCAGCTAACCATACATAAGTATAGAATAAAATAATATAATAATATGTTTAGTAAAATTTAATTGGAATATTTGAACTTTCCACGAATAATAATTTTTGTGTTTTTATCATTTGAACAATTTATATAATTAATCTCACTAGGTGCAAAAATAATACTACCCGTAATATTCTAATTAGTTTTCATAAAACTAATCAAGTATTAATTATAAAAAAGAAAGGCTGGGTAGTTTTGAATTTTACTTTTATTTTTTTCCAATGGGGTGGTTATAAATAATTACGAGAAAAAATAAAAATAATTTTCTTCTCGGAATAAAAAACCAACGACTAAATAGTAAATGCGTAGATTACACAATTTTAATCATTTTTTTGCGTTTAATATTTTTTAGACATTAGTTAAATAATATTATTAACATACACATAAAAGAACTCCTGGAAAGATATTTAGTGGTAGACGCAGTATATAATTACATTTTTAAGAGCCCTTGTAATATCTATTGAAAAATATCTAATCATGTTAACTCAAATCCTTTTTGATGATAATTTTCTTTTATGTCTGTACCTACTCGGAAAATCATATTCTTTGTTTACAAATAGTTTATTTACCTCCCGTATTTATATAGAAATTGTAGACATTATTTGGGTATAAATGAAATATTGTTGAAAAATTAATCATAAACTTAACAAAGAACATAATTCGACAGAAACCTTTCGACGTGCATTAAACAAATTAATTCGAGTTAATGGGATTCGCTTTTCTTTTCAATTATTTTGCATTCCTGTATCAGTTTTATGTAATTAAAAATGAACACTGTTAAAAACCATTAATCATATTATAGGTACAGTAGGCGATGAACGAGTTTAACAGATTTTTGCTGTCTATCCATTAAATATTATGGACCTTTTGTGCGTTATGATCTCATCGATTGATCAGTCTTATAGCGGAGTTGGAATTCTACAAAAAAAAATATTCCACGGCAACATAATAATATATTATTATTGTTATAACAGTTGACAATTTATTAAAAATTATTCGAAATAAATCACACGAACGGTTAGAACTCGAAATAATAATATAATATTATTAAAACGATTATATGTAATTCGTGTTTAATAGCGTTTAAAACGGCGCGTACTCAAACAGACTTCAACGGCTCGATAATATTGTTATAGGGAACCTAATAAAAGTATGTTTATTTTATTGAAGTGCTTGCGTTATATTATAATAATATGTAATCGTGCGTGATACGAGTGTAGTAGTAAAGCAGAAAACATTTTGTCAGTCGATGACTATCGTGTAATATATATACGTATATTATATAATATATAGGTACTAACACAACAGATGTCCAATATGCCTTTTGTCGACGACGCATACAGTTGTTGTTTTGTCATGAATATTATATGTACTTACAATGGACTCCACGTGATACCCACTTCACCCCTCGACGGATTTTCGAAAACTGCACACTGCGGCCGGCACGAGTTAAAGAGAGAACGGCTAGTGAATTATGAAAACGGATTGATTAAAATCACGGGACATGTATAATAATAATAATTATTACTTGTTGAACATTTCGTGTCTGTCCCTCTTTTTGCGCGGCATCGCCCTCGTTTGAATTTCATTAATTTCGGACAACAGAATGTAGAACCCCACGACCATTGTAGACGTTTTCAAAGGACACGCCTTTATTTCGTTTGCTCGTCTCTTTTAAAAAAAAATATATAGACAAGGACAATAATAATGCAGTGGTGCAGCGCTGAAAACCCTCAACATAATATAATATATATTATTATAATAGCATTGGATACGAAAATAAATCAATTGGTCACTTGAACGTGATATATATATTTATGTGCACACACACACACACACACACACACACACACACACACACACACACACACACACACACACACATTATATACAATATATACATACCTACTCACGTCGTATTGTAGCTGTAGATGTATAAAACATTAAACAGTCGTAGCTATAATATTATTAGAAAGCGAAGCACCGCAGAAAGATACATAAAAGTAATTCCAATAAATTTTGTTTTAATTAAATCGACTAATTAAATACGTAACAATTTTAAACAGTTTTGTCTGATAGCGTTATACTGAAGGCGTTATGTTATTTTAAGCAGGTAATCAGATGTACGAACCACGATGCCTGCGGTATCATATGGTATCCGGAATCTTGTCAATCGTTGATATTTAAAAGAAGCGTACTTACATACTTATATCAGTGTTTTTCATCGCAAGTATTCTAAACTTTGTTTTCGATTTCACCTTCATACCTACACGTGCACGGCTACACAGTACCTATACCGGGTAATATGCACTGTACGTTTGATTTCACAATAACATATTTACAGATCAACTGATGCATTTTATAGTGACGCACAGGCAGAGAAGTATTTAAGGGAGACAAGAGAGGCTTGCGCCCCGGGTGGAACAAATTTAGTGGCAAGACATTTTGGAGACGGATAAAAAAAATAACGATGCTACAAATAATACAAATTAATACTGTGGTTATCATTTGAATTCAGTGGCGTAGACATTATTTCTGAAATTGGGGATCAAATAAAACATAGCTAAATGGTAGGAGAAAATTGGAAAATCCCCCGTCCTCTTAAAAATTTTTATAATAAATACCCATTATTCGACCATCTATGAATTCACTATTTGGAGTGCGGCGAGAAAAATGTTAAGGGTGGGTAGTACAAAAATGTGTTAAATGTGAGTGGATAGGAAAAAAAGTTCAAGCCGCCGGACTGCTCCGACGAATATGATCACTATTATAAGCGGCGACCAACACATTTATTATTTCGTATGGCATTTGAGCAGGACTAATAATTTCCCTAATTTCAATTATTTATAGTTAAAATTAATTTACAATAAAAGATATAATATATGTATAAAAAGTGTAAAGGTCCGACAGAGATAAAACTTAAAATAAATAACAACATACTAATATATATATAGGCATAACTAGGAAAGATAGTTCTTTAGTAATTCAATAATATTTTGAAGTATGTAATCGTCGCAACTCGCAGGTATAATTTTACAGTACCGAGTCCAGGTTCTTCGTCCATTCCAGCACCTCTTATCTCTTGCCAGGTTGAATTTTTCCACATAGTGCCTTTGAATGTACTGATCGAACATATTCAGTAGTTATGTGTTCGATCGTCTGGGATTCACGGCCGCAGTCTCACGTTTCAGAGTCACGCGTAATCATCATCCCCGCTTGTACATCATGTATCCACTCCTGCCGCGGTCTGTCCTGATCTCTCACCATAGATAATTTTAATATGAGTTCTAGACGGGAAAGTGACTGGTTAACAGAGAACCCAGATGGATCAAAAACCGGTGTCTAAACCGACTATCGCAAACAACCGGGATTTGAGCAGAGGTGTGCCCAGCGGGTAGGCCTGGTAGGCCCGGGCCTACCATGATTTTGAACCCTTAAATATACCCAAAATATATATTTTTATGTTATACACATTATTTTTTTAACCAGGCCTGTCCTGAATTTTGATCCTGGGCACGCCACTGGATTTAAGCTCCAAAGAAATGTTACCCGGGTAACACCGCCCCGACGCGCCGTATCATATTATAATAATATTCATATACCTACGTTTTATACATCATAATATTATTGTTATTGTGTGTATTGTGCAGCGTATATATTATCGACTTTATATTATGCGTAGATAAGTAAGTACAATACGTATATGTCTGCAGGCCTTTAATATTATAGGTACGTATGATGATTATTTGTGAACGCATTGCGATGCACTCATGTGCATCCAGACGAAATTGCACGAAAATTCTCGCAGTCGTCCGCCGACTTTTAAGTTGTGTATAATAATAAGTATTTTACTGCGCTGTTATTATATATATATATATATAAATAGTATAATATGCGCTTACGGTGCGATTATCTTCGTTCGCGGGAAGGGGAGGGGGGTTAACGCGCGGGGCGCGACCGAAACGGACGCAGCCATTGGCCGGAGACCGCGTCCAATGGGGTGGCTTTCGTCGGCCCGTGTTTTCCGGAGGGATGTTTACGCCGTCAGTTAAATTTCGAAATCATAATCGTTTCCGTCGCTGTGCGCTATGGCTGGAGGACCGTACTTATCGCCGTTGCCCGGAGACCTTTTGTCGGAGTACATGTTCGGCAGACGAAGACAGGCAAGTTCGCACCACCACCGATCGCTTAAAGAAAATGTTTTTTTTTTCTAATTTAACCACTAAAAACCACGACTTTTGCTTGTTTTGCACGATTTATATAATTCAATTTATTATTAACAAATAGATTTTTATATTGTTGTTGTAAACAGAGAAGAAACCGGACGACGTTTACGCCACAACAGCTACAAGAACTCGAAAGCCTTTTCCAAAAAACTCACTATCCAGACGTGTTTTTGAGAGAAGAAGTAGCTCTTCGAATCAATCTCTCCGAAGCTCGCGTACAGGTCAATATTTTTTCATTTTTTTTTTAAACCACCATCTACTTGTATACGAATCTTGTAGTGTTCTTTCAAAGCTATAGTTTCGATTATTATCAAACAATTTTATCCCTTACACATCGTGACGTTGAATTTCGAATAACATATTTAGTTGAATATATTATTATATAACTTTTTTTTTTTTAATTAACATTTTTTAAGTTTTATTAATTGTTTTGAAAACATCAATGGTTTCAATATTTTATATAGGTACCTACACAATCATTTATAAAAAAATAAAAATTATCATAAAATACCTAAAATGTTCAAGTGTTCAAAATATAAAGGTTGTAATTCTGTATGATTAAATCAATTTATTAAATTTATTCTAAATATTTGACATGAGTGACATGACTCTAACTGTTTTGAAAAACTATATAGCGGTTAACATTTAAGCAAAAACGACCAATTATTATAAGCTTTATCACAAAATATTGAGGCATTTTTAAAAACGTATAAACTGTAATTAAAAGCCTATATTGTTCACCGTAGTATTTTTTTAACAAAATACTAATTTATTTAATAATGTGAAGGTTTTTGAATTTTGACCGTTACTCTTATTTTATAATACGAGGCACATGAGTATATGATCAAAAATCTTATAATTATTCGAGATATTTACGGACTTTTACGATTAATAAAAATGTATTTGTGATTGTATTATAGGTGTGGTTTCAGAACCGCAGAGCTAAGTGGCGCAAACACGCACGGCTTCAAATAATTCAAGACGCGTGGAGAATTCGCTGCATGGGTTTGAACACACAATCGCTTTTAATGGGTAAGTCGACAATTTTTCGAAAAAACTAACTCAAAACTAACTTTTTCCGTGCGTTAAATTCATCCCCAGGTCGTCAAGCACCGGAGGGGACAACTCGTTTAGCGGACGACAAAGAATCTCCGTCAACGCCACCTACCCAATCGACCGTGGTATCGTCACCTACCCATGTACCGGGAAGTTACCGGATGCTTCAAAAGTATGGTTATAAATCACCAGACAATATTAATAATTTGAAAATATATTAACACGCACACTTTTAGTTTCCAAGTAACAGAAAGGCCACCATTGGTTGGGCCTCCAACAAACACAGTTACTACCAAATTGTTCTGCCCGTATTCTTCTACTGGTAAGAATGTATTATTGATTAAATCATTTACTATTTCTATAATTGAATAAAAAAATATATGTATTCTGTTTTTTGAATAAAAACATTAAAGTATGTACTAACAAACTACGTTGATAATAGTTAAAAATGGTGACATAATAATTCAATTTTTCTTTTTTAACATTGTTGGTTAACTCATTTTTATTGTAGTCGGGGCTGTATTTGAAATTGTGGCGCCTACGGGCGTATAATATATGCCACCCCCCCACCCCCCCCCCACTAATTATCAATATTATTAATACACTTATTTCATCTACGATCGAGATTCTTTAATATTGTCTACACATTTAATGTTCGTAATAATATGTATTTCAATATTAAAATCTAACCAATCTCGGTAATTAATAAATTAAAGTCGCTTAATAATTTAATGTATGTTAACACAATTTTAAATAATATGACATTTTTTTTAAATGTATTTTTTTCCTTGTTCGATTATTAGCGAAATCTTCTATTATATCACTATGATAAATTTCAGTAAATTGATTTGGTAAAATCGGTTATCCAATTGCTAAAAATATAGATTTTTTCCGAACTTTTTTTCTATCCTGATATTATCATTATCATTTTGTCGATTGTATCAATAATACGCAGCCAGTGGTTCATAACATTTTGAAAAAATACAAATTACAAAAATATTAAATGATATGCGTTTACCACAAATATATCGCTATTATAGTTACTAAAACTTCATTAGTTTTTAGAAGTATTTTGCCTTGGTTATTACCGCCTTTAATAGATATAAGTTATGTAAGGCAGCTGGTACCATAATACATTATTTGAGCAATTTATTTCTCTGTTTATCATATTAAAAAAATAACAATAAAATAAGATAAACCTAACATCAATTAATTATAATCTATTATATTAATTTTAAATTTTATATTTTTTTAGAAAATGACGTTTCAAATAGACGTTCAGCCCATCACCAGGACACTAGGTCGGACATGAACGGAAACCTATCTTTGATGGTAGGTTCTGTGGATTTGACATGCTCAAAATCGCGGTCTACTAGTCCTGAAGAAGAAAATGACATAAACGTGAATGATTAAATTCATTTTAATCCGAACAAACAATAATTAAGAACGACAAAATGCAATTTACTTTAAATTTAAGTCCTAGTTAAAAATATTATGTACAATTTAAATAACAATAATTTCTAATAAATAATTAATTAAATAATATTTAAAAAAATATAAATTAATCGTAGAATTTCTCCCTTTATTATATTAAAAATTAAAATGTATAATATGTTATAAAAATACGCATAATAAACAAATATAAGTGAGTAATCTATAGACGAAATTGTTTACTGACTTTAATATAAGTAATCTTTTTGAATTGTAATATTATATTAATATATTTTTTATTTATATATTGATTTACTTTTTACAAAAGCAACTATCATAATATGTCTTATGCAAATTACTTGTACACCTCTGCAATATCGGAATTAATAAATATTATTTTTCTTCTTCTAGTTTCTGCGGAATAAGTGTAAATATTTCGTAAGCTCGGTAACTATATATACAGTGAGTCTACTCGCCTATTATTACTTAAATATTGTAATCGATGACCGATCATACAATCATACAATATATATATATATATAGTTCGTTATAAACTACTGCGTATAGTTAATATTATAATATCATACACGCAATTAATAGTAGTAGGTACCTAATTGAATAAGTCGTGAAAAGTCTTTTGTATTTCATTAACCATATATAAGTACATTCTTTATTAAAAAAAAAAATGCACTATTATTAATATTGTTGTTGTCATTTAAATTTTTTATGATTAATTTAACATGTTTATCTACTATATTATGAATACATGAATCGTATTCGTATAATAATACTATACAGACGTGAATCACGTTACTACAATGGCGTAATTAATACCTAATTGCAGGTATTTGGTATTTGGTATTTGTCGGTACCGTTGTATCGTAGTTGGTATATAGTATAAGATCAAACTTTGAATATCCAAAATTTAGGTAAGTATAGATAAGTACTAATTTTATAAATTTACATCTTACATCTAAAATGCAGATGATACAGGCGGAAACTAAATTAGATTCAAAGTGATATAATATATATATATATAGGTATATAATATAGTTATAATTTGTTAGTAAGAAATATGTCTATAAGAAAAAGGTTAGAACGAGAACGAGTCAACGGCGAGATTTATGTCATAAAAATATATACATAACATTATTACCAGAAGCATTAATTATGTATTATTACTAGCTGAATAACCTGACTTCGGTAGTGAAATGAAGAATAAAATTTCTGCTTCTTAAACAACAGGATTTGCATACAACAATAAAATTAGAAATAATAGATCACCCGGGAAAGTGTTTAGAACAACTCTGTGATAAAAAATTGTAAAAAAAAGTTCAACAGTGTCGTCAGAAAATTAGAACATACAAATGGCGTGTTCTTTGATAAGGATTATTGATTAACGACATATTATATATTATATACTATGCGGTTTTAAGATGTTCCAACGACGCCACAACCAATAATAAAAAATTGTGTATAAATTATATATTTAATGATGTACGGGTATAGGTATTCCTAGAATTGAGTGCGATCGAATGTCGGAGGACTTACGACTTGATAGTTATCAATGTCATTGATCGATCATTTGGGCGAACACACGAGTTCCCACGCGAGATATAGCTGGTAAAAACCACAAATTGGTACCTAACCTAACCCCGCCTATATGCATATATGCGTAATAGTTCCCTAACGAAAAACTAACTTTACGTAAGTTATTGCCAAACGAAAAAAATCTATAACGAATTCAAATTTCTTTGCCACTTTTTATTCAGACTTAGGAGTTAGGACCGACGACTTACACGTAGGTATAGTCGGTGTGGTTAAAATTTGTTTGTTTTTGTGTTGCATAAAAAAAAGTCTAATCCGACCAATAGATATTTTGAACAATAATAAATAATCAATACACAACAGGTATTGCGTTTATACAAAATATTAGAGTTTATATAATATAGGACAATAAAATTATTGAATAGATGTGTGAATTGTGCAGGTTACTGGCATACCTATAATATTATCAGCTATAATATTAGTGTACACAAAATAACGAACTATTTTATTGAGTAAGTAATTTATTTTGATTGCGTTCAGAGGTTAAACACGGACACTTGACATGGATTAATTGAGACGCTTGACAAATAATTAATTGTTGTTTACATAATAATTATTACCTACATCTGAGTGCATAATTTACATTTACTTTTACAATTGATGAAGTAATCAACCTATATGAGTTTCACAACTGCTTATATCACTATTCACTAATAATATAATATGTAAATATTAAATTGAGTTATAAAATAAATATAATATATGTATATAGATAGGCAGGTATTCAGGCCTTAGACAGAAATTGTTTTTTTTTGTGGGGAGGAGCACTTATTCTTTTTCTTTAGTTTTTGCAATGCTATACTATACTTACTTATCACCTATTACTTTATTATACCTTTGTTCTTAAAGTGTCTACTATTTTATGGCTGTACGATAATATTATTATTATGTTAACAACTATGGTACCTATACGTAATACATTTAACATAATTTAACAATGTATATATTATTGGCATTATTTAATTATTGTAAGATACGGTAAAATGTATTAATTAATATAAATACGTTAATTTTGTGTCGTAAACAATGCAACAATCCATTTTTATTAGAATAGTATTAGTGTATTACCGACAGTGGTGCCCAACCCAATGACTAGGTGTGACCATTGCAAATAAGGAGAGAACAATATTCAAAGAAAAATATTTAATAACAGTTAGTTGTTAGGAAAAAATACTTATACGGTCAATTTTTTATGATTAAATTCAGTCACTTTGTCAAGTTTTTAAATACCTAGCTTAACCACTTCTACCCCTGATGATACCTATTCCTTGGTATATTTTGTGAGATCGATGGTTTAAATTATAAATGGAACTAAGAACAGTCCTTTTAAGTATATTACGCACCGACAGCTAAAATATTAAATAATTTTAAGACCGTAAAAATTCCGCCCTTTTGTTACTTTCTAAACAGTGATCTGTCAGTGAACAGTTGTTATCAACTTGCGGTAATTTTCATATTTACAAACATTTTGTTTTGATTGAACATGCCGAAATAATTAATATTTCTCAGAGTATTGTTTGGTTTATTTATTGCGGATTTATATTGATTTTAGTTATTAACATTTCAAACACGACAAAAACTCAGGGCCAAAGGACAAACTAAGGACAAATTAATTCCGGGGGCCCTACATCATCATAACACGATATGCTAAAAAAAGAAATAATCGCCTGAGATTTGTAAAATGTTAACAAATTTTACTAACCAAAGGTATCGAAACCTATTATATCGGTTTTGATATATAACTTATATAGTCTTCGGTATTAAATTATTAACTAAAATAGTCACCACCGACTCTGTCACGTCGATACTTGAAAATTGAAATAACAAATTTCTACGAAGAAATTCTAATATTTTTATCATTAATCTTCGCATGCATCATGACAATAATAAATTACAATAATTGTCATTGTAGTAATTATTACTATAGTTCAAGACAACTGAAAACGTAACCCGTTAATGTAACTATATAGAAACGAAATAAAACTGTTTTATTGAAATTTCACGAAGAAAAATGATTTTAGTACTGATGGGCAAAGCCGAGTAATCCTAATCGTTAGTATTATTGTCTGACTTACACACAAATTTATTCGGAATTTTCTAGGAGCCCCGTAAAATTGTACCGAAAAGAGGCCCGTCGATTAGCCTTCTGAATGACCCTGCATAAACTACTAAATACTACAAACAATTATTTTAATTCCTATATAACTCTTCAGTGAATTTAACGAACTGACCGAACGAAAAAATGAACACTAGTCATTAGCTGTTGTAGTGTAATACAAACTATTAAAATAGGTATATCACATATATTATTTACTATAGGTACCAGTGATTTAATTGCAAGGAAAAAATTAGAATGGGGATGCAAAATATTAAGACAAAATGTGCGTACCGGAATATTTAAATATCTTATCGATTGGGATATAATAATGATTATTGTAGAAGGGGTACCCATAAATATTTTCTAAAAACGAGAGAGACTTTCCCCTCCCCTTGTTTAATTTAAACACTGATATTGCTACCTGTAAGAGTGGGAGATAGTTTGTCGTGGACGATCTAATGTATGACGATATTATACTGCAAGTTTACCAAACTGAAAACGGCTCGCATTGGATCACACACCTGTAGGTACCATGAACAGTAGAAGAAGCCGGTTAATATAGTTTATGGGAGAACGTCGCATTAAATGTAAGTAAAGTGTACAAAAGTCTCAACTCATCTTGTTATTATTTTTGTTTTGTTTCGGTGACAACAACAATATTATCTAACTAACACGAATATTAGTGATACGATTTCAGATACGATCGAGTATAGGTAATTCGTTGTTATTACTTTTTAATCGTTCTTATTATAGGTAGGTAATATAATCATTATTAATCAATGCTATAAAGTTAAATTCTACATTGCACACCGATAAATTCTTAGTAAGAATTATGGTTGATTTTTTTTTAATTTTAAGATGATATGATATACCTAACCGTTTATAAATTTGGTATAGACTCAACGAGTTCAAATTATTTTTATAAAATATCAAATTAGTATTTTTAGTTTTTAATTAAATAGACGCTTTCTATTATTTACAAGATTAAGTGTTTGTACAATGTTATGTGTGTAATTACATTTGCATGTGTCTATACTCTATGTCTATACTGTCTATAAACTGTTAAATATTATAATTTACGATTTTCTCATACTATTTAAATAGAACACAAAACATGGAAAGCTGGGCATATTATACTACATGCGCACTATTTTTATTTCACATATTTGCCACTAATGAAGCAACAGCCGAAAACAGTTTACCGTTCATCAGGTAAATTAAATTTCATATTTGTATACATTATTAGTAGGTAACAATGGTAACAAATAGGTAGATAATTAGTAACTAGACATTTAATGAAGATAATCATAATGCATTTTAAATGTATATTTATGTTCTGAGATAGTAAAGACACAATTTAAGACTGAGAATATATTAATTTATTATATCAATATAAATCATCAAAAACGTAAAAGAGTCATAACCTCAACAAAATTAAGTACCTAGCTAGATACTTATTGATTCAATCACTAATTTCTGAAAAGTGATAAAATGTAGGTATCCAAAAGACTGTTATGTACTATGAACATTATAAAATACCTACTAACCCATCGTTGGATAGTATTATACCAATAATACATTAATTGATTACTAATTAGAAATAATTATTTTATATGATGATATACTTCAGCTATCGGCTATTGCACAACAACTATTGTTTTTAATTTTTATAATGTAAAATCACTGTAGGCGATGAAATATTAAATTAATTGATTTTAAACTTAAGTAAAATACTTAACCCTATTTTAAACTCTGATCGAATTTTCTATTTTTAAATATTCAATAAATCAGGTAGATACCAATACAAAAACATGTTAATCACAAATTATTACTAATTAGTAATAACTATTGTCTATTATAGTATGTGTAAATACCTACACGAAAATAGTTTTTAAATATCTGCATACTGATATCATATTTTATATAATAAAATATAATATTTTTTTTGTTTTTGTTTAAAGTAAAATTTACAAATGCGTGAACGATAAGTGTATAATAAGCGAATTTCAAGACGAAAGGAAGGAAACCAACGATGTCAGTGAATCATTAGACGTTTGCCGGTTAACCTGCGGGCAGTATGGGTCACTTTGGCCGAGGCCGACTGTAATGACTACTATAAAGTAAAAACAAAATATTATCACACTGCTAAAATGAACGAATAATATTAAATGTAACTAAATTAATTTTGTATCGACATAATAATAATATGACATTGCACGTTTTAACGACAAATCGTAGAGATCCGGTGATTAAAATTGGACTCGACAATGTTGTGTTTAACTTTTCATCCGTGGCTGACGAATTAGGAAAACAATACATGGTCGAAGTATCTCAAGTTTTAATGTCGTCGTTGAACAAAATTTGCAAGCCCCGATGCATTCCGAACGACAACAGCCTGACCGTGTTCGTGACGACGGCCACTCCTTTTACCAATATTAAGTGGTCGACAAACGAAAGTTATGAATTAAACATTTGCACCAATAATTGTAAGACTACGAGAGTGTGTTATATAATATTAAACAGTGGCGTGGTGAATATTTATAAACCGTGATGCACAACTGCAATATTAAAAAAAACATAAATTGAAAAAAACTTAAAACTGTTAAAGATTGAAATAGGTACCTACCTAGGTAAACCGATATCTCACCAACTCAAACCTAGGAATCTAGGATCAGCAAATTCTAAGAGGCTTTTGCCTCTTTCATTTTAAAATTGGCTTTTGATTTACCTATACCCTAAATGACAATCATTCACAACTATATGTACCTATACTTATAAGTAAAAACAGACATTATGATGTCATTGACAGATACTATATAATGTCCATCACGACGCCTGGCAGCAGCCTCTTTCACCCTTTCACCCCTTTCGTCGATTTCACCCCTTTCACCTCACCACTTATTTAATAATAAACGTGTTTCGATCCGGTGATGATGACAACTAACGCAATGCAAAATATGTCCCTCTGCAGTGAACCAAGTGACGGCAAACATTACAGCACAAACCGTGTACGGTGCAAGGAACGGATTGGAAACATTGCGGCAGCTGATGGCGACGTACGGCAGTCCTAAATTTGGAGACGGCAAGACTCTGGTGATGGCGGGAGAGGTACGAATAGTCGACGACCCGGTGTATCCGCACAGAGGCTTCATGCTGGACACCTCGAGGAATTATTTCCCATTGTCAGCGATCAAGAGGACAATCGACGCTATGGGCCATTCCAAGCTCAACGTGTTCCATTGGCACGCCACCGATTCGCACAGTTTTCCATTAGATTTGCCCAGCGCTCCCCAAATGGCAAGGTGAGAGACGTGCTCATAATAATTTACAACTGTATACCTATAAATCTATAATCGGCATTATAATAAACCGATTGAATAATGTGTAATGTGTATATTCTATAAACTAGCTGTCCCGCAAGGAATTGACCGTGTTGAAGATTTGTTATTTTTATAAATAAACGGTTTGTAAAAAAATGTATACGCCATATTTCTACTAATGTTATATCATTATATGTAACCAATGGCAACCCTATTAAAAAAAATAATTCGTTTTTCGTGAACTGAAAAAAAATGCATGTATCCAATACCAAATTCTCTTTAGGTGCCTATAGAGATTGAAAAAATAAACTAAAAACACCCTCCAAGTCTTATGGAATCTATTGATATAACTTTTATTGAAAACGGTCCAGTAGTTTTTGAGTGTATTGACTTCGGATAAACCAACATTCATTTTTAAATTATATTTGATCTCTTGGGTAGCATTTCAAAATAATTGTCAGTAGGTGCTTAATGTTTGTTGACAGATGAGACGCCCAAAAATAGTTTAGTTATGTGTGACACTCAAAAGTCATATGAGTGAATGACAAAAACCTATAATGATAAATGTTATGTGTAACCAATGGCAACCCGACTTATTATGAAACGATCGGGACTGTTTTCGATCACTCTAGACCCGTATCCAACAGTAGTTAAGAATAATAACATACAAAATAATACACAGCACAATTGGAATGTAATGAAAAAATAATTTAACTAATTTACACCACCATTTGGTAGAAACTTACAATGGAACTTACGAATAATTACGACCCGTTGTCCTATAATAAACATTTAATTTGTAATAAAAAATTACTGAGGTCATTAATCGAGATAAAAATTATCCTATATCTCAAGTTGGACCAAATTACACGCATTGAGCCACATTTTATCGAGATTGGTTTAGTAGTTTTTGAGTTTATCGCGCACAAACATCGTAACGCGATTTTTATATATTTATATATAAGGATATACAATTTGTGAAATAAATGTAAAGATAATTAAACATTGGTTAAATATTCAGCTCAGATCAAAAATCAACTTGATGTCTTAGGAAAATATTTAAAGAAATAACTTTATTTTATATTTATTGCATAAATATGGCGCATACAGTCCCGAAAAAATATACTCGTATGAAGAAATCAAAGATCTCCTTAGGTATGCATTAGTCAGAGGAGTTAGAATCATTATGGAAATCGATTCACCGGCTCATGCGGGTTATGGGTGGCAATGGGGCAAAGATGCCGGTTACGGAGACATGGTGATTTGTCTGGGTAACCATCCGTGGTGGGATTATTGCGTACAACCACCGTGCGGACAACTCAATCCGATAAACGTTCACACATACACGTGGTTGGGAAAAATATACAAAGATTTGATTAACGTGTTTCCCGAAGGAGAAGCATTCCACATGGGTGGCGATGAGGTAATTCGTTTTATTTTTTTACCAGCACCGAATTTCATTTTAGGAAAACAACGTAGGTACATTTTTATTTTCACATATTATACAGGTCGCTGTAAAATGTTGGAACACAACTGAAGAAATCGTTGATTGGATGCAGTCCAACAATCGAAACTTGACCGAAAGCGCATATCTGGATCTATGGTCAGAGTTCCACAACAAAGCCTTGAATGTATACGACGACGAGGTCGGCGATTCGAATTCGGACATAATCGTTTGGTCTAGTGGGCTGACTGATCCGAACATCATAGAGAAGCATCTCGACAAAAAACGATACACCATTGAAGTCTGGCAAGGGAACACAGTTTCTGTAGATTTGGCAAACTTGGGCTATAAAGTAATTGTGGCCGTAGAAGATATCTATTACCTGGACCATGGATTGCGGCCGCCGACGACTTACCACTCGTGGAAGGTTATTTACAACAACAAATTGCCGATTGCCAACAATCTCATTCTAGGGGCAGAAGTATAATAATATGATAGTCAATAATATTTAAGACCGACAGTCGGAAATGTCTGATTAATTACATCCGTTTTTCTAGACCTGTATGTTTTCCGAATTCGCCGACGATTTTAGTTTGGATATCAAAGTTTGGCCAAGAGCTGCAGCTTTAGCTGAAAGATTGTGGGCGGATCCGTCCACGGACGCTCTGGCGGCCGAGTATAGGTAACAAATAATATTTATCATTACGCGTTATTAAAACCGAAATGACGAATAATAAGAAACTATAATATTAATATTATTAAAACGTTTTAGGCTATTGCAACACCGTGAACGACTTATGTCATTAGGAATCAAGCCGGATAGAATCACTCCAGAGTGGTGTAATGATCGTGAAGGCGAATGTATTATTAGTTATTGATAATTCAAAATATATTAAAAATAATGACTAGAATATAAGTATACTTATCCAAATAATAAAATAAACTTATTGTTCTTGTATTTTGAATTTCATTCCTAATAGTTTCAAATTATATTTTTAATAATTAAAAGATTTAAATAATATTTTAATTATAAATTGTGCATTCTGGGCAACATAATTGTCACGCGGTAAATTTATGTTTTCTTATAAACTTTTTAACTGTTTGATAATTTTATATAAAGCACTAAAAATGTAATAAAACTTTACTCATTACAGCAATTCAAATGTCGTCGGTCAGTTATTTTTTTTTAAAAGCGTTTAGCGTCAACTAGTCAGCATTTATACAAAACAAAAAAGTTTCACGAAAAAATACCGATATTAATTTGGCATCAAAACATTTAAAAAAAATTATGTTTCAACAACATACCTACTAAATCTGGTTAAAATTGTATTTTACCTAAAGATTTACCACATTTTGATTTACCTACCAATGAACTGATTATTTTTACATAAATATAAGCGATTTCTTCAAATTCTTTCTTTAAATGCTAATAAAATAACAACTGACTAATGGCGTTCGAGATTTTTAATACCATTAGTTATGTACATAAAATATATGGGTAAGGTTGTATTTAATTTTAGATATCAAAAATTCAATAATTCAATAATTGAATTAGATAAAAACTTTACATAATGGGATATTTCTAATTTTTAAAGATTTGTACTATTAAAAGGTAAAATTGTTTTTAAAGATGTTATCAAGTCTATTAAAGACAATTATTGATAATTAGTAAATATATATAACCTAGCTGTTTCGCCCGGCGTTGCTCGTGTCAAAGATTTGTAATTTTTATAAATATATTTGACATTTGTAATAAAAAAAGGTATAGGTATCGTATATGCCATATTTCTACTAATATTATATGTAATCAATGGCAACCCTATAAATAAACAAAAATATTATTACTTTTTCGTAAGCTGAAAAAAAATGATTGTGTCTAATGCACAATAATTCACTTTAGGTTACTATAGAGATTGAAAAAATAAACTATAAATACCCTTCAAATCTTATAGAATCTATTGATATAACTTTTTTTGAAAACGGTACAGTAGTTTTTGAGTGTATTGACTTCGGATAAACCAACATCCATTTTTAAATTTTGTTTGATTTTTTTAGGTAGCATTTCAAATGATTGTCAGTAGCGGCGCTTAACGTTTGTTGACAGATGAGACGTCAAAAAATAGTTTAGCTATGTGTGACACTAAAAATCATATGAGTGGATGATAAAAACCTATAATGATAAATATTATCTGTAGACTGTAACCAATGCCAACCCTACGTATTATGGAACGATCGCGACTGTTCTCGATCACTCTAGATTCGTATCCAACAGTAATAATTAAGAATATAATAACTAGGGTTAGGATGTTTATGACTTTTGCATATTTTTTCTTTTAGTCGTGCAAATTGCAGACCAAGTTATAAATTCATTTTGTGTGACATAGAATCAGATACATTCAATTTTATTTTGCATATTTTTGCATATTTAAGGATTTTTATGAATAAATGCATATTTTGAAAAAAATTGTAAATAAATGCATATTTGGCCAAAAAAAAGTAAATAAATGCATATTTCGCCAAAAAATAACTTAAATACAATATAAACCTCAATAAAAATATTAAAAACCCATAGGTAGGTACAGTCGGTTTCACATTTAATGAAAATGAGAAAATATGAAACTCGTAGTATATAATTAACTTATCTTTATTACGTACTTATCTTAACTTTAACTCTATGTTTATTAATCATGTTTACGACCGATGATTGCGATAGTGTGTCGACAGGACAAAATAA
The DNA here is from genome assembly GCA_022818045.1 of Neotoxoptera formosana. Taxonomy (NCBI): domain Eukaryota; kingdom Metazoa; phylum Arthropoda; class Insecta; order Hemiptera; family Aphididae; genus Neotoxoptera; species Neotoxoptera formosana. The sequence continues at coordinate 29,450,565 of CM040631.1, read as the reverse complement.
CTTACATTATAAAATCTTTAGTTTAGTGTATGGTGTGCCACAAGTCGTTACTGTGTAGACTGTTAAAAGGTTGTAAATTAATTTAAAATACATTTTGGATTGGAAATACAATTTTAAAATAACATGTTTGATTTTTTTTAAGGGCATATTTTGATATTTAGTGTGCATATTTGCATGCATTTTTTAGTGTTTTTAAGGTCATAAACATCCTAACCCTAATAATAACATACAACATGATACACAGCACAATTATTGGAATGTTATGAAAAAATAATAAAACTAATTTACACCACTATCTGGTAGAAACTTATGGAACTTACAAATAATTACGACCCGTTGTCCTATTAAAAACATTTAATTTGTAATAAAAAATTACTGAGGTCATTAATCGAGATAAAAATTATCTCTCAAGTTGGATCAAATTACACACATTGAGCAAAATTTTATCCAGATCGGTTATGTAATTTCAATGTTCGTCGTAGACAAACATCGTGACGTGAGATTTTTATCCATATATAAGGATAAAGGGAGTGTACAAAAACATACATAGATACTATACAAATTATGATACTGCACCCTGGTATTTTATGTACGAAAAAATATTATATATATATTTTTTTTTTACCAATTACCTAAAGTGTGTTGTTTTGGGTAACACTCCCAAACGCATTCCTCGCACAGAAAACTCCTGTTCTAGAGGTCAACTACATGTAAAGCATGCTTAATATTGTATATTATTATGTGAATGGTTATTATATTTTTTCACATGGTCACGAGGACAAGGGGGGTGGGGGGCAAAAGCTCATAATATTGCCATATTATGTATATTGTAACCAGCGCCGGACAGGCTAAGGTATCGGCCCACCGAGTTTTAGGATTCCCAACGTTTGATCACTGCAACTACAACTTAGGTGCGATTTAATAATATTCGATTCAATTATATTTTCTACTAACGTTTGCTGTACTAATAACTTTCATTACCATGTAAAAATAAAATTATGACCAAACGCTCATAGCCGGGCCATATTTTGAGCCGCCCACCTAGATTTTCTCGCCAGCCCAATCCCGGACTGATGTATAGTAACATTTTTATTTTGTTTTGCAAGATAACCGACGGAGGGGGGACGTAGCAGTGATACGGAAAACTGTCGGTGGAGGAATCGCGATAATAATAATATTATAATAATTACCTAATCGACAACGCCGCAGCAGTCGGTGGATTATCGTCTCTCGTACGTCTAGAGCGCCACCTCCACAGGCCAGTCTTTGCCAGTCATTCGACCCGTCGCCCAAAGTGCCGTACAGTTCGTCTTCGCCGAGATCGATTTCTCCACTGCCGTCGTCCAAGCCAAAGTTTTGCGATAGAAGTGACGTCTGTCGTCAATCCATTGACGTCGACGCTCCGTCATAAAACTATAACAATGTAGCAAATAGTTAAAATAAATTTTTTTTTTTTAGAAAAAATTTTGTAAAATTCAAAAGCGTCGGTGTCTTTTGTATAATAATAACTTTAATTATAACTGTAATCTTACGCTAAAAGGATCAGTGTAGGTACCTACTTTTTAATTATTATTAATTAGTTTTTTTTTTTTTAACAAACGGAATATAATTCCTGTAGCATATAAAAACTAAGAGCATATACGCACCATATACAGGTACGTTTGGACTACCATACAAAATTATTATATCGGAAGTCGGTCGTAAATAATTTGAAAAAATAATAGTTGGCAAAGTTTGCACCAATTATGTATACCGAGATATGGATGTATTGATTTCACAACGATTTGTGTTTTATTTTGTTTATTTATAGGTAGAAAATATATATTGCCATCCGTAGGCGTATCTAGAGGGGCTTTGGGAGGGGGGGCTAAGCCCCCCCTGAATTTTTGATGTATATTACGTTCAGGTAAATTGTGCTTCTCGTATTGAACTTGTGGCAAATTACAATAATATTAATATTACCATTTTATTATATTAGAATCTGATGATTATCATAATCATGTTTCACGTCAGTGATTTACATAATAAATAATATCGTTTTGGAATGATGTTTTTTTTTGTATTTATTTATAGGTATTTACTATAGTGCTATTCATAAGAGTATTTACAGGGACTTGGGGGGGGGCTTAGCCCCCCAGGTCCAATATAAGCCCCCTCACCGGAATTGTTGATGTTTATTTCGTTCAGGTAAATTTTACTTCTTATATATTGAACTTGTGGCAAATAACAATAATACTATTATCATATTTGTAATTATTTATCATAATCATGTTTCACGTCAGTATAGGTAGGTACAAAAATAATTTGATACATTTTAGAATGATGTGTTTTTTTTTGCTTCTGTATACGCGAAAAATAGAAAAAAAAATGCTTAGATTTTAAAACTAAGAATGGTTTCTGATACCAAAAATTTGCATATATAATGTACCTACCTATATGTAATTAAAATGACCAAAATTGTATGTAATAAACTAATGAAAAATTGTTAATCATTCGAAACCGAAAGTAAAACAATGGCAAACCATAGTGTTTTATATTTTCAAAATTAAAACTACGACGATTTGGTCTTACTGTCTTATAATCACTGACTTATATCTATAATAGAACCTATAATATTCTATACAGTAACTAGATGAACGTTCCACATCACAAGATGTTATATAGGTGCATACTTCGTGGCTGTTACTTTACTAAACCACAATTTTTGATGATGTAAATTGACGACCATCATTTTATTTATCATTATTAGTGAAATATTAATTTTAAATTTACGAAATATGTAAAACAAAAGTGGAAATTTTACCAATAACATGTATTTATGATAAAATATATAAAAATACTCGATTAATTTATCATAGTTTAGAAAATATGTATTTACATATTATTATAAATCTCAGCCCTATAGTCATTAACATTAATCGCGTGAAGAGGGATGAGGGGGAGGACAGAATAAAATGTATAGTGGGGCGTCAGCCCCCCCCCCCACCTACCAAATGTATTACCCTACACGGCTACACCTATGGTTTCATCACATTTTGGAGCAATGAAAATGCTTCAACTATTTAAAAATATATCTTTTCTGATAGGAAAGCTAATCTAGTTGATACTTTGGGGGTGAGAGGGGTGTCAAAATTAAAAATATAATATCCAATATGTACTTTTGCTAATAAAATTGGAAACATTTTCTTTTTCAAAAATGAATAACATTAGATTGTTTAAGTTATTGAAATTTTCACCAAATGTTTATAAAAGCATTTTCCACAAATGGTATAATTTCAAGAATATATTGACTCGTGTTGAGCTATATATAGACATTTTAAGTTTACAATTTTTTATTCTATTGTCGTTGGTTTAAACAATAATCACGCCGTCAAAAATATTTTAAATGTAGGTAATACTAGGTTCCGGATAAGTTTTGCTAACTAGAATTAAAATTGAAATGTAAAAGTTGTATAAGTTGAATGTATTTCCACAAGTATTTTTTATGCACGTCTAAAGTTTAAATTTGATCTAACTTCGATATTAATTTTATGCTTAAAGTTTCTTATAAAATGATTTTAGTTTTTTTAATGTATCTCAGAGAGTAATATTAATCGTAGAAATTTGAAACATTTCATAGTTACTTGAATTACCAAATATTATAAATAGACCTATACCTACCTATATAGATTAATTTTAAGCAATAATTTCCTATGCCCTATTTGACGGCAAATTGCCCCAGGATTAAACTTCAATAATAATTATGAATTATAATTTTAACATTTTTTCTTTTATTAATCATTTCAAACAATATCGTTTTGATAAATGATATTATGTCCATTGTTTTCCCGTTTCATAACGACAATTTTTTTTATCACTTATTATAGTTATTATCGAGAACTTTGTCGGTTACTCATTCCGATTTCAGATAAATTTTACTTTATACAAACATTATGTTGTGTAGGCGTAGATTTGATGTGTGGTCTTTCAGTTGCGAAATATTTAAATGTAAAGATAAATAAATAATTGTATCGTAATAAACTAATAACAGAGACCACGATCTATAATTAATTACGATAACAATCGAATAAAATTAATGTTGAATCACAAACACTAAACAATCAACAGCGATTGTGTCACCCACGCACATTTTAATAAATAACTAGATTGGATTAATCATAATTTATTCATCGGCTTTAAAATAAAAATAAATGACACAACGATATCAATAATAATGCTCAGAGAATATGCTCTCCTCGTATCGTGCTCGTGGTTTTATATTTAATAGACAATAAATTATGAAATTAACTACAATACTTTATTGAATACCGTGTACCCAGTGGCGACTTGAACTTTTTTCCCTCAAATCACCTTTTTCAATATTCTTAAACTGAGTTACACCACCCACCCTAAAAAAAATTTCACTACCCTCCAATGAGTGAATTCTTAGGCTGTAAGTGGTTATAAATAATTGGTTCTTAATTATATATTATACAGTAAATCATGGAAGCAAAAATTCAAGCAATAATTAACAACTATTTTAGTAATAACCTACTATTATAATGTTATCGATGAAAGAACCATTACCTACATTCAATATTTCTATTCAATTCTTTACCACGCTTTAGCTTGAGTTACAATTTTTTTTTATAATTGTTGATATTAACATTTTTGTTGGATCAACTAGCTTGAAAGTGTAATACAAGGTTCCCCATAAGTTGTTATAATGGCAGTTGAAAGCAAATAAAGATACAGGTATCTATTTATATATCTATCTAGGAGTCTTTCTTTTTTTATAAGCAATTAAAGGTAGTTTGAATTTTTATAAAACATATCAAAATCTGGAAAATGTACAAATTACTTTGTAGTGAAAATTTATAAAATGTTCAATTTTTATAGCTAAGGGTTGAAAATTTACCCTAATAAGATTTCTTATAAGTAGTTCAGACTATAACCAAAAAATATAAGAAATATATATCTGTAGTTTCTTTTATAGATATTTCTAATTTGGACAAAATTAGATATTTAAACAAAGAATAGTGATTTTAGTTATTTTGTTATACTTTAAAAATATTATTTGTGGGTACTTGAAACATTTATAGTCTTATAATATTTTATAAATATACACACTATGACGTTTTCAAATGCATTTTTTCGGCATAATTAATTTAATCTACCTACCTATAAACTAATTTCTAATGTCAAAATTAATTACTTTAATTTTACAGACCGTCTTTGCTCAGAATCATTTTTCATACGCCTACAATAAAATCATATTATTGAATTCAATTTTAACACGTCCGGCCATTACAGTGACTTCTTTAGATATCTACTGTACAGCAGAGCGGTAGCCACTTGACCACCTTTCAATATGACTTCCAAAAAAATAGAGATACTTGTTTATCTTACAATCACAAGAACCATTCCTGTGTTTGGTGTGATATTAATTATATTAGGATTAATTAAAATAAAAAGCAAGTTATGAGAATTTTACTACAAATGTAGGTAGTAAAAACATGTTTGTTTCAAAAAATGGTATACATATTGATAGGTTTTAAATAAGAATACATTGTACAAATCAACCAATAAAAACAAAAATATAAATTTAAATAAATAATTTTAAAAAAAAAAAACAATAAATATAATATACATTATTACAAAAAAAAAAAATACAATTCAATGGATGGAATAGTTTGATTATTTTTAAAAATAATTTTATTTGATACAAAAAAATTCAAATTGTATTATAAATTATACTTTATTTGGTATTGACTAGTTACATACAAAATTCTTAATGAATTGATGATGGCGGAAATTACAGTCAGTGCAATAAAATATAAACTTAAAAGAAAACAAATTTTAGGGAAAAAAAACAATTTTAAGAATAGGCAACTAAAATTATACTCGTCTTTAACATACGTTGACTAAATAATAATCTTAATAGCACTTATCTAACTATAACTCAATAGTGGTGTTACCAGACCCAAGAAAAATTATTTGCGAAGAAATAATTACCAAAACATAGAGTGATGTACACATTTGTTGTATTAAATAAATAGTGTAAATACATAAGCAAAATTTCAGCAATCATCAACTCAATTACCTTGCAAGCCAATCCATAGTTATATACAACATAAATATTATCTTATAAAAAATAAATATAATATATATTAATTACTTAATCCAAAAAAAATATAAGTGATGCATGATAATATCAATATTATTATATAACATTCATATAGAAAAATTTATTTTTTTTAGCAATAATAAATATTAAAAATATATAATATATGGTATGCAATTTATATCTTGAAATTACTTAACTTTTTTTTGTATTTTTTTTTTTTTATTAACAATATATAGTTGAATTTTGTTAAGTCTTCACAATACTTAGATACAATATCATAAATCAAAATTAAATCAAAAAAATTATATTTAACTATAATAAAAATATATAAACGTTCATCAGTCATCAAAAAATAATATAATATATAAACAGAAACAGTAACAATGCCATTAATTTATTTAACCGTAAGAAAACAATAATCTTTAAGGGTTTCTGGCTGCATCAAACATAACTAAAAATAAAAATCAATATTAGATTATTTAGTTATATGATTATTCCAATGTTAATATTTGAGAATAATTGTTAGTATCTTAATACTTTAATAAAATTCCTACCATTTTAGATTCTAATTCAAGTAAGCAAATGTATAGTAAGCAAATTAACTTTACAAGGTGATTTCAGATAAAATTTTGTTTTATTATTTAAACAATATTAGCTTTAGCTTTATTAAAAAAGTAGATATATTCATAGGTATTTTTAGCATTTTATACAGAAGATTCAGCATTACAATTAAGTCTAATTTAAACATATTATATCTATTTTTCTAAATATAATCATACATTTTGAGAAAATTAAAACTGTAACATGGTCAATTTTTACTCATTTACAATAATTTAAATCTTTAATTGACTTAAAAAAATAATTATTTTTAAAGTTTTACAACATTTTTTAGAAATTTTCATCAAGTTGAAATTGTTTACAACAATTAGAAAATATTGATTTTTCCATGGAGATTCTTAGGATATTACAGGAATATTGTGATATAATATTTGTAAAAAATATTAAAAAACAATCACATTGATTTAGTATCTCAATCTATTTTATCAATAAAATATCGAAAATGCACATTTTAAAGAGCTCTGGGTAAATATTAGACTAAATTAACCTATTACTAAAGCTATCGATGAGTACAATTATTAGTTTACATTGTCAGTTTATTTGTGTCGCGGTTTGTTTTGATACTTCAATTTTGAAAGTGAGATATTTATATTATAACTATTGTTTACTTATGTATTTATTTTGTACATTGTAAACATTAGATATAGAAAAATATTCAAGTTAAGACACTTTAATGAGTATAATGGAGTTATCACATTTATATTTGAAAATCAATTACGTAACTGTAATACAATTCCCTATAAGTCAACATTGTTCTTCCTATACTTGGTCTCACATAAGAGAAACTTTAGACGGCAACCAATTTTTGTCTGGTTTGGTCCCTTGAATAATTAAATTTTTAAATCCGTTTTTGTTAACTTTTGTTTCTGAAGATTCCTTTACCTTGTTAATCTTAGAAAAATGCAAGCTAGGCGGTTATTGGAAAACAAGTTAGCACTGTACTCGGCACGTGTTAGCCATACCCATTGCAGCTAAGGTTACTCTTAGATAAGACAGAATATAGAAAAAGTATAATTATTCTCTATAGTGAGCATAGGATTAAAAATTAATATGCGCATTCTCAGTGTTAAGCATATAAAGAATTAATAAGTTAATAAAAAGCAAAATTTATATTTTTTAATGAGCAAGTTATGAAATGTGTACCTTGGACACGGTGATTGTAAGTACGAATAATTTTTGGATTTATCAACAACATCATAATTGGGATTAGAAAAAGACGATGGTTTTGTTAGGTTTATATAACCAGAACACTCAACTAAAAATTATATAAAACAATAAAACACAGTTTGATAAGAGTATTAATGTCAACCAAAAAACCAACTTAGTCAATAACAAGTCTACAAAGCAGTTTAAAATTGTTCAACTAATAATTAACATTCAACATGTAAATTAGTATTATAAATAAAAAAAGTATAGAAAATTCAACTAACCTGGATTATGCAGCATAGGCCTCAATTCCAAATCATCTTTGTTTTCTGAATGTTCAGAACTGTTTAAGCATGAATTTAAATTGTTTTCAGACACGGTTGAACAATTCAAATAGGTTGGTGCTGTTAAAAGACTTAGGTAATCAGTTGAAACTGATCCCTCTGTATTCATTCTCATATATACCTCATTTAAGTTCATATAAAGCTATATGTGAAACATTAATACCATTTAAGTTTTCAATATACATAAGATATATCATTATTTATTACTTACTGATTTAGTACCATCTTGTAATAAATCACCCAGACGTTCAGCTAAATCAGTGAATGAAGGCCTTGTCATAGGATTCATTTTCCAACAGTCTAACATTATATTGTATCTAAATATGAAAAAATAATAAATACATTTTAAAATATTATAAAAATATTACAATAAATCATTAACAACTTTAATTGATAATATTTTTATTTTGTATTTTATAACTTACATTTCAGAGTTGGCATATTTTGGCTGTTCCATTCGATAACCTTCAACCAATCTGTTGAATAAGTCATTAAATTTTTGTATATCTAATAGAGTAAAAAAAGTAATAATATACATAGTATTTCATCAAATGTTCAAATGACATAATAAAAAATTATAATTTTTAAAATATTTACTTGGATATGGAGTAACTGCTAATGAGAATATTTCCCACAGAACAATACCAAATGCCCAAACATCAGACTGTGTTGAAAAAACTCGATCACGGAGAGATTCAATTGCCATCCATTTTACTGGCAAAAGATCCTGCAAATTGAAAATAACTAGGTATTATAAAAAATTAAAACAACATTTAGTATGTCATACTACCTTATCAGACTTTTTTTTGTAGTTCTCACTATTGTACATAGTTTTTGCAAACCCAAAATCACAAATTTTAACAATATTTTCTTCAGCCAATAGAATATTTCTTGTTGCTAAGTCACCATGAAGAATCTTGAAAGCAAAATTCAAACATTAACTATTCATATATTTTTTATTTCAGAAATATACCTTTCTACTAGCAAGATATTCCATTCCTCGTGCTACTTGAAACGACCAACATATTAAATCGTGGGTACATGACGGTTTAACAATTAAATTTTTATAATCCCCACGATAGTTACTCCGCCACTCCGGTTCTTCATCAGGGACCAAATACCCATCAGAACCAATTTGTGTACTACTATCATCACATTTTTCAGGCAATTTGGTATTGTTAGGAACATTTACATAATATGGATTTCTAATAAATTAGTAAAAAATAGTAAACAATAATTATAATCCTACATTGGTTGTTTAAAAATGTTAAGTACTCGTTCAAATTACTTAGATATTGCTTTTATATTATAATCTAAATAGCCATCTGTTGAAACTTGGTCCACAAAACAGTCTCTCTGTTTCAACATGTATTGATGGATATTTCCAAAACGGCAATACTCTACAATCACCATCAATTCTCCTAAAATATATTATAATCTGATTATTTATCTATTAAAACATTTAAATCAATTAACAATATTTTAAATAACATTACTTTTGTTTATGTTTCCAGTGTAAGCTCCGAGTAGGTTGACTACATTCAAATGCCTACCAAGATGTATCATTATCTTCAGTTCAGAAGCTAAGGCTTTAATGTACGATGGATCAGTGTTTGGCTTAATCATTTTTACTGCAACAGTCGTGGTGGTGTCTTTGTCAATAATACCAATTGCATCAGCTTTGAAAACCACTCCAAATGCTCCCGAACCTAATTGCTTACCTAAAAGTAAAATTATAAATAATATTTTTACTATTTCTAAATTGTTATAAATTAAAAATACAAGTTAAATTTCTTAAATTGTTTACCAAGTTTTAGTTTTTCTCTAGGAAACTCCCATCGTTTATCATAAGGAAGTAGTTCTGCCTGTTCTTCGATCCCCAAATCAGGATTCCAGCTTTCAACTGCACCATTCTCAAAGTGTAACAGACCAGCTAGAGCTAATTCTTTTTTTAATTTCTATAAAAAAAAATGTTTGTATAAATATTGATTGACGTTTAAAAATATACTATTATATTGAATACGTTACAATAAAAATGTAATTGATACTTACCTTTTCTTTCTTTAAATGTACAGCACAGCCTATCATAAGAACTCCCAAAAGAATAGTTAACACAGAACAAAAAGCAATGAAACCAAAATGTTCATGCTCCATAGGTTTATCTGTAAAACAACACATTTTTAATAAAAATATTAATTAAGTTTTCAAATACTACTAATAGACTGAAATACTACAGAACTGAAAAATGTATGATCTTTAATACATTTGATAATTAATTACATTTACAATAAGAACTTTTTACTTATAAATTATAATACTATATTTATAATATATTATACTTTGTAATCATACCAATAAGATACAATGTTTTGGTTGAAACAGCACTGCCAACTTTGTTCGAAGCATTGCATACATAATAACCTTCATCTTCTAATGCAGTAAACCGTATTACAAGTGTTTGATTTTTATCCAGCAATAAGAGTCTACTGTCGTTTTTATTTAACCTTAATATATTGCCATTCTATAAGTAAAAACAAAATTATTATTCTAGAATCTAGGACTGTTAATAAACAATATAACTCACTTTAAACCATGTAACAGTAGGTGGAGGCATGCCTTTTTTAATATAACACCCCCATTGGGCTGGTTTACCAGTTTTTACTTTCAAACTACTTGAATTAGATGATTCATGAATAACTGGTATTTGTGAGTCTGTAATTTTATTATAACAATTAATTTTGTCATAAATAAAAAAAAACATGGTTATAAAATAAAAATTATAATACTATTTTGATTTAAAAAAAATATTTACTCTGGACTAATACAGAATACAATATTGTTGCTGAATTATTCTCATATGATTCGGGTACCGTACACAAATATTCTCCATCAAATGTATTTGTAATATTTTTTATCATTAAATATGAACGATACGAAAGTGCTGTTTTATTATTTGTTATGATAACATCTATAACATAAATATAATAATAAATGATTTATAAAAAAATTGAAATTTGCTTAAATCTATTATTTTTATTTGTTTAAAAAAAAATTTTGTGTATACATTGAAAAAATATATTAAATATCATAATAATTTAAATAACAAAAATTTGATTTTTTTGTGTACTGAAATAAATGCGCTCACTTTTATCATTATTCACTGGACTCTCTTTGTTGTTTAAATCTCGAAAGATCCATTTAATATACTGATTATAATTATATTTAGAAGCTCCACATTCAATTGTTATATCATCACCATCAACAACAATTAGTGGCCCTTTGATGGCCAAACCATTTGATACATCTAAAATAATATCATATTATTGTTAATTTTAACATAAAACGGTGTTTGTAATTCAAATAAGGATACCAAATTAATATTTTTTATTCTGTTTGTTTTATAAAAAACAAAATATAGATTATATTCATATCAATGTTAAATAATATATATTTTTATTATTTATTTTAACTTTGTGTTTTGCACAAAATATTAAATCTAATTATGATCTTACCAGTCACAAAAAATGTAGATTCATGATTAGAATTTCCAAATTCATTTGTAGCATTACAAAAAAGTATTCCAGTTTCAATAGCAGTAATATTTACTAACGATATAAGGAATGTTTCTTTAAACACAGTTTCTTTATACATGCTTCTCTGTAAATTTAAAATAATATTTCTTATTACTTTACTAATTATTTATTAATTATGAAAATAGGTATCAATAAACTATTTACATGTATCTGGGTAAATGATTCTTCACATTCAGGATAATTTGGACACTTTTTAAAAGCCCACTCAACTTCTGGCAAAGGATAACCACCTATATAACATTCAACGCTATACATTTTTCCCAGCTCATAAAATACCTTTGAGTTAGAACTATTAGTTATTTGAACTAATGGTCTGTCTGAAAAATATAATATAAACAAAATAACAAAATATAAAACTAATTCATACAAAAATTATTAGTATTATCACTTATTAGTTACCTTCAACTAGCAAAGTAACAGTAATATGTTTCACATGTGCATCGTTATCTGCAACTAATTCATATGTACCAGAATCATACAGCTGTAAATCTTTTATAACTAATTTGGATGTACTTTTGTCATTTTCCACTGATACTTTTTCTGGATTCATCCCTAGTTCTTTACCATTAGGATCTCTCCTAAAGATATAAAATACAATAAAACAATTACAAACTTAATAAGACATAATTTGAATTAATTATTTTGCCAATTACCATATAAGAGATGGTTTTGGGTATGCGGATACTTGAATAATCCATTGTACCTGCCGTGTTCCTGCCTTGCGTGTTATTACAAAAACATTACCTTGAACTGATAAACTTAAATATGTCATATCAGGTGCTGCAAGTATACATTTAATTATGAAATTATTTAATTATAAAATATTTTTAAATCTTACTAAATGCCTTAAGTTTGTATGTAGCACGATTTTTATGTCCAGAATGTACTGTTACTTCACAAACATAATCGCCTTCATCTTCAGTAGTAACATTTTTAATACTCAATAGTTGACTACCAACACTTTTACCAACTCCGTGTTTCAAACCATTAAAGAAATTTTCTTTACCAATTATCACATGTCCATCCTTATAAAAAAAATCATAAATATGTAATGAGAAATGTAATATTATTAATACATTTGTCAGATAAATATCAAACCTGAAGCTTCTCTGTCTTAGGAACTTTCCAATGTAATGTGAAAGAAACACCAAGATCCATGCTAACAGAACAATTAAGGGTTAAATTTTGACCAATAATTAAATGATCTGTATGTGCATCACTACTATTGATATAAGGCATTACTGATTTATGCACTTTAGCTGAAAATTATAATTATAAATCATGTTTACGATTATAAATGAAATATTTTAATTATGCAATTGATACAAAACTAAAGCTGTTTAAATGCAAAAAGCCTGTCAGATACTAAAAATAATAATTATTTATTACTAAAAGATATTTTAAAAAGTAATTCCAAATAGAAACCTAAACCTCATTAGTCATAAACTCATTAATCATAACATACCTCAATACAATATAACTTATGTTAACTATGGTTCTCAGTAATTAAAATTAAATTAAACATCAAAAGTAAAGGAATAAATAAATAAACTACCTCTTAATTTTTTAGAAATCAAGTATGTATCATAATATCATGATATTACTTACAAATTAAAGCTAAATAAATTAAACACACAACTAAAACATGGCAATACCATATGAACAATCAATTAATTTTAAATAAAGAAAATTATATAATTTTGCTTGAATAGATAATTAAAAAAATTGTAATGGTAAAAAACAGTATCCTGAATTACTTAAAATTTGTCAATATATATTTGCTGTTCTACTTGCTGTACTAGTTCACAATACAAAAGTAGAGAGTTTTTTAATCAATTGACAGATGAAAGGAATATAATGAAAATAGAAACAATTAAAGCAATTTTGGATGTTCAAACAAATTTTTGAATGAGCTGTTTTGTTTTATAATTTAGTCTTGAACTAAAATAAAAATTTTAAAATTAGTCAAATCAAATTCAAAATAGCTAAAATTGATAATTGTTTAAAAATTGTAATATGTCTTAAAATTTAACAAATCAAAAGAAATCTGGTTATTTTGAATTAAGAAAACTCACTAGCAAATTTTGTCTTTAATGAAATTATGAATTAAATATATCTTAAATTATGTATAACCTATGTTCAATAACCAAACACCATGTAAGTAACAATACTAACTCACGATTAATGTAAACAGTTAATTCTCGTAATTCACTGATGTTATTTCTTTTTGCCTCACAATAGAATTGACCAGAATCTTGAACTGAAAGTGACCTAAGAGTATATCCTATTTTCGGATCATAATCTACATTCTCAGTAATCTGAAATATGAATATAATTTTTTTTTTTTTTTATTTTACATACACTACATTTTGATATGAAAAATACACTCTAAAGCCAAACGCAGTTAAGCAAATTAAAAACATTAAATAGATACAAAACAAGTCTAAAATATTCTTACACATAATAACAATATGGTAAGTTGCGCGACTTTTTTTGTCATAGTATTCAGCATCACAAGAATATATTCCTGAACTAAACATTCTCACTGAATAGAGTAAGAATCCAAGCTTTGGGTCATAATGCAATTCCATGCCATCATATATGTTACCAGGCACCAACTAAATTAAAAGAAAAGGTTAAGCATTCACATCCAAAACACATAGCAAATAAGATTAACATGTTAGCACATTCAAGAATTAATAATCATATTATTGTAAAAAGCTTATAAATGTGATCAACTAAAAGTGAGTTACTACGCATTTAGTATAGAACAAATATTACACAAAAATCCACCAGAATTAATGAGTTATTAATAAAATTGTTTTAAAATGTAAACTACAGTGGAACCTCTATAACTCAAATGTCTATAAGTTGAATTTTCGATAAATCAAATTTGTTTTTGGCCCCTAACCGATTCGAGTTATTGAGGTTCCAATGTATTTAATCTAAACCATAAAAATAATAAACTAACAATGATTACCACATTATACATACTTTTAAAATATTTATCACAATAACATTTAATTTAAATGCATTACCCAGTACCCAAATATTAAGGAAAAGCCGATTATAAGAATAAAGCTCTAATTTATTAATTCATAAAAACAAGTATAGAGTTTTTCTCTGTCTACAAAAGTTTAAAGTCAGTACTCAGCAGTATGGTTCAGAAAGTTCTTCATTCTTGTATTTTTAATGATGAGTGCATACTATATCAATTATTATGAACATTAAAAAAAAAAGTTAATTTAACATGTTTAAGAAATTATAATCTTGATAATGTTTATTAATCAAACAAATTCCCAAAACCCAATTCCTATTTCCTAGTCAATACAAATGTTTATTTTGATAAATCAAATATAATTTAGTGATTCATTTGTATATACATAAGTTCTTTTATTTAATTTAAAATCATTTATAAAAATGTATTTTAAGAACAGATGATAAATTATAAAAAATGGTAAACCCACTAGAATTATACAACTACATCACTGTTTATAGCCAATAAAATAATATAATTTATATGTTTTTAACCAATTTTTTTGTTTAGTAAACAGCCACCATATTTATTTAAAAATATATTGAAGAGACATGATTTAAACATTACCTCTTCTTCGTCTTTTGTTAATGTTACGTTTATATCTGGTGATGTTGGCCGACATGGTATAATAACATTACCAAATTCGTCCTGAGACAATAAAACTAAATTTTCAGGAACTGCTAATAAATGTGTAAAATCTAAACATTATAAACAAAATGTATTTAATTAATTTACAATAAAATTCAAACATCAAAAACAATTATTAAATTAATAAAAATGTAATTTTTACAAAACCATTTTTTCATTTATTTTATAAACAAAAATTTGTATTTAAATTAAAATATCTTTTAAAAATAACAAAGGAAATGTTTACATCCTCAAATATATCCACATGAATAACTAATTCATGATAGGAACCAAGATTTATTTAATTAAAATAGTATACCACCACATTATATCACTTTAAAAATAAAAGTTTAAAAGACCACATAAAAAACTATAAAAGCGTTTTTTTATTTAAATTAAAAATACTTACCCTGAACAAATATATATATTTTTTCTGAATTTTGTTCATCTACTCTTAAGTCTTCTGACAATGGATCACAGTAGTAGTATCCAGTGTCTAAATAACTAGCTCTACTTAGTGATAGTAAAGATATATAACTATCATTAGCCAGTCCTTGTGATATGTTGATTGAGGAATTCTACTCAAGTGTATAACATAACATAATTAATTTATGTATTGAATAATTATATAATTAAATAGGTTTAATGTCCAATGCATTATTTTAGTAGGTACCTAGTAGATCATTTATCAATAAAAGCAATAAACATCATATTATAAATAACAAATTATAATTAAAATAAATACAACTGTATACGTATATACAGGTTATATATACAGGTATACAGCTACAATTTAATTTTGATAAAAAAAAAAACTATTATGATGAATATGTGCTTGGTTTTTTGCTTAACAATCAGAACCATTAACAAAATGTATTATTATTATTCATTAATTCTTACTTTTTCTATGCGTAAACTTGGATCATATTGATTTTGATTCCATTTTACAGGTACATCTCCTGTACATCTAAGTGTGAGATCAGCCCCTGATGTTAGGGTAAGTTCAGGAACATCTGGCCATATATTTATATCTGAATAAAATAACAATAAAAAATATTTAATTAAATTATCATAATATGCAATGTTTGGAAAAATGCTTTTGTGAACGTGCAATTATGTTCATATTTTCCGAGAGATGTGTGAATGCAACTCACTTATATCAAATAGAATGCCAATGTGAATAAAACTCATATTTTGGATGATTTTTAGGTTCATTGTATCAACATTTTATATGCATAGTGCCAGTGCCCAGTAGTATATCATCTAATGCATACCTACCTATTATAATACAATTCTTAAAATTTGCTTTCATTTCAATAAATATTTGCTTATACAATTTTTAAAATACATTGTACTATAGTTCAATGCAGAATTGCAGATGTAAATAAATGAAAGTAAATAAGGACACTAGTAAATTCGTTTATCAATTAATTTATACTTTCCTGCATTTACTATGTTATTGTTTTGTACATATATTATTAATTCAAATATTTACTCATAAACTATAATTAAATAATACTTAATATTCAGTATTTATTTTAAGCATGTTAGACTTAGGTATGGAAAATTTATATATTTTGTATTGATAATATTCATTATTCATTATATTAGCCCGAGAATAGCAAATAAGAAAAAAGTAGGATTGTCAAATATTATGTACACTCAATTTAACCAGCAAAAATAGTTGTAGGATAACACGTTTAAAAAATCAAAAATAGCGAAATATGAACTAATGAATATCTACCAGCTACTAATTGGCAATTACCAAGGTAAAGTAAATAAGGGCTAGATAGTTTATTATAGAAAAATGAAAAATGAATAATTTTATAATTACCTACACAGGTAACAAATATTTTGAAATAAACAAAAAACTGAGAGTCAATCTGAGGTATGGTAATTAGTAGGTTTCAACTTTCGAGTGCACCTCTCGTCATTGAGTAGGTATATGACATGAATGTGTTAAATTTGAATTCATATTTGATAAATCATCATAATATATGTAAAACGATACTAAGCATCAGCATCTATTAATTATAACTGTAATAAGGATGTTTTATAATTTATTTATATTACCATTAGTAATTTATTTATCTATTAGTAGGAACTAGGAAGGTACGTTGAACTGTTGAAGTAATTTTTGCCAAAAACATCGGAAATATGAATTATATTAATAAACAAATAAAGCGATACCGCGTAACATAGAACGGTATGAATAAGTTTGTGGTGTAAAAAACTTAAAATTAGACTAAATATATTCAAAAATGTAATTGTGTCTAGAAAATATTAATACAGGTAAGTAAAAGCGAAAATTTTCAATTTGAATGATTCCTGTTTATTGAATTATTTACAACAAACTAACTAAAATCGTTGTGAAAAAATCGTTATTTTTTTGTTTCAATATCCTATTTTGTAAAAATTATACGATGCACAAAAAGAGTCAAAGTATTCTGGATAATTATATTAAGCCTAGAAAATACTGATATAATTTTTGGTGAAAATGTCTAGTCCGCGATTATTAATTTTTGAGTTACCATAAAAAACAATCAATTATTTGTCGAAAACTAATTTGCGTAAATATATTCCAGTTGTATCGAAATTGTATTTCCTTTTCCGATTATTTTTGATATTTCGAATTTCTTAGTTTTGACCCACCCAAGTATTAATATAACTAAATCCAATTTTTACTACAAACCCACCCTTCAAGTTGATGATAGAATTATTTTTTTGCTACAAAAGATGATGAGTGATGACAATTGACTGACGTCTGACATACAAAACTGAAAACATACACCCCGACCAATATACATTGCTTCGCTCAGAATCTAAAAGGCAATGTGCAGGCACGTATTCGGGATCAATTTTCGAGAGGGGGGGACTTAAAATATTTAAAATACATGAAATAAAAATACATAATTTTACACATATTTATTATATTTTATTTATATTACTATAAAACTTCAGGGGGGAGGTTGCACCCCTAACCCTTACCATATATACAGGCCTGGCAAGTTATTTAATGCTATAGGACATAGGTTCAACTTTATACTTTAATTCTAAAATATTATAAAGTGGGTACATTTTTCAATTTTTGGAAGGTTATTGGAATAATTATGATATCATTGTAAACTATATTGTAAACGTTCTATACATCGATACCAAATCGCATACAATTTACATAAAAATTATTGGCTGAATGATATAAGCGCCAAAGGTACAAAAATTACGTATTATTTGCGACAACATTTGCAGGACATAACCGCCAATATAATATTATATACCTGTTATACCCAACATAAGCGCCAAAGGTACCTACTAATATATAATACAAATATATAATATGTACATATTATATAGGTACCTACATCGTTTGATTTTGTCGAGCTTATAAAAAACTGTCAATAATATACATACAAATAATTATAGTTTTATTTATATTGGTTGATTTTTTCGATTTTATAAAAGAATTTTAATATCTGGTATGCCTAACAGATACCTAGGATTTTGACGCTTTCGTAAGATACGACTTTTTTTTTCTTTTCTCATTTTGGCGCTTATGTCTTACACCGGAATTATTACTACCTGTTAATAACTTATAAGTCAATAGTCAATACAGGTATACCGTAGAGCGGTATGAATAGGTAGATACATAGTATAAATATTAATGGTTAGTGGATAAATATTAATCTAAATATTTTGAAAATTTCATTGAAATAGTTAATAATAATAAACGTGTAGTAACGAAAAGCTTCAATTACCTACGAATAATATTACATTAGATGAGCCTTAGCTATTAAAATTTGAAATTTTATTAATTAAGAACTCCAAAATATTTTGCACATTTTATAGTGATTTTGACGAATTTTATCATAACTTCAAACTGTGACAAGAAAAATTGCTACAAGAACTTATGCTGGATCTGGAAGGTTTTTTATCGAGCATACAATTTTTTATTTATATTTTTTCTTCTACAATCTACAAAAGGGGATGTCTAACACAAAAAAAATAATACATCGTGTCATTGTTATAAAACCAATACATTCATCGTTCCGTTCCGTGTCTAAAATCGAGGCTTTTTTTACACATGAATATATTACTTAGGTAATAAAAAAGAACAATCTAAAACATAGGTCCCAAATTACCTAGCATCAATAGCCACCCCTAGCAAAAACTTAAACTAGACCAGGAGTCGCTTTTTTGTAAATGCCAATTGTCAAGGAAGTTCCTCGATTTCTGAGCGTATAACTATATACTAATATATACCTACGTTTCAGTTTTGTTTAAACAATTAAATATGTTCTATATACGAAAAATATTCGACAAACAAAAAACAAACCAACAATAGAGATTTGTTTAGCTTTAATCCACTTTTCAAAAAACAGATAAACTGTATAATTTTTTAAATATATCAAATAACAAAATTATCATTGCGACATCGTTCATATGTAATTTTTTTTTTGTATTTCCTAGTAGACAGTAGTAAATATGATAGTATAATCTATATCCGGCATAAAATCCCTGATGATTGTTTTTTTCTAACTTCTATCGTTGGTTATTAATACTATAGTAATAAATTATAAATTATAATCAATATTCAATGCTACTACATATTAGAAAACTTATACACACTACTGCTAGCTTTCAAGGAATAATAAAAATAAATAATAATAATAATAATAATAATAATAATAATAATCTAGTTTAGTGGTTCTCAAACTGTGCCCTGTGGTACCCGGAAGACCGTGTGAAGAAAATTAATAAATTAATATTTTTACTAATGTTAGTAATGGATCTAATATTAGTTCGTGTTTTGTGTAATTAGGTACTTAATATACTGGGAAGTGTAGAAACCTAAATAATTTTTTTTCTACATAATTATTGTTAAAAACGTATTGAAGTTTAGAATAATTCTATTTATAGTGGTACACAAACTAGACTCATAAACTAGATTCCAGTCTGTAAAGTGTATGGTACCTATTACTTAATTAAGGTGTTACCTTTAAATAAAAACACTAATTTTATCACTATATTTTAGTTTTTTAAAATATTTTTGGTGCATTAAATTGTAAAATCTTTATAAAACAACATTTTTGAAGAAAAAAAAAATAATGTTATCGGTTTTTTTTTAATACATATTATACATTATAGGTTGTTGATTAGTAAAAACTTAGAACCAACATTCGAACTTTATTCTTTAGGCTTTTTAATCGCGTTTGACTTTTAAAATGTTGTACCTTCACCACCGTGTTCAAAATTAACTGAACTAACATCTAACATGATTTTATAGATTTGATGTTGAAACTGACAAATAATAAATCATATAATTAAATAAAAGATAGGACTTCTAAGAACATTGTCAATGTCGATAACAATGATAGTAATATTATTTTATTATTATTTATTCTGATATTCATCAATCATCCTACAAAAGGGTCAGATAGTGGCTGTGTAGAAAACCGTAATTTACTTGATGTTTAAAGTAAAAATGTTTACTGAAATAAATGTAGTTTCAAAACAAAATATGCTCAAAAAATTGTAAAATATCAAAATATGCAAAAATATGGGCTAAAAATGTTGACATATTTTATTCACAGAGTTATAAGACGTTTTCTTTTTTTTATTCTTACTTAGCACATAACAGGGGCGGATTTCTTCATTCTCAACACTAACTCTGAAATCGTCATCAAAAAACCAACTATATTAACCTACCTACAAAAATATTTAAGTATTTAAAGTCTAGATTAGCTGAGTAGTGCATAGCATTTTGCGATATAGGTACCCACTCTACTCGACTCATTTAAACTTTTGATCTTTACAACTATTAATTAACGAACTGGTCAGGAAATTTGATAATTATAGATTAAAATACACGAAAAAATATTTTGCTTCGAAATATAAAGTTAAAATTTTTCTGACATTAAAAAATTAAAAAAATTAAAACGGTAAAAAATAATAAAACATTTTGTTTTTAAATAACAAATTATGTAAAAACGATTTTCTTTTAAAGTTGAAACTTTTGAAATAATTAATACTTAAGAGTACCTTGCCGCTTAAATAGATCACCCTGCAGTACAAGCTATATTCTAATAATCTGATAATAACTATAAATAACTATTTTTTTTCAAAGTTAGATGTAAGAAATTAAATTTTAAAAAACAACACAAACACTAAAGTACTAAAAAGTAAACAATAAAGTTAATTGGGTCACTATTTGAATAATCGGTTGCATTAAAATATATTTTCTAGTATTCTAGTTAGGTACCAAAATATATCACACTCGTTCTTGTATCCCATAAGGCATAACATTGAAAAGCATCTGCTTTCCTAATTTTAGTAGAACTATAATGAAAACCATTAAAAGCTAAAAAAAAACAAGTTTACAAGTTTATTGTGTATACATATTGTTTAGACAGCATCCCTATAAATCTTCTTCTTATAGTTTTAAATACCTTTCAAAACTATGTATCTTTTATTTATTTATTACAATAAACATTAATGGCACAGTAAAACCTTAACACTGGGACCAAGTGATTTTTCTGTTTATAATTTTTTTAAGTAGTTTTTGTTATAGATAGACTAAAACATTAAAATAATACCTAGGACCATAGGGTATTTATATAGTATTTAATAGGATCTTTGTGTAGGTATTTTTGTCAATAAATGGCAGAACTTATGTGATTTAAGAAACAATTGATCATAATTAACTTAACAATTTAGTTACAGAAATTTCAAATTTATTTTTAATACATTTAAATTAAAATGCAATTTAAAAATGGTTTACCTACCTATCCCTGAATTATAACTATTATAACTATAATAATATATTATTATATTATAACTATTGTTCAGTCATCAGTGTGTGCACTGTGTAGTCTGTTAGTACCTATTTAATGATTCCCTTTTCTTGGAACTAAATATAACATAGTAATACATCAGAGAAAGTATAATTAGGAAGTAACTACATGGAAAAACATACAAAGACAAATGGGTAACTAGTTAAAATCAGTTAACAAATGAAATAAAAACTCACCTACCTAATGACATTTTTAATAATCTTTAAAATTATTTTAACGATCAAATGGCCTATGGGTCATATTAATCATAATGTTAAGTACCTATAATAGTTTCATCCCAGGTTTCATCTTTATCAAGTTAATCAAGTATTTTTATTTGTAAAAAAGGATGACAGTTATCACAATAGATATTATGCATATATATGATATTGTAATAGTAAAGTACTTATTAAATAATTTATTTCATAGGTTTAAATCATTGTAATACCTACCTAACTAAACTGACATTTTAAGAAAAAAATTTAAATACTCATCAAAATTGAATTGGTAAATAAATAAATGTAACAATAACAATACATAATATGCATATTGCATATTATATCTCAATAAATAATTATTATACAATTTGTAAATTATTTTTTACTGGGGGATTACATATCATAATATATTCCAAAGTCTTGTTTTCGATTTTAAAATACGATTTGTCAGTAGTTTCTTACTAGTTAAATACCTATTAATTATAAATAGAAACGCAATCAATGTTTGGTTATTTTGCTTGGATTGCTTGGTTAAAAATTACTTATGGAATAGTAATTGTTCGAGTTGTCCAAGGTTTTATAACGTTTGAGTCAACATCGAAAAGTATACTATTATTAAATCATAGCCGCGAAAATAGCGTATGTTATACTTCAGACTTCTGACGTTTTTACGACGTTGCACCCTTTACATAACTGATGCCCTGCCCAAAATGCCATAAAACAAAAATACGCACGTCGAACGTACATGACACTTAAAAATAATAATATCCAAAGTATCTTAAAGTGGGTGTCCAAAAACTAAACACAATTTCACGTCACACCCCGCGTAAAACCATCAATGTTTAACGGGCTATACATTGAGACATAATATTATTACGTAGGGCCGAAGATAAAATAAATTCTGACTCACCCGATGCTGAGACGGTGCCCAACATAGCGGCGGCGGTGACACATAATAATCCGCGGGCGAATGAGTGAATATTAATTATCATTTTCCTATAGGCGTTCAGGTTTTTGTGTTCATCACTGTTTCACTACTCTTTCTGACGAGACGTCACAATTATTTATCTGAACGAATGTGGTGTAGATCGACGGCAATGACTAATTTATTGTCGTTCGTCAACCGGAAGTCGACAAAAACCAGAAGGCCCTGCAAAAGCGGACATGTCGCGCTCGATTTGGTCACAAAACTGTCGACCGACACCGACCGGAGAAGACAAACCACAGACGAATGACGGTGGCGACGGTAACACGTCAACTGGCCAAGGACTTTGACGCAGTGACTGATAAACATTGGAATTTCAGCGCCACTTCTGCCGGCGTACCAACCTAATAGAATTACCAGTGAGCAACAAGTGTGTACTACGATCAGCTAAGAGCCCATGTGACACCGCAATGGCCAATGATCGCCCGACGGTGAAGGGGGCAATGGCATGTCAATTTAATTTCAAGATGAATGTTGTTTAATTAATATTTATTGTCAAGGCGCGGATTCGATGGTGGGGAGGGGGTTATGGGTGCTCGGGCACCCCATGTCGTCCAAGCCAGTAGCCACCAATAAAATACATTTGTATTAAAAATTACGTCATTTATGTTATAACCATTTTTTTTTTTTTGAGCACCCTCTATTAAAATGTTCTGGATCCACGCCTGTTATTGACTTATTGTTATTATTATCATGTCTATTATATCTTCGACACACGAATTAAGAGCAATTATTTCTGTTATTTCCTTTGGAGGGTTTAGAATGTACAGACTAAAACGAGTGCGTATTCTTTGACATCATAGTTCATAAGATTAGTTGATTGTTGAGTTTGTTGGACTTGAACATTTGGAATACAATTATTTACTATCTATATTATTTTTTAAATTCCAACTTTTTCGTAATTCAATCATATTATGGGTTATATTTGGGGGGGTCCAAATTTCAAATCCCCCCCACCCCACTCAAAGAATGATATGTGGTCTAAAAGTATTGTTTTTGCCAAAAATTATTTAAACATAAGTTTTTTTTGAATTGTCAATTTGACTTTTGAACACAAGTACAGCACTTGTAGTACTGGCAGTGATTTGTGAAGACACTAATGAAAATAAACTTAACACTGATAGTAAAATAGATTTTTTTATAATTACAAAATATTTTATATTTATATTACATCTATAAATTATAATAATGTATACATTGTAATTTTGTTTTACACACAAAATTACTTTTTTTGTGCAAAAATATAAAATACAAAAACTTTAAAATACACCTATATACTAAACATGTAAATAATACATTTATAATTGACTAGACATAACTTCTAGACAACCCTTGTTTATAGTCATTTTGATATTAAAATACAATTTTGGTGAAAAATATTGATATTTGATATACATAGTATAGAAACCATAAATTCACATAACAGATAAAATCTAGAAGTCTTACACGTTGTCTTGCTCTAGGAACATACCAAATTGTTGGATTTGTTTTATCATCAGTCTTACAATGCTGTGTTGTAATAAAAACCCAATCACGTTTCAAACTGTTTATATATGGCAGTTACATATGCCATTACTAAGTTCCAATCTGGACGTTCTTGGGATATCATGTCATTGATGTTCTAAAATAAACAAATGCAATATTATTGTTTAAGTATAATATTTTATGTATTTAATGCTAATTGCCAATACAATAATGATAGTAATAAATAATTTTTTTTTTTCTAAAGACATATACAATCTGTACCCTGGGATTCAATAAGAATATGATCTAAATTACAGTGACAGTGAATTACTTGCTAAAAGAAGCCACAGAAAAGTAACATCACCTGTTTTTTTTTATATATATATACATATTTTGCTTTAATATTTAATTGTTTTAGAGATCTTTCTAGTAATATATTAAAATATTAAAATATGATTTAGATGTTTTCAATTATTTAGTATATCTTATTAGTGTTGTAATATTTTTTTTATCTAAAAGAAGATCTCATGATTTATGAATGATTAATTTTTTTGATATTTTACATCACTTTTAAAAAAAAATATTTATTTTTATTCTGGACTATTTAGATATTATACAACTACAAAAACTTATTCTAATTATTAAGATTTAAAAAAAAATAAAATAAAAATTATTTAATTAACAAATATTGATGCAATTGTACATGCTATCGGCTAAATTTGTAACTCGATCATACATAAATACAGAAATTAGTTTTATATTGATGTGTAGGGCGCGAATTTTTATGTAAATACATAATTTTATTGAATGCAAATTTCTTAATTCTGATTAAATACTAGTATGTTTCATGACACCCTGAATAAAATGACTTTTTTATTTTACATATTTTCACATATTTTGATGTAAATACATATTTTTAAATATTATACCAATAAGTACATATTTTGTATTATCCCCAGTATTTTCATACCTATATAATTTTTATTTTTATTAAAAATGTTTTATTGGAACTTGGAAATTCTAAATTATTATTGTTTTTATTCTTCAGAATAAATATGAAAATATGTCAATGGATATTGAATTAACTCTATCTAATATATCAAGTATGAAATATGCCCCATTATTCTCGGTCAACGTTGAACTCTCTTTTAGCCGCAACAAGACAATTTTGAGACATAACCGGCATAAATTTAATTTGAAAATCTCCAAATGTACGATGTATCCAATTGTTTCGGAGACAATAACAATATGAAAATGATTAGATGAGTAATTACAATTAAAAAAAAAATGTACAAACTAAACCTCTATAATATTGCTATATCTACAACGGGTACTTTGTTTATAGTTCTTTATTTGATCAATTATTAAAAATTAATGTAAAATACAATTTTTTTGTTAAATATTTTTTATATATTATGTTTTTTAATACATATTTTGGCAAATATAAGAACATAAATATTTAAATGTTTTTACTTTTTTATTATATAAAAATCTGCGCCCTATTGATGTGCATTTATTAATATCTAATAAATACATTTTTATAATGTAAAATTGTTTAAACAAAAATACACTTATACACTAGAATTTTAAATTTTTGTCGGCTATCTCCTAATATGCGGTCTACCACAAAAATATGCGGTATACCAAAATGGACGTGGTCTACCGTAATAATATTAAAAGTATAAATAAAAAAAAATTTAATTTATTAAGAAATTCATTTATAAATGTTATACTATAAACACATTAATAAAAAAACATTTTCCAAATAGGTATTAAAAGTATAAATAAAAAAATCCATAATTTCACTGAGACTCAATCCACTATTGTGTCGACCATTTGCGTCCACGTAAGTAAAAAATGAATTATTATTACGTACTGATTGGGTAGTTTGGCAACCTTTTTTTTTACACCGGAAAACTTCTCTTACTTTTCTTCGATCATTTCTCTGGTAAAGTTTTACTTCACTGCCACATTTGTGACATTGTTTTGTACAAGGCAGTAGGCCATAATCTTGCAGGTATTTGACAGTAGATTCTTCAGTTTTCATATTTTATAAAATTCTTTCACTAGCATTTTAAAAACTATTTTTTCAACTCAAAATTTAAAAAAAGTTGTTTTACCACAAACGACACTAAACCAACTAACCCAGTAACCTGTATTGTTAAATGATAAAATATATATCATTATGAAAAATTAAGATAAAACATATAAATTGGTAGATAATAAATATAAATGATGCGGAATTCCCAGCTATAGGTAGAAGACATAACATTGGTAGACCGCATACTATTACTATACTCATATTTATAGTTACGTAGCACACAAAACGGAGGTAGACCGCATATTGGGAGATAGCCTTTTTTTCTTTAAATAAATAAATATATCGTTTTTTATGAAGATTAACATACATTTATAAGGAAACAAAATAATTACCAATACTTACTAATGTTGTTGGTATACCAATTGATTCAGCAGCTTCAAATGCAACAGTAAAATTACGCCTTGTTTCTGCTGTTGTTAATTCAGAATATGGAATTTGATCGGGTAAATAAGTATGTAGTAACGCACATAAGGCTAGTCCGTCATTCCACGAACTACTAAAATTTGTTATGTCTATGTTTGGATAGCCAATTGTTCTATTTTGACACCACTTAAGTAAGGCATTGCGTTTTGAACCACCATTTTTTACTAGCGCTTGAAGAGGATCACGACGTTCAGCTAAAATAAATAATTTTTTTAAAAAACTAAATTTAAAGTACTTTGAAAAATATAATCTATAATATTAAGTACTACAGTCATTGCCAGATAGATTTCAACGGGGGCGCTTTTCAATAAGTCTAACTCAAACTAGTGTAAACCGTGTGTTTCGGTCGAACCAAGTTTTTTATCATAAATGTATAAAAATGTCTACTTTTTGTTTAAAGTCTTTGACAGAATATTTATTTTTAAATTAATAACGTAAAATCAGTTTTAAAATGTTTTGTGACAATTGTTGGTTTGTTGATAATTTTGGTAATAACATCCAAATACAGAGAACCCCTGGTTTTCCGTTATAGTGCCACCGTCGCCATGCTAATCTATTTGGCAACAACTGTACCTATGTAGTTTCTCAAACTTCTCGATTTTATTTTAAAAACAAATTGTTAGAGTTAAATATTTTACATCAATTAATATAGATACATTTAGTTATTTAATAATATAAAATTACGTGTTTCAATTGTTCCTCCAAGACGAGCAAATGTATCAATGTTGCGTGACGAAGAAAGAATTGATCCATTCGAACGATAGTCATCATTTTGACACTTTTTGATTGGATCTATGTATACAGATTATGACACATATTAAATGTAATCAGAAAAAACAAATTTAACTGTATTACCAGTTTCTTCACAAGCAGACATTGTATTATTGTCTGCTGAGAGACAATTTTGTTCTCTAAGTGGAGCTTTGAATTCACCATCCCTTGGTAACTTATTTAAATGTTCATTTTCATTTTGCCCCCCTAATCCATTTAAACTTGATGTTGAATTGCTTCTGGTAAATTCAGCTAGAATTAAAATATTAAATGTTAAACATGATGATATAAAATCTGAATTGAATATGAACATAAAACCAAATAACAATAATAAACAAAAAATACCAGTTTTTGCTTGTTTGGTAGCATTTTCAATACTTTCAATCAATGTTTTAACGGAAAGTTGACTATCTTGGCGAGAAAGTTTAGAATGACTACTACGACGACTTATCTCATGCCCAATAATAACTGGATTAAGAATGGAATTAGCACTACATGATAAAGCTCTAGGCTTATCCATATCTATACAGTTGAAAATAATAATTAGAATATGTGCTATATTAATAAAAATAATTTAGCACAGCTCTTAAAAGAAAAATAAGTAAATAAAAGATAATGCATGATTTCAAGAGGACGCCATACCCACAAGTGTTATCTTTCCGTCTTACAAATGTAAAACATAGCAAAAACTGTTTTGGAAAGAACCAAGGAGGCTACAGTCTTAACTAAGAAACAACATTTTCACCACATAAAAAAGAGAACTTTGGCTGTGCAATATCGTTTTTATTTTTTCAATATCAAAACTACAAAAAAAGTTATTCAAGTTTGAAAAACACAAAAATAATGGATTTTGAAACAATAAGAACTTTTTTGTAGTTCTGATATCGGAAAAAATAAAAACGAAATTGCACAGTCAAAGTTTTCCTTTTTATGTGGTTAACATTTTGTTTCTTAGTTATGACTACAGATTGAGTAGTTCTATCCCGCATAAAACAGTTTTTGCTATGTTGTACATCCGTAAGACAGAGAAAACACATACGGGTGTGGCGGTCTCTTAAGTAAGAATATTGTGAGTACAAATAACAGAGTGATTTTTTAAGCATGCTCACTCCCATTTATTTTTTTAATAGAAGATTTATTCAAATTCTGAATTTCAGAATTTTTTAGATTATACCTAGAGACCTCATATTTTCAAATTCCCAATTTTTTGTACTACTAAAGGAGTGTCCTGTGATGCTACAAACTTCTATTTTTCAAATGAAAACCTCCATTTTTTACTGCAAATTATTTAGCGAATGATTTTCTTGATGTGTTTAAATCAAAATTCTAATGAGTAGTTTCTGAGTTATTAAAATGTTTATACTAATAAGGATAATAATCCTTGAAAATGGTTTTACAAAAATATAAACTATATTATGTAATATTTATTATACTTGGCCATTTTTACATTTTATTTTATATTGATAGGTAAATAGTAATTACTAACATTTTAAAATTATCTAAGCCCCTATATCTACTTAACGAATTACCATATCCTCAAAAACTACTAGTTCGAATTTGATTAAGATACATCAAAATTCTCAATAAAAATATCTGCCGAATAATTAAAATAAATAATTATTTATACTAATATTTATTTATTATTATTTATTATAAATAATAATAATTTAAAGTGAAAATGAGGGAGGGGGATCCTATTTAAAAACAGAAGTTAGTATTGTCAAAGGATTATCATTAAGTGGTACAAAAAATCTCAAGAATTCAACACATGATATTCAAGTGTATTTAAGAATTCCAAAAATCAAAATTTGAATAACTACTTAATTTAAGACATAAGATTAGAACGAGCATAATAAATTAAAAAAATCACCTTGTATAGGACTGAGGGCTGAGAAAAATTGTATCAGAAGAAAGTTAACAATGTATAAATTGCAAGAGATAAATGGATTTTAGTTATAAAATAAGTTACTTACGTTTTAATTTATCAAGTTGAGCTTCTAATGTTTTTACTTTTTCGCGTAGTCTTTTATTTTCTGTTATAATTTGTTCCATATCTTTCTCTACAATTTCTTTATAATCGTTAGCAACTCGAACAGTTGTTAACAAATCTTCTTTAAATTGGTGCCATTCTTTTCTCTATATTATAAAGAATAGTTAAAAAAATAATCATAATCAAATAGTTAAACTAACATAAACAAAGAACATTGTAGTTACTTCAGAATGCATTTCCAATTTTTCTTCTTCAAGAGCTTTACGAACATTAGCTAAACACATTTGAGTTTCAGATAATACATCTGCTAGCTGTCTCTTTTCTTCTACATATTTCTGACATAAGCTCTGTGCTTCTGATTCTGCTTCTTTAGCTGATTTTAATTCAGATGTTAATGATGCAACTTCTTCATGCCATTTATCCCTTTGCCATTGTAGGTCTATTAGAGCTGATTTAGCATTATTACTTGCTACAGTATATTGTTCATTAGAATTTGCCAATTGTTCTTTAAGCTTATCAATTTCACAAAATGCACGTTGCACACGTTCTTGCATAGATGCTAACTGACTTTCTAAGTTATCCTTTTCACGCCTTGCATGATTTAACAATTCATCTAATTCAGATTTGTCACCTAATTTGTCTCTTGCTGCTTCTAATTCTTCAATCTAATATATAAAATTAACTTTGAAAATAAAACTTTATTCCACATGTCTATTACTATATTATACTAATCTAAAATAAATATAATAACATACCTTTGATCTAGCGTTGTCTAATAACATGAGATTTCGATTAATTTCAATATTTTTTGAAGATATCTCTTCTTTAGCAAAAGCAAGCTGTTCATCAAACTGTTTGACTTCAGCACTTTTGCTATCAACAGTAGATTCCAAAAACCTAACCCTTTCTAAAAGTTGATTGGCTTTTTTTGTTTCATTATCTAATGTTCGCCTCGATTCGTTTGCTTCAGAAATAAGTCCTTCTTGTTTAGTTAACCAAGCCTCACGCTCTGCCTGCCCACTTTTAAGCAATTCAACTAATTTTTCTTCTCGTTCGGTAACAGATGATGGAGGATTAGAACCAGGTACAAGAAATAAACCTTGTAATGCATCAACTTTGGTGCGAGCATCTTCTAATTTTTCTGTTTGCTGACATAATGACTCCAACAATACACCTTTCTCCTTACCCAAACGTTCATTGTCATGTTGAAGATCATAGAGTTGTGACTGAAGATCAGCTAATTCTTGCAGTGTTGCTTGCAATTCTTCATTAGTACTAAAAAAGTATATCAATAATTATTACTTAACTTGTTAATAAACTAGTTAAACATAACATAATGAATATCACAATGAATACTTACCTATAATGGGTTTCTTCCATTTGTACAATTCTATCCTGTAAGCATGCCAAAGACACCTCACTGACAGAACTAGAATTCTTATCCCAGTCATGTGTATCTAATAACTCCTAATAACAAAAATAAGTAACTAAGTTATTTGTTAATAATAAATCACTTTACTAAAACTAACCTGACTAGCTGAATTTGGAGGAGCTATAGAAGCAGGAGCTGAACTTGGATATCTTCGGCGATCATCTACTTTATTATTAGATATAGATGCACATGGCAAAACATTATGAGCACTTTCCATATGCAT
This sequence comes from Neotoxoptera formosana, assembly GCA_022818045.1. NCBI lineage: Eukaryota > Metazoa > Arthropoda > Insecta > Hemiptera > Aphididae > Neotoxoptera > Neotoxoptera formosana. Next base: position 29,418,657 of record CM040631.1, on the reverse strand, counting down.
TGCTAGGTTTTGTTCAGCTACATCTCTTTGATCCTATGAAAAAAATATATATAAATATAAATATTGACTGTTATCAATTGTTCACATTTAACACTGTTATATAAATTGTTTCTTAAAAAACGCAAAGTAAATTGATTAATATTGTCATTATATTGAACTTAGAATGATAATTTTTCATCTTTAATTTTACAAACAAAATTAGATAATACATCATCAAAGACATTAAACTATTGGCACTAAAATTTGCATGTGCACAAAAAATTACACTACCTACTTATTTTCATTCTAAAGTTACAGTTTTTTACTTTTATAGCATGAATACAAATTGTAATAACACAATCTAATATTTTATATTTACCTTCAACAGTGCAACTTCCAGACGCAACTTTTCTAACTCTTCAACGTACCCGGTACTGTTACCCGACTGCTCGATTGTGCTGGTCGGGGACATACCGACAGCCGTAGCGCCACGGCTGCCCATAGCTTCTCTCTGCAGTTCTTGCTGCTGCTGTTGATGTTGTTGATGTTTCTGGTGCTGCTGTTGAAGTTTTTCCGTTTCTTGAGGTAGTTTGTTGTTTGGCGGGAAAACAGCTGATTCCATTGTCACTGGGGGTTGCTGATAGGACCTCACCCCCTCGGAAGGGCTACCCTGGTTGTGGTTCCGGCGGAAAAGCGATATGAATTTCATATCGCATGTATCTCGCACGTAACAACTTGAAAAAAAATAGATGTATCAATAGATACCTATCTAATCAAATTACACGATAAAAATAAAAAAAATTATTCTTTTCCGATTCATTAACTGAAGCGCTTTGCAACGTCGATTTGTGTTTTTTTTATCGGACTTTCACAACAAACGTTAATCGAACACAAATTAAAAAACACAAACAAATCATAATTCATAATAGTATAGTACGACGCCCGAAGACGAACGAGCATACAAAATTCCGATAGGAAAACAAAACTACTAACTATATAGTGTATTTACTAAGAGAAAAAAACAAAGATAATAAAAGAACCATTAACCGGTTAACAGGTGTTTCATGAATGAGAATAGAAACACAACGCTGAACTGAAACGGGTACCTGCTGATAACGTCAAATAACACATAACAAAATAAAATAACCCATAACACGTCTAAGTGTCTAACATTTTAAGTTCTAACTACACACTATAAATTATAAGTAGGCAATAAATATTAAACATTAAAATAATAAATATTACTATGATATACTATTATTATACTGACATACTGTACAGTAGGAGCTTTACTGCTCTAGGTTTATTGTGGCATCAAGAATTAGCTTGATGGCTACATCCATGGAAAATGATCTAAGGCCCTAAAGGTATATGTCTACGAAGACTGTGTAGTATGGTACATGGAAACAGATTATTTTCGATTACGTAGTTACATGAAAATATGGAATTCACACAAGAATTAAGAATAATTACAATTTGTAACTGGAAATAGACTAAATACAATAACCTGTGGCAATAATTATTAGTTAATAGATTATAGGTTTACCGTGTAACTATACGAAGCCTACAACTTACGAGGCATTTTTTAGAAAATCGACTTTTAGAAATGCCTTAATATCCAAACGGCAAACATATATTGTATAATATATAATACGAATACAATACTCCAATTTTTAACATAACTGATGAATTTAATATTAAAATACCTGTCTATTAATTACAATTTACAATTCACTAAAAATAATATTAATTATTACTAATTATAAATATTTTTATTGCATAAAATTATAAGAAAAACATATTTTATAATAATATTAATGATATAAATACAAGATTTTAAGTTAAATAAATAAAAATGCGTTTTATACACTAATTTTTAGATTCTGAGAGGAGCGTTTTCACCGAATGTTTATAATAACATTTTCTATACGCCATAACATTTTCAAAATATTTTTGACTTTAAATTATTTATAGGCATAAGAAATGATCGATTTTTATTAGTTTTATTTTAGTTATTGTTTATTAATTATTAACTATAAATTATTTATTAATTATTGATTATAAAAAAATTGTTCGCTAGCTGTGTCAAACCCAAACAGCTTGAAAATCTAATACAAGGTTCCTCATAAGTTGTTATAATGTGGTTAAAAATATTAAAGATATGTCATAGCACGTTTTTTTATGAGCATTTACAGTTCAAATTTCGACAAATTTATCAAATTCACAAAAATTTGCAAGTTAATTGGTAGTTAAAAAAGTATTAAGAATTTAATTTATATAGCAAAAGCTGGTTGCAAATGTAAAACAAGGTTACTCATAAGTAACCAACAAATCTAAAATATACATACCTACTGTACTAGTACCAGTGTACTACTATCAGGGCCGGAGGCAAGTGGGGTATTGGGGGTCGTGACACCCCGCCATCGAATAATCGTAATGAAAGTCGGCACTTTCGGCATACAGAATTTTTTAGATAAAATAACCTATTTGTTGTATTTACAAATAAAAATGTAATATCTTTTAAAAACATTCCAATTATAAAATATAAATAGTTCCGATATCAGTTGGCAAATGGCAAATTGATTATTAATATAAATAAAATATGTACATCTAGAATAGCCACGGCTACAGATACCTACTATAGCCGTGGAATAGCCCATATCTATTTTTAAAACTGTTAGTATAAACTGATAAACATTTTCCCGTATCCCGTACATCCATCCACTACAGTACTACACTACTGTAGTACTGTCTAGTGTCTAGGGACATGATATCGAAAGAAAAGTATCGATACTTTTACTTGGTATCGAATCGAATGAAAATAGTCATATGAGTAAAATATCGAAACAAAAGGACCGATATGATAGTAAGTATCGAAAAAAAATATCGAATCAAACTAAAATACTGATATACGCAGTACTTGACTTGGGGGTGGACGCAGGGGGACGGAGTACCCCAACTCATTTTTCAGAAATTTTAGAGTACCCCTACTATTATTTTTAAGGGGAACTCACGGGACTACATTATTCTGCATTTTTATCAAAATGAGCGAGATACCAATCATAATTGGTCTTATGGATTATTTCAGAACCGCAGATCTATAAGTTAGTTAATATTAACTAATTATTACTAAGCTATTCATTTATTTACTTTTATTGTCATTTTGAGTTTTATATTATTTATAACTAAAATATAATACGTACAGTTATTATTAATTACCTATTATATTACCTAATATGTATTTGGATTTTTTTTTTTAAATTGATTATTTATAAATATTTTTAATATGATTTAAATTGGGGTTATTAGGGGGTGTGGGGGCTAGCCCCCTCGGCTCAGTAGTAGTGTCTACTCTCTACTGCAGTACTGGCGTATTGCACACCACCAATCATTTCACAATATACGTTCTGTCGTCTGTGTGTGAGTAGGTTTATATTATTATAATTTTCACTTTTAAGGGCAACCCTTAAAGAACGACGAATAAATGTATAACCCACAATAATTATTGTAAAAACATTGTTATTATTTTAAATTTTTATAATATTGTATAGAATATAAAAACTTGGTGCCTGGTGTAATTATTAATTTAATTATTTACTTTTTACCTTTACTAACATTTTAATACAAATCATATTCCTATAGGTACCTAAACCTAATTGATAAAATATATAATGATAAATAATAATATACATATATCTTAATATATATTGGATTTAATTTTAGACTAACCATGTATAATAATATGTACTTATGTAATATTTTATTTACATTAAAAAATTATTTTAAAATTACATTCGTTGTTATTACTCCGGCTTTAAATTTTTTTCGAGTCTGCAAAGATATTTGGAGTCAGCAATTTTAGTATGACACCCCTCCCCTTCCGTCAGATTTTTCTTGTGTCGGCAACGGATACAGTTGCAGAAGTGATTGTTGATGTTATAAAGAAATTATGAGTCGGCATAAATTAAATTTCAGTCGGCAAATTCTTGATCTCACCCCCCCGTCAAAATTGTATAACGCCGGCCCTGACTACTATAATAGTAAAATAAATTACTTTAATAGCAATAATATCATAAAATATACTTAGTAACATAGACCGTCTTCGCTCAGAATTGTTTTTCTTGTACAATGGTTTTAAATCATTGAATTCTAATCTAACACATTCACAAGGACCCACTCGACACCTACAACCTACTGTACCTACTGCAGAGTGCAGAACGACGGGTTGTAGGGATTTTCAATTATTCGCTTACATAATACATAATTTCATTAATTTTTCATTTTCATAGTAGGTACTTTTATTTATTACTCTATTTAATATTTGATATCAACGACTTTATTGTAGATTCAGTTTGTCTAGTTATATTTTTGTAATGAATTTATGAATGATAGTAGTGGGAATGCGCTAGATCACGCACATAACCTTAGCTCTCCAAATATCCTATGAGCCCTCAACCCCCCCAAACCGACAGCTTTCTATCTATATATATATATGGATTCAAAGCTCCACGCTCACATTGATGTTCAAAATGTTGGCCCCCTAAAATTTTAATGAATTTTCTGTCTAAGTGTGTAGGAAGGCAATTTCAGTTTTGGACAAAATGCAACACTTTTGTGTGTGGCTCGAGCCGGCGTGCGGCGTGCCACTGTTGGAATTGGAATTGGCATCTCACTATCTCAGATTCTCAGCTATTAAGTGAGTACCTATTAAATTTTTATTTTACAACTTATTTTAGATCTTTTAAAAGATTGATTAGTACCGCTACTAGGTATTTTTGCGGTTGGTCAAACTGAACTGAATTGTTGAGGTTATAAATTGTTATCACTTTATCAATCCCTATTGTCAACATGATAACAATATTAACATGTGTGTTTTGATAATCAAATAATATCCATTGAACAGCGACGTTTGACATTTTAAAAATTAAAATGTTTATTGTTTAACTAATTGGCTAGGTTCTAGACCTAAAAAAATTAACTTACCGTTAACATGGAATACGAATTCAAAGACAGAACAAAAGTGAAAAGGCATCGAAAGCCAATTAATAGGACAACCAAACGAACTATAACTTTCGATGAAAAATCTAGAACGTGAGTATTGTTTTAATAATTTCAACCTGATGGTTCTTGAAACTTATTAATAAAAAAAAATACTCAGTTCTAATACAACATTATCTGAAAATGTTTGTTATGTGTTTCCAGTATCATAGACTTTCCTAAATAAGTAATAACATAATATTATACACTTTAGAAGTTGGACAGCTTAATCTTAGTCTTGGAAAAAATGCAGTGTAGCTCCCAAGCGATTTTTGGAGTAGTTTATTTATTAGTTAATATTATGTTAATTCAAAATTAATAAACTAAAAAACAAATTGTATATTATCAAATGTGAGCATCCAATCAATAAAAAAATAATGAATAAATAGTTAGCTAATGAACCCTTAACATAATTTAGCACCTCACAAATAAATAAATAATTTACCATAAAATCTTAATATCATTAAGTAGGTATATATCTTACTTTTCTACTTATGTTTTGATGACTACCTAATTAATTCAATCATATTATGGTTTATAAATTATATATAACATGCACTGTTTTAATTTATTAGCTACATAATTTTATATGGATGCTATCACTAGTTAGTTATCCACTTCATTCAAAAAAAAATTTTAATGTATAATATATGTAAAATGTATTTATTAAACCAAGAAACACTAGTTTTAATGATTCCAATAAAAAAAGGTTGAGTTTTATTTATAGTTTCCCATGTCTAATTCAAATTTAAATTATGTTGTTTATACTTTTAGTGACTTTTTGACTGGATTTCACAAAAGAAAGCTTGCACGAAAAAAGAAAGCCAGAGATGATTTTGAAAAGAAGCTTAAAGAAGAAAAGAAAAGAATCAAAACTGAGGTCAAATATTGTATAGTTTTAGATATTAAAAACTTTTTTTTATTAATATCATTATTTTACCTTATAGGCAAGAGAAACATTTTTAAAAATGACTAATTCTCATCCGTATATCCCAGAACCTCTGGATATGGTCACAAAAGAATATAGTCTGGAAAATCATACAGTACAAATTTGTGATCTTTCAACAGATGAGATTGCAAAAAGTAATAATTGGATTGGATCAAATCAGGTATTAAAATTTACTAATGTACTCTAATGGTTTATGAAATAAAAAATATTTGTGCTTATTAAATGTACATTAAAAACATATTAAATGTCATTAAAAACTATTATAAGGTTTATAAACATTTTCAGCAAGATTAAAATATATGAATTTAGCAAGTTTAATATTGGGTATAAAATATACTCCAAAAACTACTGAAACCAATATTTACCAATCAGATATTTGTAATTTGCCAAATTAATTTGAAAATTCAAACTATGCTTTAAGACCATTATGAATAATAATATAACTAAAAAGTTGTAGTCAACAATATTATTGGTGATCAGCGCAGTTGTTCTCTTAATTTCCTAATTAATTATTTTATTTATTTATATACATAAGCATATTTCTTGTGCACAAATAAAAGTAACTTTATTCCTAACCCAAACTGAATGTTGTGCTTAAATTATTATTGTAGTATGAAAATCTGTTATACCCTAACATTGTTACAGATCATTATTTGTGACTGCAACTTTAACTGTATAACATAAGTACATTATATCTACATATTAAAACCATTGTGATAACTGATAACAGTCCAGTACCTGACCTACAAATACATTTTTGGCCCAGAATATAATGTCAAAAATATAAGACCAAACATTACTTAAAATTAAAACGTATAGGTATACAACATTAACTACCCTTAAAAGTGTATTTCTATAACATTTTAGAAGTTGCCATTAAATCTCCTTCATGAGTTCTTCAATAAATTGTCAAGATATAGTAGAGGTGAAGCACCATTTTTAAAAATAAATATTAGTATACTAGGTATATAGATTTGCAATCCTTTGTATAGTCTTTCTGCCGTTTGATTGTGATCCCCTGTTTCCGGATTAATACAAAATTCTGAGTGATTGACAGTTTTGTGAAGGTATCTGTGTTAATTTATTATTAACTAGTATTGTTCCAAGTCGGATATATATATATTTTTTTTTTTATTTACAATCTGTGTTTGACAGCACAATAAGTAAATTTGATAATTTATGTACAATATTAAAACTTTGAATAATATGAAAAGAGAGGCCAACCAGTGATGGAACCCAATGGGAAATTATTTTAGTTTAACAAGTCTCTGCAGTATTTTCTCTTGAGCCTATGGATGGGATTTATGGGTAGAGTATTAGATGAGATTTGTGATACCAATGGGTTAGTATAGGAAGGTAGCTTGGAATAGAAAGATCTGTAGTGTTTGGTGGCTAATTGGTCAACTGTTTCGATTTTTAGGTCAGAGTGTAATGAAGAGTTGGATATAAGGTGCAGATATTATCATGTGGAGGGTAATGGACTGGAACTCTTGAATGGTGCGAATTTGGGACGGCTTAGCACAGCCCCAAGATACATTTTATATTGAATTATTAGCAGAAAAATTTCTAGATCACACTTTTTGGCTATAAAAATTAGGGATCAGGATTACACGTGTAATGAACTACACGGGTACCCGTGTTTTACCTATGACTGGGTTAAAGCCCGTGTAATAAAAATACCCATGTAGACCCGTGTATCTTAATACCTGTGTATCTAAATACCCGTGAGCTTGAATACTCATATATTGAAATAAAATCATATTTCACTACTTTGCAGTTCTGACTTACGATTATAAATATTTTATGGGTAAAGAATATATGAATTCTCAATTAATATACAATATAGGTACACGGGTAATGATAAATAAATACACGAGCTTTAATATATTTTTTGCCAGCGTACCCGGGCTCCATGTACCCATGTATTCTAATACCCGTTCAAAACCACAACCTCTAAAAAAAATTATTTTCCTACCTACTAAAATTTTAAAATTACATTTTAATATTTTATGTTTTTTAATTTTGGTCTAATTTATATAATACTATTTATTTGCATTCCATATTTTTTATTATATTGCAAGTTGTAGGTAGAGTAATAGACTAAAAATGTGTAGTAAGATTTGTAAGTCGCGTACTGGACCTTTCATTAATGTTCAGTATATCATACATATTTTGATTATCAGCAAAAATAAAAATCATTTTTTAATTATTTTACATCTTTTTACATGCATATTATATTTCTTTTAAGGTAATTTATGAGGATGACAAAAAAAGTAAAAAAGAAGAGGATATTGAAAAAACTGACGAAGAAGATAATGCTAAAAATGTACCTGGTATGGATTTCGGTTCACTAAAAGAAATTAAAAAGGCAATTAAAAAACAAGCATCTCAAACTGTACAAAACAGTAAAATATTTAAAATGAAAAACAAAATTGAACGTATTAAAGATAAAAAGAAAGCTAAAAGGAAGAAAATGTTAGAAACAAAAAGACAAAAATGGTTGAAAAAAAAAGGAAAAAAGAAATAATTACAGTCATAAAATAAAGATTATTTGATTACTGAATTTATTTTGTTGGTTATGAAGGTATATTATGAATGAATTTAAAAACTAATAAAATGTATACATTATTATTTTGTGCGGGTATTTTTTAATTTATCATACTTCTGAAATGAATACAAATGCAAATAGCTAATTTATATGTTGTTCATGTCCTGTGTAATTATAGATTTAGCATGTTGGCTGGCCGATTAAATTATATCAATAAGTTGCATGTATTAAAAATATTATCTCAAATGAAATATGTGTTAAACATTTGAATCCAATAAATTATTTCAAAAATGTAAGTATAACACCAATGTTAAAAAATCCTGTGTAACAATAGATATTTGATGCCAAGTTACTATGCATTATCTGTAATACTAAATTGTAAATAGTAGATTTTCACCTACAAGTTTGTGTATTTGAGACATTTTGAGTATGTTTAACTCTGTAGTTTCATACCTCAAACATTACTGAATGTAATTTACTAAATAGCATTACTGTTCTATGCAAAAGAGTAAAGACGATAAGTAAGTTATAACTTATAAGTTTTATTAGTTGTCAAGAAGATTGCAAATACAAATACCTGATGAAAAAACAATTTATTATTTTATTATATTATGAATCACGATAGTAAGTGGTATGAAACAGCTAAATATTATATCATTTAGTCAACACTAATTATTTATGTATTGGACGGCTTTGCAGATATCAATAACCATACAATTACATGTAAAAAATAGAGAGGCTTTAAGTAGGTATCCCAAGTTTTTTTATTGAAATATCGGTCCCCTATATGTGTAACATGAGCTATTTAATTATCTTTATAACTTTCTACAACTTCTGAAGTTCATACTTCATATCTTCTACTTACAAAATATAATATAGGTATTTACTAATATTTACAATTAATAAAAATATACCCATATTATGATTGTATGAATGAACAGCATGGTGTTATTGATAGAATTTAAAGTACTTACAGTATTGAATTTATTGCACCGAATATGAAGGAAATTACGACTATAGACAAGTAGACATCCTGTACACTTAACTCCTCTACACTCCTGTATAACTATTTAATTTTTTATGATATGGTGTGTCTAATATTAATTGTGAATTATTGTAAGTAGGTAATTAAAATGTATAATTTTTAAAACAAATAATGGATTTAGTAATACAAACAATTAAGTAGCAAATAATCTCTAAATTTGATTAGTCTCATGACAAAATAGATCTATTTTGTCATGATTAGTCTTAAATTATTAATTTATTATAATCTTAATAGTATATCTATGGTACCATGTTATAGAGTAATACTACTCTATGTACCATGTCCCTGAGGATACTGATATAGTGACAACTTAATACTTAATGATGTTTAAAATGTAATAAAAATATAAAATGTCGACCTTTTAATTAACACAGGCTACCAGTCTCATTTAAGTGCGTACCTGTTCCCTGTATTTAATTTAAATGTATTAACTATAGTAAATAAATATGAATATATTACCACTAAAAATGCTGAAACAAAAGAGCACCTTAGTAGAACAGTGAAGATAAAAAAAGGTATTATATTATATTTAGACATTTCAAATTCTGAACGGAATGAATAGTGATGTACCTATTAATTTATTTACAACGATCAGCAGTGCTTTTATTTTTGTATTAAATACAATATGATTTAAAGAAGAAAAAATGCTTCGACTTTCAACTTTAAATAATAAAATAAATGCAATGTTTTCGCAAAAATTAATTTAGTCAACCTTATTAGTTATTACTAATAGTAAAATAAATAAATTACTATAATAGCAATACAAAATATTTACCTATGACCTATCATAAAACATAGCTATATAGTATAATAGCTGATAGACCGTCTGTCTGTCTATCTGGTCAAAATCGTTTTTTCGTTTTACATAAATTATGTCTAGTAATTTAAAAAATTTAATTTGACGTATTTCCATGTAGGTATATAATTTTTATTACATCCAATACCTATAGAGTACCTACTTACTTAAAATGAATAATTAATTCAAATATTGTTAGTTTAACACAATGTATATAATATGTCATAGTGTCATATACTTTTTACAAACATTTTAGCTTTTAAATTGTATTATTTTATTGAAATTAATAATATGATAAAGTTTGGTATGAATTTACAATCTTACCATCTTACAAACATTATTATCTTATTTTTAAACATTGTTAAAACCTAATTTTAATATGTTATTTCTCTCAATATATAATACTGGAATTTAATTTTTACAATAAAGTATTTACCTATATCGTAACACAAATAAAATGCATGACATTTAAGGATCTTTATAAAACTCTCTTATTTGTTTACGTGTAATAACTAGTAACTACTATGAGATACCATCATACCTAATATTAAAATGTAAAAAATCAAAGTATTATTGCTTATATTGTTTAATTTGAACAAAAACGTATAGCCAAACAGAAAAACCATTACCGCGACACTTATAAATATTTTATGAATTATTATTAATGATTTTATTGTTTTGTTTTCATCAAATATAGTTATGGAAAATCAATATGCTATACTCGTGAGTGTTACATGACACGAATAACAATAATAATTATTTTAAAGTTAAAAATTATTCATTGGAATTATTTTAATGATAGTAAACTATTTTACAAACAGCAGGTATAAAATAGAATTTTTTAATTTATTTATTTTCTAAAAAAAAAGTATATATAGGTTACCTTATATATTATACTTATTAGGTTTTTATGTACATTTTTTAATTTACTTCTTTAGAAAAAAATAAGTAACCTAATTAAAATATCAAACTTTAATAATGTAATATCATCACGGTTTATACAATTATTATAAATACCCTTGATAATAAATAATAATATTATACACATTTTTATGCCGAATAACAGAGGAAATACAAGGAGTTCTGGGGCAGGCAACTCTTGTTTCAAAGGAAATTCGATGGAGAGACCACCGTTGTTAAGGAATTCAATGTAGGCAATGTGCGTGCGTGGCTGTCAGTCGTGAACGTGTGCCTAGAACTGATCTTTACTATGCGTGACTGTAGCAAAGTGTATAGTGTATAGTTCAACAGTAGTGCGAATAAGGTACTTTAGTACTTAGTTGTCCTCCGGTTCAATGTTTAGTACTCGGTAGGTACTTAACTCTATAAGTATAGGTAAATAAAATTATAATTTTAAGAAAATATTTTAGGAGGGTGGGGCTCTCCCTAGCGTATTGCGTATAGTTCAACAGAAGTGCAATGGCGCGAATAAGGTACTTTAGTACTTAGTTGTCCTCTAGTTCAATATTTAGTACTCGGTAAGTACTTAGCTCTATAAGCATACGTTAATTATAATTTTAAGAAAAGATTTTAGGAGGGTGGGTGGAAAGCCACTCTACGAGAAATGGGTTATTTTCGCGTATAATACGATGTAGTGTTAAAGAAATAGAGAGTAGATCACACACACGTGTTACATGTTAGCAGTGTGTATTCGACGAGTAATATTATATGTTACACTAAAAAGCATGAGGCATTTTGTCCATCGTACTGACAATATTAGTGATGCGATAAGAAAATAATATATGAATACTTGAATGATGAATATTCATCACGAAGTTTACTTGACATCGACCATCACATCATTATTTTGATATTTTTTTTTCAATTCTGTATCATTGTTCAAAAATGCTGCAATTTTAATTTTTTTAAATCAAATTCAGAGAGGAAAATGAGATATTCATAATTTTTTTAAATTCGAAAAAGTGGGCTGATTACTTTCAAGTTAACATTATAACGAATTTCAGATTTCTTTACGGATAATAGTAGTTTTATTCGGTGCCCGTGTATCGCGATGGTCAAAACTCAAAATATAGGTACCTATATGTTTTCGTCAAGAAAAAAAAACGGTACGCCGGTACGAGTATCGGTCCCCTACCTATAGATATGAATATATATATATTTTTTTTTGGCCTTCAAAACTATTTTGTTATATCACAAATCCTCTTCCATTCTTTTTTATTCATTGCTGCATCCCGGTCTCCGTAATTTTTTTCTCTGACATTAAGGAAATCTTTTCTGATATCATCGTCCCAACGTAATCTCGGCCTACCCAGCCCTCTTTTGCTCCTTGGGATTTCTTATAGAGCACTCGCTCTTTGCATCATATAGACTTTGGTTTCTTGCACGCGTGGCCTGCCCATTCTAACTTCGTTTAATCTCTAGTTCACTACATTTGGTCTTTTCATATTTGAATATATCTATCAGTTCTTGGTTGTGTCTTTTCCTCCATATTTGCAATGTCTTGTCCGTATATTTTCGTAGCACCTTGCTCTCGAACACGTATAGTTTGTCTTACTCTATCTTCCGTAACGTCCAACATTGTGATCCATCCTTTACTGTATTAGTCGTATGATTGTCAAATACAACTGCATTTCTACATCTTTTGAGAGGACTCTAGAGCGCTGTAGCATAATATTACCTAATGCATAGACGCATTTATTCTCCGTTTGAATTCTTTGTTGAATTTCCATTTGCAGACCTTCATTCTTCTGCGTTAAGATTGTGCCCAGGTATTTGAATTGTTCTACTTTTTTGAACTCGTACTGACCCACAGTCATGGTCTCGGTTAAATGGATATTACCCAGTTCCTTACCAATTTAACATATGAATATATTGTTTCAATTCAATAGGTTTTTGTAGGCAATTTTTTTTGTATGTATTGGCATTGATTTTATAGTAGGTAGGTATAGGCATTATAAAATCAACGGTATTGGTTTCTACAACACGGTGAAGTAAATAAAAGGCACGAGCTAAGGAATAATAAAAGGTTGCCGTAACGACTAACGATAAACGATAAACGCGAACATCATAATATGTTTATATATATATATATTATTATAACACTACGTATTATCATTGTATTATGGGCACCATATAGCTATATAATATACCTCTATAATACGTGTGTCATTGTCGGTCCTCGCGCGACGAATAACTACAACAATATAATATTATAATAACAGGCACGAGGGCGGAGAAATTTACCGAACCTACGACCAGCCACATATATATATATATTATATTATATTTTTACTCGTATATATATACGGGTAAGTCATGTGCCTACACGCCACACCAATCTATATTTTGTATACCTCGCACGATTTTCGATTATTATATTTTATTACGTTCGGGTGTCATAATGAAGTCTATATAAATCCATGCGCGGAACAGCACATAGGTATCGTGGTGGTAAATTAATATTATTTTTTCGACCGCGCGTTTTATATACGCGTCTTATTATTTCTCACTTTTCCGGCGATACGTATATTATAAATACATAATAATACTTAAATCATATTCTCGTCTGCAGGAATATTATTTCCCATATGAGCCAATTTCCAAATAAATATTTACCAAGTATATTGTCGTGTATTAAACCCCCGTCATAGAGGTAGGAGGCATCTTTAATGACTGCAGTCTACTTTATGAAACTCCAATATTATTCATTATTTTCTTAGAGTCTGTCCAGTGTAGGGAGGAGGTCCCCTAGGCCGTTCCCCATACTGAAATTTCAGGTTCAAACATTGCATGCATATATTGTTTTATGTATATTATACTTACTTTATATTACATAACCATACAGTAGGGCCCGTATACGTACTTTTGATGTCATCGTACCTGAGGTTTTACGTGTTTGATAGTCTGTAATATGAATAATTATGATTTATGAAAATTGAAATTGAAATTGTATATTTCCTGATAAGTGATAATCAATATTAATATGCTTTGAGTAATATTTACATAGGTAGTACGTCGATGGTGCGTTCTATTTTCTATAAATGGATTTCTATTTACCGCTGTCTCCGTTAAATGTGTTAAATGTCATAATAATTATTACGAATACCCGGCTCGATAAAAAATTCTAGTCATAGTTTGTGCTATGCTTGACGCCTTGACTAGTGGAGAATTGGCCCACAGCGAAAATAATTCCTATGTACCTACTCCACTGCAGTCTGTCCTATTGATAATTATTAATTAAAACGTATACCTAGTATATAGTAATAACCCGGTTAAAAGTGTTAAAACAAAATCTAGGTACCTATAAGTATATGGCATAATAAAATTAAAAATTTAACCAGAATTTAACCTGATCATCCTTCCCTCTTATATTATATTCTGTGTATACAGTACGCCACGGGTGCCTATTGGTGATGCTGTGATCGGATAATCGGTCAAAAAGTCCATTTTTAAAAAAGTCGGATAAAAAGTCTGGACTCATTTTTTTACCGCAGTACAAAAAGTCCGAGCACGTTTCTATTGTCAGATTATTAAAAGTCTAAAAATATAAAATTATTATTTAATAAAATATATATTATTTATTTTCTTATTCAATATTGTATTTAGTAATTATTTCTTAAACCTATAAAATTAAAATTATTGTGAAATGCAAATAGTACCTAATTAACTAGTTATTATTGTAGTGTGAACGACGTTTGTATATATTGAAGTGTGGTTGACGTTTGTATTGATTTAATACATATTAATAATATTTGTAAACTGTAGATATATGAGGAATAGTAATCAAATATAATTTATTGTATAAGAAAATGAAATTTTTTAAGTTTAAATAATTTTGTGAATAGAATATTTTGTATTTTCAGATTTTTCGTCCGGTTTTCGGAGTTTTAGGCAGAGAATTAATTAGTACACATACCTTAATATTATTATAATTTATAATAGACAGTGACAAAAAAAGAAACAAAAAAGACAAACTAATATAGCTGATACTCTTATAATATCTAGATACGTATTATTACAAGAGTTGTGTCTGAAAACCCGGTGAATACTTAGAATATTTTAAGACGATGAGGATTACGTTTAGGTGTCGCGGTCACGTCAGGTGCAGGACGCACGTGCGCTTTTATACCATGACACACGTTTTCGATTTTCCACCGTCGTATTCTTATATGTGTTTTTTTTATCATTATTATTATTATTATTATTATATATTTTAGATTATGTCTTGTGGAATAATAACCCCGGAGTGTTTTGAGATTCATCAGCCGTGTTGTTGTTATTATTATTATTATTATTATTATGATTATTACTATATAGAATAAAGACAGTTTGCCCGATAGGTAAACAATGGATCGTTTCGGGTCGAGTTCACCTTTGGGCTTTGGGTATAAATTTTTTCATCAGAAACACAGCAAGCCACCAAGAACAATCGCGGGTCCGGGGGTCGTGTATACTGTATAATAACAATCAATATATTTTCTATTATAATATAATAATAATATAATATATGTACATATTATCTATATGTCGGTTACAATATAATATATAGTCATATTTTGTATATAATAGCAGTGGTGTCAGGAGGAGTGAAAAGGCGGGTGAATTTCTCAGATCCGACGTATTCCAGTTCCGAACGCCGTTTCGTATAATATGTACCCGATGGTGGTAACTGGTAGCTATGTATCATAATATAATAATATTATGTAACTAATAATAATAATACCTAGGTATATAATACTGCTGCACGGTATACCTAGGTTACAGAGCTTGCCCCACGACGAAGACATTAAATTATTTTTTAGTGATGACATATTGTGGAGTTATATATTGTTTATTATATTGTAATGGTCTTTTACTGCACAACCCGAACGAAAACAAAATCGGAATATCACAAGACACTCTGCTCCGTCGCCGCCGCCGATAATGGTAATATCACTTGGTGGAAAACGACAGGAAATCAAAAAATACCAGCCCAGTGTAAAATATGTAAAATATAAATGTAACGTATAATAAGTAATAACTAATAAGGACTAGTTCTGCAGATTAAAATTGAAGTATCTTTACAATTTTTAGATAATAGGTAATTCAGTGACCAAAATCTAATTTGGTTTCAATCTATTTCAGCTTGGTCATTATTATTATATTTAAATATATACCCATATATGTTACGGGAAACATTGTCCGGGATATGTCGTCATACCCGGGCAATCTTCATCGCATGATTTCTTTTTGTGGAATATTGTGAACCACTTATTAAATTTATAATTATTGATAATTATATTATTTTAAAGGAAAAAAAATATTTTATCTTATTATTACCTATTTATTTGATTCTTAATGTTTAAAATAATGACAATTAATTTTATTAAACTTTATTATTTTTATTATTATATCTTCTAATAATATTATAACAATTATATTCATTGTAGGTATAGGTACAAAATAAACCTTGATGGCGCACCCCAGACGAAATAAATAAATAAGTTATTATTTATTACAACTATATCTTTACTGCGTTGCCAGTGCCAAAAATTTGTTTTTTTTTATAAATATATTTGTAAAGAAATGTATATGCCATACTTCTACTAATATTTTAATAGTAATATAATATGTAACCAATGGCAACCCTTTTTATAATTAAAAAGAGTTCATACAAAAATCCCATGAAAAAAATCACTTTCAGTTTTCCCCGAATTTTCCAACTTAATGAATATAAGAGTAATAGGAGTATGGTACAATCCATTATTGGTGATTGGTCCATTGGTAAATTTCTTATTTAGTTTTCACTTCATGTGTCTCGCTCTTCAGATGTTTCAGCAGATCTTCTGGCTGACAGTTGCAGCGCATATCTGGTTGATCTATCAATGTTTAATTTTTTTTTGGATGACATAAAATAAAATAAAATAATAAAATAAAATAATTTAGTGTTTGTTGACAGATGCGGCGTTCAAAGAGTTGTGTGTGACATTCAAAAATCATATAAGCGAATGAAATAAATGGAATGATAAATATTTTATTTTATGTAACCAATAGTAATCCATAACCTATGGCAACCAAAAGTATCAAGTAAGAAATGTTTATACCATATTTAAAATAACAGTAATATAATATTATGTAATCAATATGCAACTCTATAGGATAAACAAAATAAAATATTCTTTTTTAGTGAACCGAAAACTAAATGTATGTGTGAGTTACCCTTTAGCTACCTATGAAAAATAATAAACACTCTCCTAGTCTTAAAAAATCTACAGATTTCCTAAATGGTTTGTTTCTTATTTTTAAAATGTGCACTATCTGTATTAAATATAATTTATATTTTAAGTTCAATAAAATATAATTATAATGACCTAACAGAAAATAGTTACACTCAAGAGCTACGCAGAGTGACTTATTATACAACTATAATACATTAAATATTGTATTCAGGATGTTTCAAAAAACTTCATTGGATTTAAAAAAATTCATATTTATTTTAAAAATAATGACACAGTGGTGAGATGAAGTAATAAATATTTTTTAATTGAACAAGTTTTAATTAGTATGATGGAGGAGAACCCCCGGTCGCCGATCTGGAAGTTAGAAGTTTGGGGATATCTAAACGATGAACTCAATGATGAACCCCTTAACTGGATGGATTGGGCCCAGTATATATTAAAAATACGATTTACTTCATTCCAACCCCGCGGTGTCGAATTTATGCCGCAAAGGCAGCTGTATATAAGAGTATCTATATTATAAAGTTATATAGTTTACCATTTAATCATTATTACAGTGCGCGTAGGACCAATATTTTTACCGTAGCTGGTACCTATATATTATACTCGACGAACGCACGAGGCGGCGCTCGGCGGCGCATTTATCGTCGACGTATATTATACGGATCTACATAATATTGTGTTCAACGATTTAACGATTTACATCACATTATACGTGTTCGTGACCACTGCTCTCCATATATATATTATATACTATAACATTATATGCATATAATACGATATATATACATTTATGTGTGCTATAGGCTCATTGCCCATGTGTGTGTATACATATATATATATAACGCGTCCAAGACAGTCAAGATGAAAAGACTGCAGCAGCAGTAGTCGGCGCGATTTATGGTTTCGTACTTCGTAACATATATAGGTACATAATATATAATATCGAACAAAGCTGATACACGTATCTGATATAACATATCACGTAGTGTTGTACTAGTATTATATACGTATACTATACGACGTAGAAAGTACGGACACTAGATCTAACACATTCGAGTTTATATTAAATGTTATATACGCATAAAGTAAAGTATGTTATACGCACTTATATGTACGACCATACTAAATCCCTTCTAAATCACTACAATATATATGTATTACTATAATAATATATCTATAGGTACTATAATAGCAGGTAGCATACTATATATAGAACACGAAACGTCATATTATATATTTATCTAAGTCTAAAGATAAAAGACGAAGATAATCGTGTTTTTTGTTTTTAAAATAATTATATTATAATATACGCGTGTATAATATAATAATTATATGTATACAGGGTGATTCGCCAAGCAGCTCACCCCCATTTGTCATACAATGCATTTATTCAAAATTCTGATTTTCGAATTTTTAAAAATATACTTAAGACCAATTTTCAGATTCTAGTGATTTTTGTACTATACTTTTTTTTTTTTTACATTTATTTGGAAAAATATACAATTTGTAAGGTGGTTAGTTTACAATAAGCATAATATATGCGGTGTTTATGTGTTTTTACGTGAATTTACATGAGTTTAAGGAACTACCCAACAGTAGTACTTATGGCGTGAGGGGTACTATACTTAACCGCTCTTTTTCACTATAAATTATTCAGTGTAAAATTGAGACTGGTAGTTTTTTAGTTACCTATTAAAATGTTTATATTAAGGATAATAGTCTTTAAAAATGGTATTACAAAAATATAAAATATATCATATAATATGTAATATTGGATTTAGTATTTATTATGCTTCGACCAATTTCATAAACTATAAATATTGATAGATTAATATTAATTAAAAACATTTTCAAATTTCTATAGCCCCCATATCTTCCAAATCCATTGTCATGGACCTTTTACCTTAAGTACACGAAGTTAAACAATTCAAAAACTATTAGTTCGAATTTTGATTTTGATACGTTAAAGTTTTCAGAAAACTTTTCCACTTAATAATTTTCTGTTGAAAAGGAGGTTCTCATTTGAAAAACAGATGTTTGAACTCCATAGGGTACTCCTTAAGTAGTACAAAATAATCTCAAGAATTTGAAAATATGGTCTTTAAGTATATTATAAACTTCCAAAAATCGAAATTTGAAAAAATTGATTATGAAAAAATGGGAGTGAGCCACTCTGTATATGTGTGTGTATACAATTGTACATTTGTTAATTTCGAAATTTAGGTATAATAATAATATGATATTAATATCGAATGATTCCCGATGACAAATATATATGAAAAAAAAAATGTAATTAATTACAATTGAATCTGATTTTTTTTTTAAATACGATTTTACTATATAGGTAAACTTATTTAATATAAATACTGGGTACTCCACTTGTTCTTATATAATTATACGGTTAATTATTTTACTCTGCCAACAGTCAGCTTCCATGTAAAATCTACTAAATTTATAGATGCGTGTAGGTTGTGTAGTTTTTGCATATATTATTATAATGCACATATTATACTTATATACACTGCGCCAAAACTGGTAAATATCGCAATTATTATTCGCCGGCGTCTATCACCTGCCCGTATATTTGCATATTATATGTTTATATTTGCAGGTTATTAAGCAAAATATATTTTCGCGTATACAAGCTCCACGGGCGCAACAGAAATAATCCATTATTGCAGCATCAGCAGAAAATAATATTATAGCTATTTTCTAAGAACTTTTCCACCGTATAGCCTCGAGGTACATGGATTCGTTATTAACAACACATTTTTTTTTCTAATCAGTGATATATTATCGATATTCATTACCCTACCTGCTATATGTATAAAACCGTCGAACAGCTGCTGTATATTATTTATTATTATTACTATACAAACTTTCTTGTGCGTAGAAACTGTATTATTTTTTTAAAACTATTCTACTTATATATGCATTGGTTCCCAAAATTATGTGTGTCACGGAAACGATTTGTGGTATATATATTATTTTACGGGATATAAATACGTCAAATACTCATATTGATTTATTATTATTAAGAAGATAATCCATGTTCATAAATATAACACGTCGTCTGCTGCTACTTTGTATGATATTCGTTTGAACGGATTGTGACAAGTCTTGTAAATAATTACGAGTATTATAAAAAGTATTTTATGATAATTGAATACCAACTATATACTTTTACGCACAACGACATACAAAGACGCATTAGAAAACCAAATATCGTCTACAGAAATATTTAGTACTACTAAAAACCCACGCATAAATTCGTCGAGAAGATATTTAAATATATAGCTGGGGTATATAAACATTAAAACGAGCCCGCGACAGTCCGATAGAACATACTATAATATAGTTTTCGATCCAATCAATAGATCTCGAGTCGCAGAGACATGAAAAATGAATCCGTTGTGTTATTATCATTTATCACTCGTGTATATATAATAATATATGTTATACGGGTACGTCAACTATATTTCGATTCCAATAATTTCTTGATCGTCAGGTGTTTGATAAAAAAAAAAAAATGATCCTACTGTTATACGAAACGCATAATATATATATAATACTGCTGCGGGGGACGTGACTGTTACAAATGTCTATTTCATCGAATACGTGACTATTTTTATTCATCCGCGAGGACACAAAATATCATTATATATATAATATGTTATATAATGCGTAAAATTACACATTTTTTTTTAAATAATAAATTCATAATGGCTTTTTATGTCGATATAGAAATCGAAGACGATTAGACTTATAATGTATATTAATTATACGCACAAGTAGGTATAATAGGTCGCGTAGGTATACATTACGTTTACAACTCACAAGTATATAATATATTATTATTATAATATGATTTAATATACGACGCGTATTTTACATACATTATTATACGATCATGCCTTCATATATTACAGGCACACGTTTTTCTAATGATGAATATCCAAATCCCTTATTTTTTTTTTTTAAACTTGAGATCGCGTACATTTAACCATTAGTTTCGACACGGTTTTAGGGGGACGTGATGGATATCACGTGTATACAATAATAATAATAATAATAATAATGACGATATTACGATAATGATAATATACTATAGTCTATATAGCTGGTGGCAAAGGGTGGACATTTTGACGGGTGCGTGATGTAATGCGGGCGCACATATTATATAATATTTTATTTTTTTCACCCCCGTATAATATAATAATAATATATTACCTATATATGTGGTAGCGCGTCGTATATGGGCGAAAAAAAAAAACGTAATACAAATATATATACCTATAGGTATATGTATATCATTATATACGCACAATACACGTATATAATATAATATTAGTATATGTACTCGGTTACCAATATATAAATGTATACGCTCACCGAAAATAAAGACTCGCTAAACAATCCGCCTCTCTCGCGAGACACATCCCTCTAATCCGATATTATTAAACAAATCTTTCGACCCGCGGGGGGAGGGGCTGCGTTTTTTGTACACCGCGATCGCCTCGTAAACTGCAGCAGCTAGTGTGTTCTGAAAAGAAAATAATAATAGTTATATTGTGTCCGCATCGCGATAATAATAATAAATATAATTCCTGTATTATAATATCGTCGTCATCGGTTTGCCACGCATTCTAAAGCGCATACTATACCTACCACTCGGGCACCTGCTGCCTCTGTTTTCGTTTCGATATTATTACACGCGCGCGCGAGCATAATATTGTATATATCTGTTCCGTTGCGCGCGTGTAAAGATAATGTTATATATTATTTTACAATCGAAATGGAACGCGCGCTGCAGCCAGGGGCACGACGACCGTATATGACCATTAAGTATCATAAAAAAAAATAAAAAAATACCTAGTAATAATACAATAATATACTCCGGGAACGCCGGATCATCGGTATATACGCATAATAATAATATATACCATATTTCGATCCGTATACATAATTATTGCCGTGTTTAATTCCCGAAATGCTACCGCGCGGGTTAAAGGCGGAATTTGTTTAAACGATTATAATATTATTATACTATTATATGTTTCGGCGGTTATACAATATAGTGTATAATAATATTATAGATAGAATTTCACGCGATACCCGACCGCCGGACGGTGCCCGAAGGTGTTTAGCCATACCTACGCATGCAGATGATGTATATTATACGAGAGTTTGGAACGAAAATCGTTAACTAGTATATTATAATAATAATAAGACATAATATATGAATATGAGGATAACGCGTAGTTGCTGTAGGTTTGAACCAAAGTCAACGTATAGCGGGTAGGTACCTGGTCGTATACTATATGACGGAAATGCATCGATAAATAGGTATTCGTTTTTTTGAAGTTTTCGTACAATATAATATTATATTAGTTAAATCGCATCACGTTTTAATATTATATTATTATAATAATATTATGTTCGGTCGCGTTCCGGTATCGTGTAGATATATTCGCATATTTAAAATGAAAATACTAATATAAATACTTAATAAATATTAATGATTAATAACCGCATACAATATTGTGTGGTTTGATATACAGGCTTGGTAATGTCAAATTTTTGATAAAGTTCTTGAAAAATTCACATTTCTCACGATAAACGCGCATTTTATAGAATAATTCACATCGCATAATGTAAAGTTGCAAACCACAATTAATAATAATGCTAATATAGTATCCGGTGATGGTTTTTTTTATCGGTTTTTGCAATATCGAAAACATTATTTTTTTTTAAAATCCACAATATGACAAACATATAGGTACTATAATTTATAACCACATGGCTGATATGATTGTTACCAATTCTGCAGCACTATCAGTAATTTATTGTATTTTAGATTTGTTTAAATATTTTTTTATCAAAGCATATTATAATATCTATATGCATTATACTTATACTTAATATGCATACGAATCTGCCAAAAATACGTAACACATTGCCCTTTTCGACTACGAAAAATATTATGTTATATTGTTATATTGTATATTATGACTTATAATGACGAGTATGACTGAGTGATATTTTTCATTTTTGTATTGCTTGAATGAACGGAGATTTTCCTTACAATCGATCAAAGTTCGTTAAATAATTCGTCAAATAATATTATGCATAAGTGCAGTGGAGTACCCGAGATTTTTCAACAGTGGTTGGGGGCCCCATACACAAAGTAAATCACAATTTGATATCTTAACAAACAATATAGTTTCAATAAAAAGTCGTATAGTAATATTGTAATATTTTTTTATTGCATACTTTTTATAACACATGCAAATTATAATATTATAAATATCTGTACATGGTATAGGTACTGTTTTATAATACAATATATGTGATACAATAAATTATACATTTTTATTGTTTTTTTATAAGTTTAAAATATATTCATTTTTGGTATTTTATTACTTGCTCTAGTCGTCTATTTCATTCTTCTGGGCGTCTTTTTGGAAAACGATTTGATTATTGTATCATACTGGCGTCCTCTTAGCCTCCCACCCTGGGCAGCGACGGATAGACAAGGTATCGGCCCACCGAGTTTTTCGATTCCCAACGTTTGATTCAGCTACAAGCCTACAACACTATGGTGCTATTTAATAATTCGATTCAATTATATTTCCTATAAACTAATGTTTGTACTAATATTGCTCATTACCATAGAAAAATAAAATTACGACCAAACACTCATAACCGGAGGAGCCATATTTTGAACGGCCCACCGTGATTTTCTCAGTAGCTAGCCTGGCCAATCCGGACCTGCCTCTGGGTACGCCACTGCATAGGTACACATTACACATTAAATACATACTATACATTAAATACTGCGTGCGATCTTATAAAAAGCAGATACACCCGACCAAAATTCCTAGGTATACCTACCTTTAATGTATTAAAATATCTGTATTAAATATTGTAATCAGTGCTTGAATCGAGCAGTGGCACTCGGAGTCCCTCTTCTTTTTAAAAATTATTTATGCGTACTCCTTCTAATTATATTCTTATCAATAAGACATTTAAATAATCAGGTACGGACGGTTTTTTTACACTTTTGCATCGGCCTTCTAATTTTTTCCCAATTCAAGCACTGATTGTAACGAGTAATGGGTGTAATAATAGTGTTAATACACATAATAATGTATATGATATCACGATTGAAATGTCAACTCAATATTGACGTTTTGGTCTCATATTGGTCACTCTATTTTATTGTAGGCTCGAAAAATACTTTTACGTCTACAATACCTGCAGCAGCTGCTATGCGTCGTATCAATTATGATCGATATAGCGCAGCAGCAGCAGCAGCAACAAAAACAGCAATAACGACAACGACGGCTACAACAACTTCGATTTAAAACTTCGATTCGATTATATTTTCTATATATACTAATGTTTGTACAAATTTCACATTACCGTAGAAAAATAAAATTACGACCAAATGCTCATAACCGGAGGACCCGTATTTTGAGCCGCTCACTGAGATTTTCTCCGTTGCTTCGGCCTCTGGGTACGCCACTGCATATAGGTACACATTGCACACATAATATGTAACACTATACATCATAGGCGTGTGCAGAGTTTAAGGTCAAGTGTATAGCAAACATTGATTCCAACCCATTATTTTTTCTTAACGGTACACAAATAATTTTTTCTATCTTCCGTATAATTATTATAAATATATAGGTAGGTACAATAGAACCCTTCAAATTAATTATTTTGATTAGATGGTTATAAGAGATCAGTTTAACCAGAAGTACATAATAATATTATAATCTTTATAATATATGACATTATTTTATAAATCTTTACTGAATATTAATAAAATACTGTGACAAATAGATAGACCATTTTATATCGAGCACTATACGACGGCCGCCAAGCCTGGACCCGTTCGGCCCTTTGAAATATATCTGAGCCGTTCGGGGGCAGCAAGAGCACACCCTGCCGCCCCCTCGAGCACGCCTTATGCATTAAATACTTCCTCGATCTTATAAAGAACTAAGAACAGGTACACCCGACCAAAATTCGTACGTTTAATGTGTTGTAATATTTTTATTAAATATTGTAACGAGTAATATATGGCTGTAATAATAGTGTTAATACATAATAATGAAAATTATGTTATCGCGATTGAAACGTCAACACAATATTGACGTTTCGGTTGCTTATATATCAGTTACACGATTTTATTGTAGGCTCGAAAAATAAATACTTTACGTCTGTATATAATACCTGCAGCAGCTGCTGCTATGCGTCGTATCAATAATGATCGATAATAGCTCAGCAGCAACAACGAAAACAACAACAACAGCCACAACAACTTCGATTTAATAATATTATAAATCGCCCTCGCCGTACACCTTTATATAATACATATTATCAGCTCTGTAACCGAACGATTCGCTCGACTCGTATATTTTATAATAACATCGTCGCCGCGTCTCGCTCGTGCATTATATATACATAATAATATTATTTTATTCGTATATAAAGGCACCCTACCTACCCATGTACGCGGATATCTCCGTGCCAGCGACACGGTCACGTTTTATTTGTACTCGATAAATGAACGGCTCTCTGAAAGCCGCTTGTAAGTCCGGGACTCGGAGGTTCGCCGCCGGTTTAATGTATGAGAACGCACACACACACACACACACTCACATTTAAGTAATATATTTATGTGTGCATTATATATAATATATAGATGTCGTATGCGCCGTGTTGTGTGTGCAGCGTGTGTAGGAGCAGCATCAGCTCCCCGAAGAGTTCGTGACGATTATGTTATTTAGCCAAAGACGTAATAATATATAATAGTAATAATAATAATAATAATAATAATAATAATAATAATAATAATGATATTCAATTGACTCGGACGCAACAATTGGCTAATGCTTTGATTGATGATTTTTCTTTTCTTTTTTTCGCCGGGCATATAATATATTATATTATATATTTATATATATACACGATATACCCCGCATGTAGTATTATAAACGATGTGAGTGCGGTAGACTGGTAGGTATACTTATATATTTTTATATAATTTATAATGTATACTACTACTACTACTACTACTACTAATAATAATAACGATAATGATAAAAAGGTACCAAATAGGAACACCGTACGCGAGCATAGGACCATTAATAATCCCGAAATATATATTAATGTACCTCACATAATTCGTATCGTGTGCTATGTCGGAATTGACCTATATATCACGGACGAATATAATAATAAGTGCGTTCGCGAGCGGAGCAATAGATGTCTCGCTGTCGTAAATAATACCAATATTATTAGTCTAGGGACTACGTGCCCTAAAAAACTTAAAATACGAGTATGCATGCATTTATGCCTTGAAGAATCACTAAATATGATATTAAAATATGCATTTAAAAAAAAAATCATGATACTTAATAAAACCTTTTTTTTTTTTTATTAGCTTTTAGTGTAACTATGATAGCTCAACAATTATCAAAATATAACACAGAATAATTAAAATGTTCCATACAAAATAATAACCGTGAAACATGGTGGTTTAGGTATAGTAACAAAGGATCAAGCAATGTTCAAGATCAAGCAATGTTCTTGTGGATCAAGCAAAGTTCACAAGGACAAGCAATTAACACGAGGATCAAGCAATGTACACACATATAAAAAATAAAACCATCAAAATAATATCTCAGTCCAGGAAATCTATTTAAAACTATGTTTTTTTAAAATAAAATATTAATTAGAAGACCTATATCAAAAATGGTCAAATTTGCACTTACAAATGAAAAATGGTCAAATACATTTTGAATATAAAATCGTATTGGTATGAAACAAATTATTTCTTCATTACTTAGCTATGTTTTGCACTATTATTAAAAAATATACAAACTCCTAGGACTTAGGAGTCCCTATCCCTAATTATTACTATTATATTGTATAAGACAATAACAATATACAACAAAATATAATCGCGGGTCGCAAGCTGTTGCATTCGAATAGCAATTATTATTGACTCCCATATTAATTTGACGACCTAACTTTTTGCTTTTCAAGTGGTATAATAATATAGTATTATAATATCCGTGTATCTTATTTCGACGCGAATATATTGGTTCGATTTGGTATACGAACGATTTTAGGCGCTTGTAAGCCCTTTGGCTAAGTATGTGTTATTAGTATATATATATAAGCTATAGTATACCGTAACAAATACATAAGCGTATACGATAATAATTATTTATATACATGTACGCGTATGTATGTATTTATCGGAAATCAATTTCGACCGTCTGTGGTGGTTTCTACAAACGTATAATACAAATAATACGTGTGGGAAACTTACTGCGGTCAAAGTGGCGCGTTTTAATAGATTTTCGTACGCCTCGTTTACCAGTAATCGTACCGTTGTTCGGTGTCATTAAATCAACGGTTGGACCAAAAATTATCATGCTATGCATTTACAACTACTATAAAGTAGGTACCTAGGTATATATAAACCGTTTTGGACGTTGTTTATTTTGTAATTTGTAATGGGTAGTATAATGGTCAATGTGATCTGGTGATCGATTATTGACAAATGATTGAAAATGGTAACCGAATACCTATCCACTTATAAATAATAATATATCAGCTATATATAGTAGCCCACAGTACGTGTATATAATATAGTAGCAGCCATGCAGTGAATATACCTATACATACAAGCAGCGTAAAACGTTAAATAAAGTCTTTTGAAAAAGTTACAAAATTATCATACTCCGAATAATTAATATTCTACAATGTTTGAGGAGAACGCATCCCTGGAACGATTTTCTTTTTAAAGAACGGCACGTTGAACTCATTCCTTTTTCAACGAAAAATAACAAAATTTTTAACTCTTTTCGAGTTTTAATTTACACATATTTGTAAATAATTGAAATTGAAATATTAAGTAATATTTTTTTAGTTTGTGTGTGTTGCCAATTATAGATTATTGTTATCGAATATCGACGAGACTTATAGGTAGTCACCGTGTTAATATTTCTTCTAATATTATTTGGAAATCGTTGTCGCCCCGTCAATGGAAAATAGTATGAATAATGAACAATAAAATCGTAAGTCATTTTGATGCGGCGGTTGGGAGTAATTTTTGAGGAGCTTTTTTTTTGTTCTATTTGGAACTAAAAAAGGAACTTGTTAATTCTCCAAAGGAACGGCGAAGGAACACTTTCGATACTCTTTCTACACATCATTTGGATTAGATTCGCTTTCCTAGTTTTCATAAGACATATATAATATAATGTAGATATACGTAATATTATAGTTGCTACTAGTTTTTTAATGTAGTACGAGACTGGCGTACTGCCCAAACACGATATTATGTGTGACGTGAATACGGTTTTGACGAAAAAACGAGGTAAACCGACAACCGCGTGAAAGTTCTATCCCGCATTCGACCACCTGCAGTCCACGGCGATGCACAATGCGAAGGAGCACGTTCCCGTCGAGCTTGTTCGGTGAAACCATCACGTCGAGTGACGGGCGATGCACGTCGCATTGTATATTATATTATTATCAAAACTGTACCTGCTCTCTTTAATATATTGTCGTGCACTCGTGCTATAAGTACCTCACACACCTACCTACACCTATACCCATATGATATTCGACCTGCCTATATATATTATATAATATTATTATTATTATTATTATTATACCGATCGGTAATCGTATTTAACGCCGTTCAGAATGTTCAGATGGATGTGCCGCCGGGCGGTCACAATACAACGCGCGCGCAAGCACGTGCCCCGTCCATATACATTATATTATTATAATATATATTATTATTATTATATACATTATTATTGTACAAGGCGACCATTGTTCGGTAATGTCCAAGGACACGTGGAATGATATGTCAACTCGCCCTGCCGGCGTTGAGGAAATAATAAAAACAATAGAGCCTTGTGTCTTCGCTGCCGCCGAGGGCAATGAACACACGCTGAACCACATTTCACATGTATATTATATAATATATGTGCGACAAAATATTATAATAGGTATCATAAAATATATTATATTATATATTATACATACAGATCGACAGCGGTGCGCAGAAGACGGTTTTCAGCACACTCCGATCATAATATTATGATAGTGCGGATGACCATTATTGAGCAAATAATATTTTGTCGCCTTCGACTTTGCCCGTACGTCATGACACCCAGGGTCGGTCTGGTCCACCCGGCTACCAGTTGATTCCCGTTGGTGTTTTTTTTTCAATATTGAGGGCCCATTGCCCAATGGAAAATTTACGATTAAATCATATTTTATAGTCGTGAGTGGGACTTTTAAAATTATTTTTGAATTAACCACAGCGTTTGGTTTATCCAACATATTGTGCTTATATAATTCAAATATGTTCTCATATAGTCATATGTACTTCGTGCACACAAGTCAAGTGTGAACGAGTATTTAAAAAACTAAGCTTTGATCTCCAATAAGCCATCTATAGATAGTTTATTTTGTTGTTGGTTGAAGAAGCCAGCATTCGACTTATCAACAAAGATGAAATTAATATATCCTATAGGATCTACCACAAGTATGTAAAATTTGTTGGTTATAATAGTAATTTTTTTAATAATATTATGATATCTAATAGTTTTTAAGTAATAAATCATTTTTTATATTTAAAACAAAATTATTTTAGAGGAGTTAAATTCTTTTTAAATTCTGTGTAAGTAGGTAGTCGGGGCCCGTTAAAAATGACTGTACCGGGGGCCAAATCATGAGCCAGACCGACACACTGATGACGTCGTGCAAAACAGTACGAGTATACATTATGGACTACGAAGTTTTAAGTGCATCTATATTGTTACTGAATAACGACTTTCTGAACCGTCTGAGTCTGACTACTGGAGATTTACACAAGCTATAGCCCAACAATAAACTCTGTTTGGTCTTCGCCGCAAAACCGAGACGGATGAATCGAAAAAAATTCGGCGATAACGCACGTATATGGGTGTCACGATGTGTGTGAACTGTGTCTGGCGTCTGCACTCTGCAGCGAGAGCAGATTGTCAATATCAAAATATCTGGTTTCTGGTTTTGTTCATGTTTTGGCAATGTTTAACTTCTCTCGGTAGAACACAATAACCAGTAATTGTTGTCGCGACGTACAGAACTAAAAAATATCAACATCTGGTTGATAAAAAATATTATACCATGTTGCTGTACCATACGTATAATTATATAAATTGTTATCACTTTCGTTTGATTCGATTATCAATGTTGCGCTGTGGTTATTTTTTAACTCAGTGGGTGACGTTTTTTTTTTACTGCTTTTAAATCTTGCATGCATGCATAAATTACACAGTAGCTCCCATTAAAAAAATAAAATTCAGTCGCCAATAGTAAATTGAAAAAAAAAATAATAATAAAAAATATTTTGTTTCAAAGCTATTGTGGTGTGACAAATGATTGACGAAATTCATGAAAATGTAATAATGTAATATTTAATATAATATGTTATAATTAAGGCTCGGAAGTTGATGACCTTAAAACAATTAAAAAATGCCCTACAAAAATATGAATATATGACATAAAAATTACAAAAAATGATAACTTATAATATTATATGTTATAATATAATACTGCAATGGTATAATAGTTATACTTTGAGTTACTCATTACATATTATTTCCAATGGAATAGTTGTAGACATCAGTAAAATAAAATAAAAAATATATATTTACATTTTACATGTATAGTGTATACGTATTAAATAATAATATTATTATTATATGTTTGAGTTTTTTGTTAGTTGTTATGGTTTCTAAAACTCAAATATTATTTTATATTATTATATTTGATAATTTTGATCCCGCATTTGGTGCGGATCGTAATAATTGCGCCTTGGTGCAAGTGTTAATTGAATATTAATACGCGTATTATAAGAAATTCAAATTTCTTAGAATAAAACGTAATACATAATAATACCAAAAAAATAATAATAAACAAACGGTTTATTAAACCCCTGGTTAGTGGGTACCGCTCTGCTGTACAGTAAATGTCGAGTGGATCATTTTAATGGAAGTGTTCGATTTGAATTCAATGATAAATCATTGCATACGAAAAACAATTCCTAGCTAGGACGGAAGAAAATCATTATTCTTTGATTAAATAACTAATTTATTCCAATTTTGAACTTAGAATATTTATGGAAAATCAAAAATCAAACTTTAATTTTGTGGCAAATGGTTTCATTTTTTTTTACAGATATGTCGAATAACATTTTTAATTATCATTGAATAACGTAGGCTCTAAAATATCTAAACAAAACATAGATATCATTATAAAATACTTTAAAATTCGACTAATATATAGAAGTATTATGAGTTTAATGAATGCGGGTGCTTTGTGAATAAAATGTTTACGAAAAAATAGTGTTAATAATAATAATAATAATAATAATAATAATAATAATAATAAAAATATAAAGAAGAAAGACTTGATTATTTTACAAACTTGGTTTATTGTTGTTTGCATTCTTTTAAAAATAATAAAACAAATTGTTTTATCATGTATACTATAATAGACATTGTGTTTAATAAAACATAACCGCCTGCAGTATACTCAGTTCTCAGTAGAATCCATTATTATAACACCAAGCTCTTATACTGGAACTGGAATAAAAGTAAATTTATTTACTGTTATAATTTTGTATTTTTATATTTATTTACACATTTGAATTGTATTTCCTACATCCAAAACCCGGATGGCTGGATATAATTATATAAATCATAATAAAGTTGTTGAGGTATTTCTTAAACTGCAGGTATATAGGTACTAAAAAATAAATAACTTATAATAGTAATAACTTCAGTAAGGGATTATTTGTTATTTTAATATGTCATGTCGATGATTTGCAGTCGAGGTTAGTCTGCAGTCGAGGATTTTACAAATGCCTGACAAAAAATTTCAAAAATTTCTCGGGCCCAGTGACGACGTGAACTTTTTGAGTCTTTGAAGCAAACTGTTGATTTCAACTATTTTTACCACCACCCCATTGCAGCGATTACACCAAAGTGATTCGCAGAGGGCTAACTCTAAATTAGGTTACACAATATATTAACTATAATATATTTGCCATGATATTTATGTTGAAGACTTGTGGTCTTATGATGATCACACGCCCGGATCCGGCCACCCACCCACCTACCCGTTAGAGATATGAAGCAATTGCTTCAAACAATTATACATCCCGCCGCCACTGTGAGTGTACTAACGCCGGACAAAAAAGTTCAAAAATCTTTCGGGTCTGACGCCATAGGACGTGTAAATGTCCGTTGTTATTACTTACTATTAATGTGTTCCTTTTAATAAAAAGTTAGTTATTCTGTTATATCATATCAATTATCAATAGCGTTAATGTAATTATCTCGACCCCGTGTAACTTATTATTCATACACATAAACTACTGTGCCCACTAACGACTGATGAGTATATAGTTTTAATCAAAATTTAAAACTTGGTCAACATTACCATAAAATTCGTCAACGGTTAATAGAAACTTCCGACACGTGTTTACAGTGCTCTTTTACATCTTCTTAAGTGAATCAAGAAGCTATTGAAATGGTAACTCAGAAATAACAAAAATGTTGTTTGAAACTCTGAAATTTTCAAATTTTCAAATACCTATTATTGGCATTTATTTAAATTATACTGAAAATATATGAACCATCTGCATCGATGCCCGGTGGTATTGGACAATGATTAATATTTTGAAATATTATACATTATAAGTCATACACTCATAAAGTGATAATAACACTTTATTTGAATTTATTTGATATATTGTTATTCGAAACGAGCTCTATTGTCGCTGCTCGTTTATTTTAATAATAATTGAAGTGTATCCAATAATTATAAAGCCAGAACGTCCATATTACGTAATTAATTACATATTAAGTATATTAATAATGCAGTTAATGTTAATTATTGTTATTAAGTATAGTTATTAGTTATTATATATAGTGTATATTATACCTATTGTTACTGAATAACGAGTGAAATGATTTGTTTATTTTTATTATTTTGTAAAATACTTATCACAGTGATATTTATATTATAGTTTCATCTAAACTTTATTACGTTATAATTTTTATGAATATCTCTATAACACGCAATATGAAATGACATCGTGTGGTTGTACCTATAAAACGTAAAATGTTCGCTAAATAGCTACATGACATATATGTGTCTGTTTATAAATGAAATATCTGTACATAATATTATTGTTCAAGATTTAAAATAATATGTCAAATCATAAGTAGTACATATTGAAGACTGAATCATAACATTTTTATAAACATTTTGTCACACGCAGACATGCCTATTATATAAAAATAAAAGTGTGGCTGTTTGTTTATAGTCTAGACATAAAGACATTTTGGAATCTGCACGTATTTGATAGTAATAATGCGATTAAAGTCCAAGAGGATAACACAAATAAACATAATATTATTATTATATAACCAATACACAATAATAATACTAATGCGTGTTAAATAAAAATATCGATCTTCGATCGTTGTACAATAATTATTAACACGCATACACAATAATAATATAATGATCGTAATGACAATATTGTGTGATATTCAAATCACTATATTATACAATCATTGATAAGTCGTATACAAGCTCTCTCTACAGCAGTCGCACGTGGTGTGATAATAATAATAATAATAATAATAATTTATAGGCATCGGTGCAAGGTACGCGCATATGGTGCGGATGACATATTATATATTATGCGAATGCAGACATTTGACCGTTACCATACACGGTATAAAGCTGCAGTCGAATGTTTGACAAAACATTAAAACATAACATATTATATACATCGACGATTTCGATTTCTCAGCTGTATTATTGTATACGCCTGTTGTATACCTGACCTATCTGTACAGGGTGATGCTGTGACTGCGGAGAGACGCCTGCAAAATAAAGATAAAACATTAACGTACAAGGTATGACAATATTATGTACGGACAATTAATAATTTATGATTTACTCGTGATGTCTGAAAATTACTAAAAATAATATTTTGAAAAAATTTATTATATAGTATATACTTACGTTTTAAATTGGGTATTAGTCCAAAAAAATTGATATTTTAAAAACTTGTAAAAAAATTAACTACTCGGCTTAAACAAACGTTTTTAGCAAAGGCATCTTTCTAAAAATTAGATTTACAAATTGGCTACTTTGCACTTTTCCGAAAAAAATTTGATTTGAAAATTAATGTTTTTTTTTACTTTCTGCATTAAAAAATTTAAAAAACTTAGGTATGCTGTACTTGTAACGCATATTATGTCTGTCGCTTATATAAAACTAAAAAATATTATACAAAATATTTGATTAGAACAAAAGTTATTATTAATAATTTGTCAAGTATTTCTGTTACACCCTGTATATGATGCGATGCCTATGTACGCGCGTAGTACGGGTATATTGTGCTTGAAGTATTTTTTCATCGCTTACATTAAAAAACGTATACACGCTCATAATAATGTGCCTGCAAGTATAATATGTATACCCAAAATAGGTAGAGGCTTGTATGTAATAATATAATATAATATACCTATACGTGCGATCTGGAACAATTAAAAATACTCGCACAAGACTTAGCCGATGTATAATATAATAATATACAAACTCGTATTACTGCATGTTTTGACGTATATGCGTATATGTCGTACTCGCAAAGCCGCCGATGACAAAAAACAAATGAAAAAACGCAAGTATGACCCTATTCGTATACATCCAGCTGGTACGTATTATGTGCTGCGGAAATTCCCAAGTAGGTACACGCGATATGTACAAATTATTGCACACCGCGGCTGAACGGACGCGCTCAAGTGTCGAGACTTTGATGATGATAATGATTATTGTACCATATTCGTATGACGGGCAGGTCATACCTATATATATGTAGAGCTAAAGGTACGCACGACACACGCGGACGGTGTCGCTCTGTAATAATGTCGAAATGGAAAAAAAAAAATTGTGATTCGCGGCAGCGTACGCATTAAAGAAACGAAACACGAATGTATTATTTTACACACGCGTGCAGCACGCTGCACACATACAATAATTATATTATGGACGATACCTTTATACGATACTTTTATAAGATACCAGCTGAATAACCCGGCTTTGCTATAATATGTTACCTACGGGTAATGTTGAGGTATTAGCCGGATAATGTGCAATTAGCCAAATTTTAACATTATCCGCTTTGTGCATATTATTGTTAATATCTCGGAGAATGTTAACATTAGCCCGCGGATAATATGATGACATTAGACAAGGATCTTTGGTTAAGGTCGTAACGACTATAAGTAAGAATCTATCAATCATGAGATTAAATAATTTTATACTAAATAATAAGAGTCATGAGATAAAATAATTTTAATTAACTAACAATACTAAAATATACTAAGGACATTATTTTAGCAGTGACCCCACATATATATAGAACTATAAAAGACGTATTAAATAATTTTAATTTACTATACCTAACAATATTAAATATATTTCAAAAGTTAAATTATTAAATAATAATAGTAAAGTTTAATATAAAATACCTTTATATTATATAGTTTTTAATGAGTTGCTAATGATATAACATTAAATTGAGTATTTGATTTTATAAATTATTTTTTGAAATATAGAATAAAAAAGTTGTTATTTATTATTTATATGCTTCCATGGCATTTCGAAGTGTACAAAATACTAGAAAACTTACATTTGCATATCTATTGGTATCGCATATTCCCTTAAGTGAATACTTTTTGTAACCTTGACTACCACCATTACAACTTCTATCATTATCCACTGTTGACTGGCCAAAGTTAACATTATCCGGATAGTGTTGATATTTTATGTTTATAATCGAATTTTGACACATTAGCTAAGATGCATGGCTAATGTTGACATTATCCAAATGTTAACATATTACTCGTAACATATACATTGGTTTTTATTAAAATTAAACTTTTATAATTTAACTTAATTTATGATATTTACAAATGATTCAAATGATTCTATACACATAATATTATTAAACAACTCTGTAGAGTATTTGGAACAACTCTGTGAAAAAAAAAAATTGGAAAAAAGTTCAATAGTATGTCGTCAGAAAATTGAAACATAAAAAAGACTGTTCTTTTATATATATTATAAGGATAACATATATTGTATAATAATAGAGCATGTTGTCGTATGTAGGTTTGCAAACGCTGCGCGACGGTCGACGGTTTTGTTTTTTTTTTACATATTATTATTATTATCGTTGCGTTTATTGTTCTTGTGTTTTTTTTTTTATAACACAATACTACTAATAATAATAATAATATGGACTACGACGATATAGCACCGGCGGCGGCATGATTGCGGATGCGATGCGACGAGGAGGCACTGTAGTAGTAGTAGTAGTAATAGTCCAATATGATATAAGTATTTAATAATAATAATAGTGTAATGTCTGTGGTGTATTATAATATATATTATGGCACGCGTTCGAACCGGTTGCCCATATATTGTATATATATTATGTATATAAATATCCACGACTTACATAATATACGTTTATGTTATATTGCTATTATAATAATATGTGCATATTATATAAAAATGATAATTATTATTCCCGCGGGTATCGACGGAATAATAATATATATAAACTTATAATATAATTCAATACGGTAGACGCCGCTTATTATAAGACTCACGGAAGTTCAATCGCTCATTTGACTCAAATCTCTTAGACTCAAAACTCAGATTTTGTAAGAAAAATAGTAGAAAATAAACTTTTGTGTTGGTTATTAGTTTATTACTTATTACTGGTTTCTAATCATGCCATCATA